>JAGFNQ010002452.1:33943-245869 GCA_024364735.1 Boesenbergia rotunda
CCTTATGATTGTAAACATTTAATTTAATAAATGATAATTCACTATTTGAGTATACATGTTTGGTATTTGATTGGGATCTTAAACTCATCTACTGAATGTCCGCAATACAATTCACAGCATTAGAGAATTTGTGATGGGATCACAACTAGTGATTATCTCTAAATGTGCAAATGTGAAGTATTGAAAATATCCCTAGTCGATGAATTGATAAAAACGGGCACTATCAATTCTGTTGAGACTAGCATGGGTTATTCTCTAATCAGCTGATTCTCACTGGCTGGTGACATTGGGATGTTCGGAGATAAACATGGATGCTAGTTAAGGGAACTAGTTCATTGGAGTGACTAGCTGTAAGACTTCATATGGTTATCTATATAGATATGTCAATGAAGTTCTTACTGCGGCTTAAGTGCGATGTTCCTTTGACTTGCAGTGTTCAAGTCATCTTGGTCATGGAGACTTATACTTTAACATCTTAAGCAAGCATCTCCAAGGAGGTGTGGACCCAGGATGATTGGGTATAAGCCGAAGTGCCCGAAGATGTTTGAACAGCCTACAAAGGATTCACCACTCCTTACGAGGGGATGTATACCCAGGCCTATCGTCGGATTGTTACTCAAAGCCTCTGGCCAGAGCATATCATGTTTAGAGTGCGAGTCTCTAAAATACATGAGAGTAATTAGAAATCCAAAGGACGAGAAAGACATTACTTGGGCTAGGTGTGACGTAGTCAGTCTAGTGGGGACTGACACAATCAGACCATGTCCTGAACCAAGTGGGTATAAGATGGTGAAGGGAATGGGGCACGATTCATTAGAGCTGCTGAAAGGTTTCGGAATTACTTCTGAGGTCAAACCATTGATCTTTCGATTAATTGGGGGTCATGATGTACTACTAGGTGCCACTCATGACCGTTCTATAATTGGTTAATTATAGACGGCCAACATAAATCGAAAGCCTATTTAGTCACACGCACTACGAGTAATCCGAGGGATTTAAAACGAGTTGAAAATTGGATTTTCCGATCAAGAGAAATAAGTCGAATCTGAGTTAATCAGAGGCGCAACGGAAACTAAAAATGGCTAAGTCTTTTGAAGGCTTATTGGGCGAATTAAATGAGTTTAATTCGCGATCGGTTCGGCTTGGTTTGGCCGACCAAAGAGGGTGCCAAACCCCTTTGGTTTGGCCGGCCACATCAAGGGGAAGAAACCAATTTATTTGGTTTAATTAATAAAATAAATCTAGCGCGATTTGTTTTATAAATTATGGATAAATAAATTTGTATAAAGAAATTTATAGAAATAAATTTATAGAAATTTATTGTCTTTTTATGGAAATTAAAATGATCCATGGAATGGTTTATTTTAATTTTATAAAATTAATTATGAATTGATTTTTTCCATAATAAGAGAATTTATAAATTTCTTGTAAAATTTATTCCATAATAAAAGGAGAGATATATTAATTTTATTATAAAGTTAGTTATAATAAAACTTGGCTTAAACGGAATAATTAATAAGAGAATTTATAGGATAAATTTCTTATGAAAATTCCGTTAAAGAGGAGACTTGGCAAGGGAGAGATTACTATATAAAGGAACCAAGGCTAGGCTTAAGTTCCTTGATAAATAGAGTAATCAAGAGATTAACTCTCTCCCCCTCTCTCTCTATTTCGTCCACTCTCTCTCTAGGGCCGGCTCTCTCTCCTCCCCTAGGGCCGGCGCCCACTCTCTCTCTAGGGTCGGCTCTCTATCCTCCCCTAGGGCCGGCGCAAGTCTCTTCCACCAAGAAGGTGCCAAAGAAGAAGAAGAAGCGGGTTGCATCTCCTTCCTTCCCGGAATTTAGATTCCATTTCTTGGTGGTTAGTTTCCTTTCTTCTCTCTTGATCTTCTAGTTGTGCCTTTAGAGAATCTAGTAGTTCTCGTCGGCACAAAACTCGTGACTTTGCGAAGTCATCCCGAAGAGAACTCGGCGTGGACGCGAATAGAGGCGGAGCTTCCAAGGGACGCTACGGTTGGATCTCGTCCCTTACTTCGAGTTACGCGAGGTACTAAGTAAATTAGTTTACTTTTCCGCAAAGTTTTAATTTATGATCATGTCCACACATCATAAGGTCGCATGCTAGATACGTGGTTAAAAATAATTTGAGAAATTATTTATGCTAATTCTTCCGCTGCACGTAAATATTTTAAAATTTACGAACCCGTATCCTTGTCAACATGCACCCGGTCCCAACAGCTTTGTTGATGAGGTGCCAATCACTATGGTGAGTTTCATGTTTGGGTTGTAATCCTATTGGTTTGGTGTATAATAGTTTTGTTCTTGTTCTTGTTCTGTTGTTTTTGGCTTTTTGCCAAACCTAAGGTTTGCCCTGTGTGTAGGAGGATTAGGGATCAGAGGGTGAACTTGTGATGCTTATTTTGATCAAAGTGTTGTTTGGATGTGATGCTGTGTTGGGAATAAGGGTTTCTTTCACTTGTCCTATTTGACTCTATGGGGTGCAGGGTGATACATGTTTGGGTGAGGTTGTTTAGGTATCTCATCAGTTGGTGGATTGATATTTGTGATGATACTGTAGTTGTTTTCCTTTGCTGTGGGTATATGAGTTCTTGGGATAGATCTTTTGGCTTTATTGCTATTGCCATGTATGCCAGGGGATTTAACCTAGCCAAGCAGCGGGAAGAGATCATTTAGGTTAATGTAGGGTTAACGCTACGTGATCACAACGGTTCGGATTAAACAAAAATTAATCATTAAATAAGGTTAATTAATGAACATTATGATTAGGATGATCCTAGTTTGTTTGATATTTACTTTAGCTAGTTGTTACTTGTTTAAGTAGCTAAGTTGTATTATGTGAAACAGGGCATTGATTCATTGCGGATATCTAGACAAGAGGTCCTTTCTGACATAGATTTCACATTGAGGCGGGTACTTCTTCTTTGTATTCGATAGTTATTGTACTTAAATGTATGATTATTTTATTATCTAGTAGGTTGATTTACCTTAAATTTATATTTGTTTTCGTGCTTGATACTTATTCTTGTTGGTGCAATCGACCCAAGTTTGATCGGGTAGATCATGAGTTTTGATGTGTGTGTCAATATGATTAAGTTAGGGTTTTATGTTGATCTAATATGTGTATATGAGTGTGCATGTTTACAGGATACACATAGACTTAGTTGGACGTCTTCGGGGCCAATGAAGGATGACATGGGTAGACAAGCAGTGGGCTTGCATGCATTTGAGGGACCGTGGACAAAGCAGGGACGATGAGCCGAGGGAAGCGGACTTCGAGGCATAAGCGAAGGATGGCATGGGAGACAAGCCGTGGGCTTGCATGCATCCGAGGGACGAGAGACAAAGTCGAAGAGGGCTTGAAGGCAACAGATCGAGGTTGTTGGTTGAAGAGTCGGCTAAGTCGTGAGGATTCGAGTGCTGAGAGAATTGTACTCGGGAAGGGAAATCCTAGGGTTCGAGTGCTGAGAGAATTATACTCGGGAAGGGAAACCTCAGTCGACTGATAATGGGTCAGTTGACTGATTCGGAGCACAGAGAGATCAGTCGACTGATCCTGGGATCAGTCGACTGGTGTCGACCAGAATGTGAATCGTCAGGCTATGACATTCAAATTCGCGAGGACTAGTCGACTGGTGTTAGCACCAGTCAACTGGTAACGGTCAGAACAGTATCGAGCACTATTTAAGAGAGCTCGTTTTTTTGCTGTTCTTCCTTGGCGAAACAAGCTTGGGTAAAGCCTGTTAGTACCCTAAACATGCTTAGTGATTGTCAAAGGATTGTAGCGAGGTTTCTCCACTCACAAGGAGCGACAAGAGCTAGCCGGAGGTGTTCCGGGGAATCATCCACTTAAGGATCGGGATCGTCCACCTTACGGACA
Organism: Boesenbergia rotunda; assembly: GCA_024364735.1. Taxonomy (NCBI): domain Eukaryota; kingdom Viridiplantae; phylum Streptophyta; class Magnoliopsida; order Zingiberales; family Zingiberaceae; genus Boesenbergia; species Boesenbergia rotunda. Next base: position 37,841 of record JAGFNQ010002452.1, read on the forward strand.
GCCATGGAGTAGGAGTATTATCTCCGAACCATGTAAACGGTTTGTGTTAGCATTGTTTTAGGTTTTCGTTTTAGTTTTTCTGCTTGGGTTGCTAACCCTTGTAGGAAGAACATCAAAAAATTGTTATTCACCCCCCCTCTAGCTAAATGGCAAGGTCCTAACAATTCTTGGTTGACCTTTGTGTAGTAATCTAAAATGTTCGCTTATACAGTTTCAACTTTTATTTTCTGATATAAAAAGTACCACTTGTACACGTGTACTCTAGAACCATAATATAACCTATTTAGGATTTGGTTGACATTAGATAAACCCTACACAGTATATAAGTGTATGTTTATTTACTTTGGTGTTGATTGTGTTTTGTATCATATTAATTGCATGATTTTGGTTTGATTGAGGTTGTGCATATTAGTGACATGCACTATAACATTTTTTGCGTACTGACGATCACTGGTTCACTTGTGGTCGAGATGGGTCGTCGACTATATTTACTATTGTGCCACACTCAGTTAGAGTTGTGTGCAGACAGTTGATACCCCCCAGGTATTTTTGGGATTTTATAGACACAGGTATTATGACTTTTCATCCATAGCAAGTATTATGACATTTTTTTCATAGTCACAGATTTTTGGTGCTTATATCTTGTCTATCCAACCTACCTAGTGTAGAGGTAGTTGGTAGGTGTACAGATTAGGTAATTATATCATATGCATATTATGCATTATGCATTTGCTTGTATTTGTTGCATTTTTTTGAGCTATAATTACTACATTTGATTGACATGCATATTCGGTTATAATTTGTATTTATTATATGATCTGGATCTGCTAGGCAGTACGAGCAGTTTATTGAGGTATTACGAGAATTTTTGATCATGCCCCTGCGTATTGCATTGATTTTCATATATGTTTATTAATATAGATGCATTTGATTTATGTTCTTTATTCCAGAGACTGTATACCTTTGATTCTGTATACTTGATGTATCCTTTTATATACCATGTATTTATATATTCTTATACTTGTAGAGTCCGCCCGGACTCACCACCCATTGCCTTCATTTTTATTTTAGGTAGTTGATAGCTACGTCTCGTGCTGCCAGGAGAGAATTCACTTCCCAGTCCACTGCTTGAGTATTTTTATTGTTGTCATACTTTCTTAATAATTTTGTCTTATTTGTGTTGCTTTAGCTTATTTTTCATTAGACTTGTGGTTATTTCTATATGAGACTTGTACTTATTTTTGTTGAACTTTCAATTCGTTAACATTTGTTTGACAGAGTTTTAGTGTGTGGATGTGATTTTATTATTTTGCTATTGTTGTTGCCATCCGTGTGAGACTGTGCTATATATGTGTTGAGAGTTAAGTATAAATTGTTGGGACTGGTAGACGAGCTAGAGGGGGGTGATAAGCTCCGATTTACTCCGTGATGATTTATCGCGGCGGAAGACTCGAGCAAACGGTAACACAAAGGATTTACTTGGTATCCACCCCGGACGGGTGACTAATCCAAGGATCCACTCTCCTCACTCTCTCAAACACTATGAAAGATCTCCTTCTTGAGGTGGAGAAACCTCTTACAAGCTTTCAATAAGATACAACAAGAATCTAAGCAAATACAAAATGAAATCTTACAAGATTTACAATGATAAACTCAAGTTTTGCTTTCCTTGCTATCTTCAAGCTTGTGATTGCCTCTAGAACCTTGGAAATGCAGCAGCAATATTCTCCAAGGCTTCCCTTGAAATGACACTAATGAAGGAGAAGAAGGGGAGAAGTGTTGTGGCTCAAAACCTGCGTGAAAACCCTTATACCCGACGCCTAGGGTTTTCTAATCGATTACCCAATCGATTACCACGTCATACTTAGCCGTTCAACGGCTAGTTTTTGAACCTGAATCGATTAGCTAATCGATTAAGACTGCCCTTAATCGATTCAGCACCTCTCTGTGCTCTCACGTCACACTGCAGTAATCGATCACCTGATTGATTACTGGACCCCTTAATCGATTGACCAATCGATTAAGGGAAGGCAGAATCGATTACCCAATCGATTCAGCCACCTTCTATTCTCGCAACAAAACTCTCTTAATCGATTACCCAATCGATTATGGTCCTTCTTAATCAATTACCCAATTGATTAAGATCCTTTTTTGTTCTCGCGAGACAACAACCCAATCGATCTCCCAATCGATTTAGTCCAACATAGCTTGTGTTCACAAGTCTAGGACTCCCTACCAAGTGTCTGGTCAACCGCTTTGACCAACCTGGATTTCTTCTATCTAGCTCCCAGCTCGGACTTAACTCGGTTCCCAACCAGATTCTCCTAACCCTCGAGTTAGGTCTAGTCTCTCGGTAGACTTCCACCTTGCCATCGTGCGATCTCCCTGATACACCTGGACTTCACCTAGTCCCACTAAGTCTTTTCCCATGCCAGCGTGAGATCTCCCCGATCCACCTGGACTTCACCTAGTCCCACTAGGTGTGCCTAGTACCACTAGGTCTTTTCCGTGTTGATGCAGTCTGACCCTGATTGTTGTTTTGGTGTTGACATAGATTTTAGTTTAGGTTGACGATTATGATTATGGTTAAGTCTTGATCGGGGATTAGGTATGGTATGGAAAATCCTAGCTTTGAGGGCTAGGTGTTGGAAAATCCTAACCTGGAGGGTTAGGTGTGGAAAATCCTAGCTTGGAGGGCTAGGTGTTGAAAAGTCCTGATTCGGAAGGGTTGGGTGAAAAGTCCTAGCTTGGAGGGCTAGGTGAAAAGTCCTAACTTAGAGGGTTAGGTGCAAATTCCCAACTTGGAGGGTTAGGTGAAAAAGTCCTGTCTTGGAGGGTCAGGTCCTAGCTTGGAGGGCTAGGTCTGGAAAAGTCCTAATTCGGAAGGGTTGGGTGAAAAGTCCTAGCTTGGAGGGCTAGGTGAAAAGTCCTAACTTGGATGGTTAGGTGCAAATTCCCAACTTGGAGGGTTAGGTGAACAATCCTTAGCTTGGAGAGCTATGGTGGATGAAATCCTAGCTTGGAGGGCTAGGTTTGAGTCCCTGGATCGGTCTGGTGACCGATCAGGGAAGTTGGCACGCTGCTCCTTCGTGGATCGGTCCGGTGACCGATCGAGCAATGACTGATCGGTCTGGTGACCGATCAGGGAGCACACAGTGAGGTTGGGAACCTAGTGTACGGCTCCTGATCGATCCGGTGACCGATCAGGGAGCAGGTCGTTGCTTTGCTGCTTGGCTCCTGATCGGTCCGGTGACCGATCAAGGAGCAGTCAGCTTCCTCACTGCTTTATTTCTGATCGGTCTGGTGACCGATCAGGAAACACTTAGTGAGTTGAGTTCCCCCGCTGATCTGCTCCTGATCGGTCTGGTGACCGATTTGGATCACTGTGCAGATCGTTCTGTAGAACGATCCAGGGTCGCGAGTTTCTCACTATGATCGATCAGGACGGATCCTGAACGGACTGGTTATGACCTGATCGGTCTGGTGACCGATCAGGAGGCTCCCTGATCGATCCATTGACCGATCAGGAGGTTTGGACTGCGAAACTCAGAAATCGCCCGGCAAAGGGGAGGATCGGTCTGGTGATCGATCCACAACCTGGGATTAGTCTGGTGATCGGTCCAGGAGAATCCCAAAGAAATCGCGATTTCTGATTGAGCGTTGGGGACCGATCAGGATCTGAACCCAGCCTGATCGGTCTGGTGACCGATCAGTAGACCCTCTAATTGGTCCGGTGACCGATCACTTTAATTCAAATTGCACTGTCAGACGCTCTGATCGCGTCTGACCGTATCCGATTCTCTGCATTTGATCTCTGATATTTGATTTACTGAGTGATATGCTGTTCTAATGTTCTGATCAAGCTGCAGGTGACAGGGAAGGATTCAAACACTCAAGGTGAAGTTAATGGAGACTTTCCTTGAAGCAGGTTTGTCTGTTTTCTTTCTCAGGTTGCAACGGGCGCTGTCGCTGGCTGGAGCTGCTGTCTGGGGCTGGTCTGAGGGAAGCTCAGGGAGTCCAGAAGAGCTCAGTAGTGGCTGGTGGTTGCAGGTGAGCAGCTGGATGCTGCAGTGAGATGGCGTCACCTGGGTTCAGTGGAGAAACAAAAGGAACGGGGAAGAGCAGAGGGAAGGATCGCAAGTTTGAGGAGTGATCTCTGGCTTGAGCTCTTGCTGCGTTCTTGCTTTTTCCACACTTTGCTTGTGCGTTCTGAAATTCCATCATCTTGAGCAAGCAACTGAAATCAGTGAAGCAACCGTCCCTTGCTTGAGCACTTGGAGGAAGGAACAAGAGGCTTTGAGTTCAACAGCGAGAAGACACGGGGAAAGGGTTCTTGCGTGAGATCGTCGCTGGGTGAAGCTCGGAGGAAGCTTGCTGTGTTCTTGTCCTTGCTAAGTGCTAAGTAAGATCTTTCTTGTGTTTCATTGTGCTTAAACTATATCCTTGATTGAAACGCTGTGGAGAGGTTTCTCCACCGAGAAGGAGGTTATTTTCTATCCGGTGTTCACCGGGGCTTGATCTGCCGACGATCAAGGGATCGCCCACCTTAAGGGCACGCCAAGGAGTAGGGGCAAGTTATCCCCGAACCTTGTAAATCCTCTTGTTAGCGTTCTTGTGTTTGCTCATAGTTTAGGGTTTCGATTTCTGCATATACTCTATTTTATTGTGCTTCCGCTGTGCTACTAACGATTAAAGTGCAGAAGTTTGATAAAAGCTTAAAGTCCAAGTGATTGGTTATATTCACCCCCCTCTCTAGCCATCCGAGATCCAACAAGTGGTATCAGAGCTTGGGGCTCTATTTTTTCGGATTAACAACCGAGAGCTATCTTCCATGGCGTTGAGAGAAGGCTTTAGCACCACCCGACCTCCTTTCTTTGATGGCGCTGTCTTTCAATATTGGAGATCAAAGATGGAGTATTATCTCAAGATGGACATCAATACTTGGTTCGCGGTGAAGGAGGGTTTTACCCCTCCGAAGGATGATGAAGGCAAAGAACTTGAATCTTAGCGGTGGACAGCCGAACAAACTCGAAAGAGAGTAGCCGACGCGAAGGCGGTTGTCACTCTACAATGCGGCATGAACAAAGACCAACTCATCAAGGTTGGTCCATTCACAAGTGCAAAAGACTTGTGGAACAAGCTCATCGAACTCCATGAGGGCACCCGAGATTCAAGAATCGCCAAGAGGGACTTGTTCCTCAATCAACTTCAAAATCTCTCCATGAAGGAGAATGAAACCGTAAGTGAGTTACATAGCCGGTTCAAGGAAGTCCTCAATGGACTTCATTCGATTGATGAAAAGGTCGAGAATCGCGACCTTGTGAGGTATGTGCTAAAAGCATTTCCAAGGAATGCTTTGTGGTCATCCATGGTGGATGCCTACAAAGTTTCCAAGGATTTATCAATTGTTAAGTTAGATGACTTGTTTTGTGAAATGGAATTGCATGAAATGGCTAACAAAGGCCCCAAGGAGAAGGGGATTGCCTTAGTTGCAGGGGACCGATCCAACAAGAAGAAGAAGGAGAAGAAGAAGGAGGAGGAGAAGGAAGTCTCTTCATCTTCATCCTCTTCCGAATCCGAGTCCGATTCCGAGGAAGATGGCAGCGGCTCTTCATCCTCCGAGATGACGAATTTTGTGAGAAGAATGATGAGAAGGGGTCGACGCTTCAAGAGTAAAGGTAACACTAGTGAAGTTAAAGTTGATAAGACTAATGTTTCTTGTTTTGAGTGTGGTAGGAAAGGGCACTTCAAGAGTGAATGCCCAAAGCTAAAGAAAAAGGAGGAGAAATCCAAAAAGAAAGAAGAAAAATCAAAGAAAAAGAAGAAGGCCTTGAAGGCCACTTGGGATGAGTCATCCTCGAGTTCATCCGATGAAGAGGAGGAGAAGAGCACAAGGCATGTGGCACTTATGACTCTTGGAGAAGAAAGCAGTGATGAATCTTCCAACTCCTCAAACGCGGCTTCATCATCCTCGGATGATGAAGAGGTAACCTCTCCCGAACTAGAAAAATGTTATAGAGCTATTGCATGTTTAACCAATATGTTGAAGAAGTCAAAAAATAAGGTTAAGTCATTGCAATTAGAAATTGAACGATTGATTTCATCTAGGGATGATAACATAGATGACTTGCATGTTGAGATGTTAGAGGATGAGATTAAATCATTGAAACTTGAGGTTGAAAACTTGAAATCCTCTAAGGTTGAGGATGTAGATGATTTGCATGATGAATTGCTAGAAGAAGAAAACAAATCATTGAAGAGTGAAGTTGAGAGACTCAAGAATATTCTTGAGAAGTTCTCAACTAGCTCTAAGACCCTAGACATGATTTTGAATGCCTAAAGGGCAGTCTACAATAGGGCCGGTATTGGTTACCGACCCAAAGAACCTTCATTCGTGTCTTTGATGTCTAGGACTGATATGAGACAATCTAGGACACCCAAGGTTCAAAAGAAAGTTGTCAAGGCATGGGTGCCTAAGACTTGTTTAGTAGGTGCTTTAGGTCCCAAGGTTTGGGTACCTAAAACTTCTATTTTTCGAATTGTGTAGGTTATGATTGAGGGGGAGCATCTATCAACTTGGTTCGTTGATAGTGGGTGCTCCAAACACATGACCGGGGATAGATCATTGTTTACTATCCTTCACAAGAAAAGTAGAGGTAACGTTTCATTTGGTAACAATGGTAGTCTTAAGGTCATAGGAATATGAGACATTCAAATATCCAAATGTCTTAGAATCTCAAATGTTCTTCTAGTCAAGGGGATGACATTTAATCTCCTAAGTGTCAGTCAATTGTGTGACACGGGTTACACAATTGATTTTCAACCAAGTCAATGTCTAGTTAGACAACATGACACCTTGGACACGGTACTAGTAGGAACAAGAGTAGACAATATTTATCAAGTTTCATTTAAAAGTGCTACTAATGCTTTTGCTAAGTGTCTCATGTCAAAAGAAGAAGAGTCCACCCTTTGGCACCGGAGGCTAGCACATGTGAACATGAAGAACATCCGGAAGTTGGCCAACGAGGGATTAGTTCGTGGCTTACCAAGCATCAAGTATGAAAAAGACAAACTTTGTGATGCATGTCAAATGGGTAAGCAAACAAAATCTGCACATAAAGGTAAAAGCACTGTAAGTACATCTACCGCTTTAGATTTACTTCACATGGATCTATTTGATTGTAGCACTATCATATCATTGAATGGAAGTAGATATTGCTTTGTTATTATTGATGATTTTACCAGATATACATGGACTTATTTTCTAAAATATAAGGATCAAACCTTGGATGTTTTCATTTCTTTTTGTAGAAGAGTTGAAAATGAAAAATCATCAACAATTAAGACAATTAGAAGTGATCATGGAGGTGAATTTCAAAATCAACGATTTTTAGAATTTTGTCAAGATAGAGGGTATAGACATGAGTTCTCTACTCCTAGAACACCACAACAAAATGGTGTTGTAGAGAGGAAGAACCGTGTTTTACAAGAGGCTGCACGAAGCATGCTTAATGAGTATCACTACCAAGTTACTTATGGGCTGAAGCTGTAAATACAGCTTGCTATGTGCAAAACCGAGTTCTCATTCATAGGTTCTTAGGAAAGACTCCCCATGAACTTTGGTTTGGGAAACCACCTACGGTTAAACACCTTAGGGTGTTTGGTTGTAAGGTGTTCATCCTAAACACCAAGGACCACCTTGGAAAGTTCACGGCAAAGGCTGATGAAGGGATACTAGTCGGGTATTCCCTAATTAGCAAAGCCTATCGAGTCTACAACAAGAAATCTAGATTAGTTGAAGAGTCTTCTGATGTTGTCTTTGAAGAAATTCTGAAAGTCAATGGTCAATCAGAAGATGAAGTCCAATTCGAACTTAGGAGACTAAGTTTGAATGAGAGTCCAAATGTTGTTGATGGTGATGAATCCGATGACGGTGAGCCTAGACAACCCATAGATCAGCCGGATCCTGAGGCTGAGCTTGTGTCTAGTGAACCCATTCAAGACGCACCACCAACACCTAGGCAAACTAGATTAGCCTCTAGTCATCCCCAAGACCAAATTGTTGGAGACATCCACCATGGGGTTAGGACTAGATCATTCTTTAGGAATGAGGCTAATGAAGTTGCTTTAATTTCCGAAATTGAACCTAGAAAAATTGATGAAGCATTAAATGATCCCGATTGGATCATTGCAATGCAAGATGAACTAGGTCAATTCGAAAGGAGTCAAGTTTGGGACTTAGTCCCTAGACCTAAGAAGACCACCATCATTGGAACTAAATGGGTCTTCAAGAATAAATTAAATCATAAGGGAGAAATCATTAGAAACAAGGCACGCTTAGTAGCCAAGGGCTATAGTCAAGTTGAAGGCCTTGATTATGATGAGACCTACGCTCCCGTGGCACGATTAGAGTCCATCCGATTGATGCTAGCATTTGCAGCACATCGAGGTTTCAAGTTATATCAAATGGATGTCAAATCAGCCTTTCTAAATGGTCTAATTAGAGAAGAGGTCTATGTCGAACAACCTCCGGGGTTTGAGAGTACCGAATTTCCAAACCACGTGTTCAAGCTCAAAAAGGCACTTTATGGCCTTAAACAAGCACCCCGAGCCTGGTACGAGCGGTTGTCGACATTCTTAATTGAAAAAGGCTTTGTAAGAGGCCAAATAGACCCTACACTATTTCTACGTAGAGATGGTGACAATATTTTTGTAGCCCAAGTCTATGTCGATGACATAATTTGTGGCTCAAATAACAAGGGCTATTTAAATGAATTCATTGGACACATGGAAAGTGAATTTGAAATGAGTCTAGTGGGAGAGTTGACTTTCTTCCTTGGGCTTGAAATCAAACAAACCCGAGATGGGATCCATGTGCACCAATCGAAATATACTCAAGAGATGCTTCGAAAATTCAATATGAGTGATTCGAAAGAGGTGACCACTCCCATGGCTACAAACACGAGATTAGATAACGATGAGAGTGGTAAACCTGTTGATTTGACTCAATATCGGAGCATGATAGGTAGTTTGCTATACCTCACAGCTAGTCGACCTGATATTCTTTTCGCTGTGGGTATGTGCGCAAGGTATCAAGTTTGTGCCAAGGAATCTCACCTAATCGCTGTTAAGCGAATTTTGAGATATCTCAAAGGCACAATCGGAGTCGGTCTATGGTACCCCCGTACCGAATCTTTTGATTTAATTGGCTATACCGATTCCGACTACGCTGGATGTAAGTTGGATCGAAAAAGCACTAGTGGGGGTTGCCAATTTCTAGGATCATCTTTAGTTAGTTGGTCAAGTCGGAAGCAACATTGTGTTGCTCTCTCCACGACCGAGGCAGAATATATCGCCATGGGAGAGATCGTATCGCAATTGTTGTGGATGATACATACTTTAGAGGACTATGGATTGAGTTATAGAGGTGTGCAAGTGTTATGTGATAACATTAGCACAATTAACTAACCAAGAATCCAGTCCATCATTCTAGGACCAAACATATTGAAGTGCGTCACCACTTCATTAGAGATCATGTAGCTAGGGGAGATATTGTACTCTCACACGTAGAGTCCAAGTCAAACCTAGCCGACATTTTCACTAAACCACTCCCGAGAATGAATTTAGTTTCTTAAGAAGAGAGTTGGGAATGTGTCGCGCTTCATAATCTTCAAAATGCATTCAAAACCCTTCATGATTATTTCGAAATTATTGGGAAACAATTGGGTAACTTTGGGAACATCTCACACAAACCATAAGGTTTACCAAAATGTTTTTGTTTGCTAGATATGGGGTGAGATGTTAGGATCAACTCAATCTCTCAAAATGTCAATGCATCCCTTGAGAAATTGAGTTGACGAGATAAAAATCACTTCGGTGACCAAGTATGGGGAAAACCAATGCATAACATATGTGTATTTGGCTCCATGATCATACTTGGACATTCCAATCAAGGAAACTTGATTGGAACCTTGATTTTGATACAAACTTGGTTGAAATTGCTTGAATGATTGTTGATTGGGTTTGACTCCACTTGGGTGGAGCAAAGTGATTGTTGAACCTATAAGGACCTTTGATTCTTGTTTAAGGATCAATTATAGTCAAGGGATCGCTTCCGAGATTGATATCTTTAATCAAATCCTTTCAGAAATCGTGTCAAACTCTGAAACTGAAAGTTTCAGCTCATATCAGGCAGTATCAGGAACCCTGATCGGTCACTGGACTGATCAGGAGTAGGGTTGATCGGTCCCCGGACCGATCTGGCTCCCTCCTGCATTGATCGGTCCACAGACCGATCAAAAGGGTCGGCCGAGACTTTGCTGATTTTTGTCCAACCATTCTGTGCTAGCCTGGATCGGTCCCCGGACCGATCTGGCACCCTGTCGGGATCGGTCCACAGACCGATCAGGGGGCTTCCCGAATATCATCCGACCTTACTGATCGCTTCCTGATCGATCGGCCGATCGATCAGGAGCCTGCCTGATCGGTCACCCGACCGATCAGGACCAGGCCAGTCCGATCAGGAAGAAGCCTGATCGGTCTGGGATCTCTCAGATCGAACGGTGATCCGTTCAATCGCATTAAAGTCTGGTTGGTGGACCGATCCACCAACCGATTAACTCTTGCAAAACCCCTCATTGCCGAACCCTAGCGCCGAAAATTCTCCCTTGCGCATCTTTCTGCTGTGCGTGAGTTCTCTTCCTGCGTCTCCCTCTCCTTTGTGTGCGAGTTCCTGCGAAGATCTCTACGAGCTCTTCTTTGTTCTCGGCAAGTTCTCTACTTGCTCAAGGTGTCTGCGTTTCTGTCTTGCGCCGAGAGCTTCTTCTCGCGCGAGCTCTCCTTCCAGCCTTCAAAATCCTCTCAGATCACCATCAATGGCACCAAAGTGAGTTTTTGATTTAGTTTCCCTTGGAGATCAGTTCATAGTGTATGTATTTGCGCTAATCATGGTCTTTCTTTTGGTGTTCTTATGTTGTGCCGTGACCTCCTGTTTTGGCCGTGACCCATTTTTGCCATGTCCTACCTTTGCTCAATTCTACCTTATGCTCACTTGATTATTTCTCCTGTGATCAAATCTTAGGTTTTTGATTAAATACATGTGGTCAACTCAATCTCGCTCACTTGATTACCCTATACCATGACCAATTCTTGTATTGATTTTGTGATCCTTTAATCTTGTGTCATGATTCCCTTTCTATGATCAAATTGTTGCAATGATCAACTCTATCCATCCTTAGAAAATCATCGAAGGATAAAGAACCGCAGAGGGCAGCTCGAAGGGGAAAGCCCCTTCCTCATCAGCACCCTCCCGAAGGCCACAACCTTCCTCCAGTTCCCGCTTTCCAAATGCTGCATGTGAACAGGCTTTTCAATCAGGGACTTTTAAATTGTTACCCTGCCGATCAATTGATGTCCCCTTTCTGACCGAGCATTGTCCCTCGATCATGGAGATAGTCACCTTTTATAACCTTGGCTTTCTCCTCTCTCTGGAGAGGACTATCAATTACGACATGGTCTCCGAGTTTTACAACAACCTTCAGCAGGGACCTCAGGGGGGCTTTGAGTTCACTACTCGAGTCGCCCAGAAGAACCTTGATTTCTCTTATGAGATTTTAGCGGAGTACTTAGGTGGTCGATGATCACCTAACCTCTATTCGATCTATCCCGAACTCCCTGATCCTCTATTGCCTCCATTTGCGGACGTCACCCCCGACTCCATATATCAGCATTTCTTTGGCCATCCCCGCCCAGCCGGGCTTGATGAGTTGGGTCCCGATTTTTCGACGTTTGCAGCTCTACGACTTGCTCCTATTGACTACATCCTTTTCAAAATAATCACAAATTGCATCTTACCTATCACTTCAAAGCCTTTGACCGAGATCCGTCCCTATCATTGCCTTATGCTCTACGGCATGCACCGCCGAATGGATTTTGATATCATGGAAAGTATTTTTCAGTATATTCTATCTTATAGAGAGCTGAGCCGCCGCACAGTCTACATGCCATTTGGTCATGTCATCACCGATTGGCTTATGTCAGTAGGTGTTGATGTCACCAAAGGCAGGACAGTGCCTATGACCGACAGGATTGTCGGCTTGGTCGGTGGGCGTTTGCCAAATCCGGCATCATTATTCAAGCGCACGATCGGGCCTTGGTTTGGAAGGATGGGAGAGGTCTCGGTGAGCTACCTGGGGGAGGACCACATTTTCAGGCACCGGCAGATGCTGCTGCTCCTCAGGAGGCTCCTGCTGCTGATGCTGCAAATTACGACTACGAGCCCGAGCCGAATCTACGATGGCAGATTTCAGAGCTCGATCAGACCATGCAGCATGTTTTCCATGTTTTAGAGCTCCATCGCGAGGAGGTCCGCTCGGAGATCCGATCATTCGACCGCCGACTTACCTCAGTAGAGTCGACTATCTCTGATGTTCGCACGCTGCAGCAGACCTGGTACGGTGAGTGGCGCCGACATACGTTTCCTGGGGATGCGCCTTCCGGTAGTGCTGCACCTGGATCCTTTGCTGCCGATGATGATACGTTGGACGATCCGATGCAGGCTGACCCCCCCGTTGATGACTGATATACTCTATGTCTACTTGACATTTGCCCTTCTGATTGTATGACTTTCGGGTTGTATGCCCTGTGCTTTAACTTTCATGGCCTAGTGCCACACTTGCTTTGACTTCGATGCATTGGTATGCATCCGCTTAGTTTTTGGTTTTGCTGCACTTGATTATGACTAGATTTTGCTAAAATGATGCATATGATATTTTGCATGTATTTTATATTTATCTTATCATGTTTAGGATGTTGGCTTATATGTGTTCACATGATTACTATCTGCTTGTATGCCTCATTCTATTTTGCTATGTTGATGTTTTTGTTGCCATGCTCATATGATACATATGCTTGTTTTGCCATGTTCTATTTTTGCCATATGTGTTCATATGTGTTTCAAAAATCAATCATATCATTGTTGATTTGGGGTATCCCTAGGGTTGAGGGGGAGTATGTTTAAACTTAACAGCCCCTATTCGGTGTTCGACAAAGGGGGAGAATATGGTTGGTTAAGTTTAGGATGATTATGTTGTAGGGGGGATCCTGATTCCCCTATAATTCTGAATTTGAGAAAATTGATTGAGAATCCATAAACTTAAAATCGGGTTGTCAAACAACAAAAAGGGGGAGATTGTTGATACAGTCTGACCCTGATTGTTGTTTTGGTGTTGACATCGATTTTAGTTTAGGTTGACGATTATGATTATGGTTAAGTCCTGATCAGGGATTAGGCATGGTATGGAAAATCCTAGCTTGGAGGGCTAGGTGTTGGAAAATCCTAACTTGGAGGGTTAGGTGTGGAAAATCCTAGCTTGGAGGGCTAGGTGTTGAAAAGTCCTGATTCGGAAGGGTTGGGTGAAAAGTCCTAGCTTGGAGGGCTAGGTGAAATGCCCTAACTTGGAGGGTTAGGTGCAAATTCCCAACTTGGAGGGTTAGGTGAAAAAGTCCTGGCTTGGAAGGTCAGGTCCTAGCTTGGAGGGCTAGGTCTGGAAAAGTCCTAATTCGGAAGGGTTGGGTGAAAAGTCCTAGCTTGGAGGGCTAGGTGAAAAGTCCTAACTTGGAGGGTTAGGTGCAAATTCCCAACTTGGAGGGTTAGGTGAACAATCATTAGCTTGGAGAGCTATGGTGGATGAAATCCTAGCTTGGAGGGCTAGGTTTGAGTCCCTGGATCGGTCTGGTGACTGATCAGGGAAGTTGGCACGCTGCTCCTTCGTGGATCGCTCCGGTGACCGATCGAGCAATGACTGATCGGTCTGGTGACCGATCAGGGAGCACACAGTGAGGTTGGGAACCTAGTGTACGGCTCATGATCGATCCGGTGACCGATTAGGGAGCAGGCCGTTGCTTTGCTGCTTGGCTCCTGATCGGTCCGGTAACCGATCAGGGAGAAGTCAGCTTCCTCACTGCTTTGTTTCTGATCGGTTTGGTGGCCGATCAGGAAAAACTCAGTGAGCTGAGTTCCCCCGCTGATCTGCTCCTGATCGGTCTGGTGACCGATCTGGATCACTGTGCAGATCGTTCTGGAGAACGATCCAGGGTCGCGAGTTTCTCACTATGATCGATCGGGACGGATCCTGAACGGACTGGTCATGACCTGATCGGTCTGGTTACCGATCAGGAGGCTCCCTGATCGGTCCGGTGACCGATCAGGAGGTTTGGACTGCGAAACTCAGAAATCGCCCGGCAAAGGGGTGGATCGGTCTGGTGATCGATCCACAACCTGGGATCGGTTTGGTGATCTGTCCAGGAGAATCCCAAAGAAATCGCGATTTCTGATTGAGCGTTGGGGACCGATCAGGACAGAGCTTGATCGGTTTGAACCCAGCCTGATCGGTCTGGTGACCGATCACTTTAATTCAAATTGCACTGTCAGACGCTCTGATCGCGTCTGACCGTATCCGATACTCTGCATTTGATCTCTGATATTTGATTTACTGAGTGATATGCTATTCTAATGTTCTGATCAAGCTGCAGGTGACAGGGAAGGATTCAAACACTCAAGGAGAAGTCAATGGAGGCTTTCCTTGGAGTAGGTTTGTCTATTTTCTTTCTCAGGTTGCAACGGGCGCTGGCGCTGGCTGGAGCTGCTGTCTGAGGCTGGTCTGAGGGAAGCTCAGGGAGTCCAGAATAGCTCAGTGGTGGCTGGTGGTTGCAGGTGAGCAGCTGGATGCTGCAGTGAGATGGCGTCACCTGGGTTCAGTGGAGGAACAAAAGGAACGGGGAAGAGCAGAGGGAAGGATCGCAAGTTTGAGGAGTGATCTCTGGCTTGAGCTCTTGCTACGTTCTTGCTTTTTCCACACTTTCCTTGTGCGTTCTGAAATTCCATCATCTTGAGCAAGCAACTGAAATCAGTGAAGCAATCGTCCCTTGCTTGAGCACTTGGAGGAAGGAATAAGAGGCTTTGAGTTCAACAGCGAGAAGACACGGGGAAAGGGTTCTTGTGTGAGATCGTCGCTAGGTGAAGCTCGGAGGAAGCTTGCTGTGTTCTTGTCCTTGCTAAGTGCTAAGTAAGATCTTTCTTGTGTTTCATTGTGCTTAAACTATATCCTTGATTGAAATGCTGTGGAGAGGTTTCTCCACCGAGAAGGAGGTTGTTTTCTATCCGGTGTTCACCGGGGCTTGATCTGCCAACGATCAAGGGATCACCCACCGTAAGGGCACGCCAAGGAGTAGGGGCAAGTTATCCCAGAACCTTGTAAATCTTCTTGTTAGCGTTCTTGTGTTTGCTCATAGTTTAGGGTTTAGATTTCTGCATATACTCTGTTTTATTGTGCTTCCGCTGTGCTACTAACGATTAAAGTGCAGAAGTTTGATAAAAGCTTAAAGTCCAAGTGATTGGCTATATTCACCCCCTCCCCTCTCTAGCCATCCGAGATCCAACATTCCGATGCCAACGTGTAATCTCCCCGATCCACCTGGACTTCACCTAGTCCCACTAGGTGTGCCTAGTCCCACTAGGTCTTTTCCGATGCCAGCATGCGATCTCCCCGATCCACTTGGACTTCACCTAGTCCTACTAGATCATTTCAGTCAAGCCTCCAGTCAACCTTGACCCACTTGATATCATATGATATTCAAACATCATATGACATTCAAACATCATTATCAAACATCGAAACATCCAACCTTAAGCTTACCCAGCTTATCAGACATAAGCTCACCCGAGCCTAGTCAAACTAGGTCAACCTTGACCTAACAAAGATTGCACCAACAATCTCCCCCTTTTTGATGTTTGACAATATGTTTGAGAAAGACTAATCCCCATTAGACTTTCAATTTTCTCCCCCTTTGACACACATCAAAAACTCTCCTCGAGAATCTATATGGTCAAAGGCAAACCCTTGATAAAGAGTTCCAATCTTCACCTTTCACTTAACCAAAAACCAAACAAAAATTGCACACATGCTTTTATGGAAGACCTCCCCCTCAAAACATGCTCTAAACCTCTATCATTGCACCAACAATGACTTGAGAGTACCTAAAACTTTAGGAAATCTCAACTTGAGGTTTTGAGATTTTGGGATTCAAAACTTGAATCAAACCCTCTCATTAACCCTATAGTTTTCACCAAACCATCTCCCTTTTTAATTTCTTACTGAAATTTACCCAAATATACTTATAAATGTATTCTAAAGGGCTAGGGATTCGTAGGTTACTCAATATTCGGTTAACTAACTGAAACTAGACAGTTTCAGACTCACCAATAGATTGGTGTTGGGAATCAATCGATTAAGCTATACCGTAATCGATCAACCGATCGATTACAGCTTCCCTTAATCGATCACCTGATCGATTGAGAGTTTCTGATTTCTGAAAACATATTCAGTTCGAATTTCAAAAACTCCTAAATAATTCTACAAAATTTAGAAAATTTTAAAATTTTGTGTAGACATTATTTATAACATATACTATCAAGGAAAAATAGTTTTACATGAAAATACCTTCCTTTTTCAAAGATTGACACAAAAATGGAAACCATTGAAATATTTCAATGTTTCACTCTATTTTGTATCTAATTCATCAATGATGAGATCTATCAAAAGATAGTCTTCACCAAGGTTTTCCAAGATAGTTTTGAAATAGGTTTCAAAAATAATTTCCAACCATGTTCCTTGGGCTAAATACACATGACTTATACATTAGCTTTCCCAATGATTGGAGTTCATTTATATTCAAATCTTGATGACCCTAAAACTCAATAAGATGCATATAAATCAACATCTTGAGTTTTGTTCATCACCCTAACATCTCACTTGTTTCTAATGTGTCTCAAAAACACATATAAGTCAACTTATGGTCTTAGTGAGATGTGAAAGTCATGTTCTCCCTAAACTAAGGGTTCATGCATTTCTACCTAGGCATTATAAACTTTGATCATTCACCTAGAATGTCAATTAATGCCAATGTCCTTAATTTCAATAGAAAACTAAACTAATGCATGATAATGACTATGACATACATCATATGAGGATTTTCAAAAGAAATTATAGCTAGATGATGCATGTATGACATGACATGTAATATTTTCATAATAAAATATGAATGATGGATTATGATGTCATGACATGTGATAGGGCATACAAAACATGACATAATAGCACAAAAGAAAATACCTAGATTTCCTATCTAAGTGTCAATAACTCATCGTTAAGCCATTGATAATCCTAACTTTGCCCCTAATTTCCAAGATAATGCCAAAATTCCCAACTTGGCCTATCATTAGATTCTAACCTAGTTGTGACAACTTTTATTAAGTTCAATCTTTCAAAAATATAGTGTGACACAAATTTTACTCTTCCTAGAGTAAGCAAATAACTCCTTCATTTTCAAGAGTAATAACTCCCCGAAAAAGTCCCAAAGTGCCAACTTCATCAAGGTTAGGTTAACTATCCTTCCAATTTGAGTTGACACTCCCTAGACCTATCTAAGGTGTGGCAAACACACTCTTAGGAACCCAAAACCTATTGGTGCTCCTTGGGTGTTCTAGGTATTCACTAGGGATAACTTCCCTTGATACCTTCCTAATGACTTTTCTAGGTTTCTCCGAAGCCTTAGTCATGTTAGTCTTGTCTTGGTCAACTCTAGGGGTGGCTTCCCTTGACTTGACTTCTTGCCCTAGATTGAGTTCCAAACCTATATGGGACTCTATGATAGGATGGACCATCATCCTTGGTTTTAGGTTTGTATACCAAACCTTTCTTACTCCTAGAGGGTCCTTGATTTCCTAAATCTAGGTTTTGAATTTTTGACCCCTTAAATAGATTTTCTATTTTCTTAAGGGATTTTTCTAATTTATCAAGTTTTGACCTCAAAACTTGATTTTCAACCATTACCTCATTAAGACTTGGTCTTCTAGGATTGCCTTGGTGATTTATATCTACCCTTAAATGATCTAAACTCTTCCCTATCCTTAGATGTAGTAGACCTAGGATGGAAAGCTCTATAGTTTTCCTTAGATTTTTCATGCCTCCTATTTTCATGATAAATAGTATTAAAATGATAATAATTATTTCTAGCATGCATATTATCATGATGAAAATAAGTGTCATTACCTAATGGTACCTTAGTCTTGTTCTTGGAGGCTCCCCTTGATTTGAGCTGTAAAATACGAAAAAAAAAATAAATAAATATATGTATATATATTGATCATAAACGGGAATTTAAAATTTGAATCAATCACATAAAAATTTAGAATAATTTTCTGAGAATTTTGGAAAGGGGTGCGGGATTAATTGAGCACCTAATAAGTTTGGTAGGAATTAATTAAGGAAAAATTATTTCCTAATGTAAATAGATATTCATTTATTAAATAACCCGTGCCCTAATTTTTCCTCGCCAACCCACCTTCCCGATCCCCTCTTCCTCTTTTCTCTCCGCTCGAGCGCAGCCACCCGACGCCTGCCGTAGCCGCAAGCGCCGACTCCCCGCCCCTCGCGTACCCGAGCTGCTGCGCCGCCCTTCCTCCTTCGTTCCTCTCCTCCTCGCGCGAACCTTAGCCACGGTGGAAGCTACTCTAACCCGATCGCTTCCTTCCCCTTGCCCTGCGAGCCCTAATCGAAGTCGAGGCCTAGCCGACGGCTTCTTGCGTTTTCAACCTCGCGGACGAAGGGCGACGCTAGGCTGCAGTTGAAGGAGGGTTTGCGACGCTGAAACCTTGAGAATCTTGTGTCTTCCGAGGATCTCGGTTTGCTTCTACTGATCGTCGGAGCTGTGGAGCATTGCCGGTGATCCACAGAGGTAAGATAGGATACAATTGGAAAGGATTCCATCTGAATTCCAACGATTGGTCTTGTGGTTTTTAGATCAGTAGGTTTAAGATGATAGTGTTCCATTTTAGAAGCTAAACCGTTGGCTTTCAGGGTGTTGCTGTGATTGTTTAGGTGGGTGTGGTTCTGCCCTTCACCGGATCGGAGCAGAGGTGGCTGTCGACTACTAATCAGGTAAGGTTTGATTGGTTTAGGGTTGTATTGGAAGTTCTGTGATTGCTTGGTTTAGGTAGGTGTTGATTCGATTTCACTATTTAGAAATTGGATGTTGATTATGGTTGATTAATTCTTGTGGTTAAGGATAGCAAGTTAAATGGATTGGATTAAAGAATGTTATTGGAATTAGTATTCATGTTGGTTCCTTAGGTTTAATTGGAGATTAAACCTAAACTTGATAATTCAGATTCCAAAACTAATTGGAATCTAATCGGGGTGATTTGGGATAATTAAGGCCTAACCATTTTATTATGATTAATTAAATGGAAAGGGACGGATTAGGTTAACCCTAGAACGGATTAGGGATTAATTAGCTAGTTACTATTTTTGTAATAGCTAATTAAATATGTCCTTGATACAGGGGCTTGATTTGGATTTTTATTGCTGATATTGGCTGGTGATTCTCTTCGCATTTGGATTCTTCTCTTTTGGAGTCGGGTACCCTTTGACTTATCTTTTAGATATAGTCTTCTTGCTATGCATTGTCTGTTATAGATAACAGTAAGATTGTATGCTTATCTGCCTTAGTGTACCTGTATTTGTTATATGCTGCTGTTTATCCTTGAGGTTAGCTCCTGTTTCACTTTATACAGTCTCACAAGGTTGCCATCTATATGGGTAGATATATGCTTAGATGTAGTGATACCTTCCCTTTTGCATTTTGATATTGATAGATCACTGGTTATTTTGTTATTATATCTACTAGGTTACTTGTATCCCATGATATAGGATTCAAACCTATTCCTAGCACCCGGTGGTGTTAGTTGAGAACTTGGTGAGGGTTATATGTTTGGATCATGCACCATCCTTGCACTATTGCATGCTGGCGATCATCGGCTCCTATATAGTCCGAGCCCGTCGCCAGTTACATGAGGATATGCACACACATCCACTCATGGGTAGTGGCTACCATAGGTTGTGTGCATTTGCCCTGTATTGCTCCGCACGGTCACTATTTGGAGGGTGGTTCCGGTGCGTGGTAGCAGCCAGGGATCCCTTCTCGTCCTGAGACACGAGAATATGAGAGCTAGACTCCCCCACTGATTGGGGTAGGAGAGAGACCTCCGCCAGCATCCTGTCCACTCGGTCACTCAGGAGCAGTGATAGCAGGGTGCGTACAGTTGTCATAGCCCTACCCACGCGGACGTTCATTTATGATATGTGGACGGTGCCTGACTGACGTCAGGGGTGACACATGTCATTGCACCATGTGCATATTTTGCATCGTGCATTGTTTGCTGCATTTGATTTTTGCACTTGATTGACATGCATATATTGGATATCTGTTTATCTTGGATTATGTGTTCTACTTGTTCCATAGGGATGTATTTCACCCTTTTGCAGGCTAGATGGATTCGGGTATGTACCTGTATTTAGTATCCTCAGTATACCCTTGCCTATTATCCATATGAGACTGTATTAGCGTAGACTTTTATTGTTATTGTAACATACTATGCATATCTGCTGGGTATCCGCTGAGCTTATGGACTCATACCGTTGCCATTACTTTTTGATTTCAGGTTGATATCTGCCAGGAGGGTCCGAGTCGCCAGTCTCGTGCTTGCTACTACGTTCGTTTTGGGTTTTATAGACTACTTTATGTTTTTGGATCCTGTTATGCTTTATTTCGTTGCATTGGATTTTCGTGAACCTGTAGGGTATGACTTTATTTATGGCATTGTACTTTTGAGTCCTCTGTTGGACTGTGTGTGTGGTTTATGTTGCGTTCCTGCCCCATGGCAGCTCAGGTAAGTTCGGGTTTTGGTTTTATTCGCATATTGTCATATATGTTGTTATTCTATTTGGATTAGAGGCCTGAAGCCCTATATAAACTGCGTGGGATTGTTATATATATTGTATGCATGTGTAAATTGTCCGCCGGACAGGGGAGGTGCTGTCCAATTTTCTATTGGATCAGCGACTCCTAGGTCTCGGGGCGTGACATTCGTTCATAAAAGGGCCTCCTCAAATTCAGTCTTTTACTGAAAACTATCGCTAACCCTAGGTGAAAGCAAGAACTGAAATGACAAACTAAAAATTAGGGTACGTACAAGTCGACTAGTGCGATGACGATGATGTCGCCCACAACTTCTCCAATCAAGACAAGCCTGCAACCTTCAAATCGCAACAAATCTAGAGCTAAACAAATCAGTGACTGCTATATAAATGAGTGACTGCTGGGCCTGATATAAAGGGTTTCAGGCCCTAGGAGGCGCTTTTTATATGTATTATAAATATAATTTAGGTTATATCTATTTTTATTTATAAAAATAAAACTAAATTTGGAATATATCATATATATTTCAGATTTTGGATTTGCATTTTATTGATTATGTATTTATATTTACTTTTCAAGGCTCTAAAATTCAGATATATTTAATTTTATTGATTATGTTTTTAAATTTATTGATTATGTTTTTAATTTTATTGAACGAAGCTGGGCCTGAAATAAAATTATTTCAGGCCCACCGTGGGCCTGAAATAAAATTATTCAGGCCCAACGTGGGCCTGAAATAAAATTCTTTCAGGCCCAACGTGGGCCTGAAATAAAATTCTTTCAGGCCCACCGTGGGCCTGAAACAAAATTATTCAGGCCCACCTTGGGCCTGAATAATTTATTTCAGGCCCACCGTGGGCCTGAAATAAAATTATTCAGGCCCACCTTGGGCCTGAAATAAAATTATTTCAGGCCCACCGTGGGCCAGAAATAAAATTATTTCAGGCCCACCGTGGGCCTGAAATAAAATTATTCAGGGACCACCTTGGACCTGAAATAAAATTATTTCTGGCCCAACTTGGGCCTGAAAGAAAAATATTTGAAATTCTGAAAAACCTAGATCAGTAGTTAGGGTTGAGATTGGAGATGAGATTTTGGGTGCCCAACCCTCTGATCTTGCTGTATCACCAAGGCTAGATCAGTGGATTTTGGTCTATCAGTGAGTTTTGAGCAAAACTCACTGATGGACCTCCCATATCTGGAATTTTGAAAAACCTAGATCAGTAGTTAGGGTTGAGATAGGAGATGAGATTTTGGGTGCCCAACCCTCTGATCTTGCTGTATCACCAAGGCTAGATCAGTGGATTTTGGCCTATCAGTGAGTTTTGAGCAAAACTCACTGATGGACCTCCCATATCTGGAATTCTGAAAAACCTAGATTAGTAGTTAGGGTTGAGATAGGAGATGAGATTTTGGGTGCTCAACCCTCTAATCTTGCTGTATCACCAAGGCTAGATCAGTGGATTTTGGTCTATCAGTGAGTTTTGAGCAAAACTCACTGATGGACCTCCCATATCTGGAATTCTGAAAAACCTAGATCAGTAGTTAGGGTTGAGATAGGAGATGAGATTTTGGGTGCCCAACCCTTTAATCTTGCTGTATCACCAAGGCTAGATCAGTGGATTTTGGTCTATCAGTGAGTTTTGAGCAAAACTCACTGATGGACCTCCCATATCTGGAATTCTGAAAAACCTAGATCAGTAGTTAGGGTTGAGATAGGAGATGAGATTTTGGGTGCCCAACCCTCTAATCTTGCTGTATCACCAAGGCTAGATCAGTGGATTTTGGTCTATCAGTGAGGTTTGAGCAAAACTCACTGATCTTGCTGTATCTGGAATTTTGAAAAACCTAGATCAGTAGTTAGGGTTGAGATAGGAGATGAGATTTTGGGTGCCCAACCCTCTGATCTTGCTGTATCACCAAGGCTAGATCAGTGGATTTTTATGTGCACACTAAGTACCAATATTTATCAGTTATCTTTTATAAACGTCTTACACCTATACAACTACAAATTTATTATCCACCAACTTAAATCAGAAGTATTTAATGGTTAACAGAGACCCTGAAATTTTCCCAGTTGAGGCACACGGTGGGCCTGAAATGACTTGATTTCAGGCCCACCCTGGGCCTGAAATGGATCTATTCAGGCCCAACTTGGGCCTGAAAGGTTTTATTTCAGGCCACCTTGGGCCTGAAGTGTTTTTATTTCAGGCCCGCCGTGGGCCTGAATTGATTTATTTCAGGCCCACCCTGGGCCTGAAATGGATCTATTCAGGCCCAACGTGGGCCTGAAAGGTTTTATTTCAGGCCCTCCTTGGGCCTGAAGTGTTTTTATTTCAGGCCCATCGTGGGCCTGAAATGATTTATTTCAGGCCCACCGTATTCCTGAAAAGTAAATTTCATGCTCACCTTGGCCATTAAATAAAATCATGATTTATAGATTAATATTCTATATTTACCTACAAGTTGTGACCAAATCCTGTAATTTTATTTAATTATTAAAATTTACAATTTAAACAAGTATTTTAAATTTATGGTAGAGATAATCCATCTTACTAATTTAATACAGAATGCATACCAATTTTCAATTCCTTCGAGACGATAAAGTCATGTTTTCAAATTATGTATCAGAAACCCACTTATGGACCTAGATCAGTACTTGGATATATGTCAGTAGTTAGAGTTAACCAAAGAGATGTTATTTCTGGTGTGCAAACTTTGTTCAAATCATTATGAGTTGTTTTCTTACCGTATCAGTTGGTACACTACATTGCAGCAACTCGATGTGAATCAACATCACACAATTGTTTTGTTTTTCTGGACAATAAATTATATTCATACAAATTACACAATTTCTATACAAATGGAGCCGAATCACCAGCAAAGGATGTTTTTTTACAACATTACTTCAAGAGATTGACACTCTCATGTTTTACAATACATGTCTCCCATAATATTTACTGTCAGATGAAATCTCATTTTCGTCATATCTCCTTGTTTGAAATCCATCTTCTCATCGTATAGGAGACATCGGACGTATTGCATAACAAAGAAGGCACAGTCCACGCTGAAAATAACAAACAGTATTTCAAATTTCAATAAGTGGGGTAATAAAATACTTTGATCATTTTAAAATTTTCAAACTCTTTCTCACTTACTGACCTATGTTCTTGTTGGGGACATTTTTGTCTAACGGAGGGTCATTTGTCCAAGGGATGATGACTTTGTAGATATGGATGAATAGCCGTAAGTTCCTCGCGAGTATATTGTTTAAGTTCTTTTACCTGTCAAATATATCATGAATTTCAATGACATTTTTTATCAAATGATGAACATATATATGAATAAAGGTAGGTAGCTCACCGCTGAGTCAAAATCATGCTTATATTTACGGCCACTAGCAAGAGAATTTAAATAAATGAAAGTCATTGCTTCTGTATCCACCGCCAACAAGTGAAAGTGTGTATTATCACTGCACAAAGGTATTAAAATATATCTAAACCCTTGTTCTATCATATCCGTCTTCATCACTTATTGCATGGAAAACTTTCTTGACGATCTTATTGAAGCCTAAATAGTTGCAAAATCAAAATTATTAATAACCATATCATAATACTAGGTCTTCTACAATCTATTAATTCTTACTAATTTACATCACTTACTGTGAAGAAGGTTGAACAATATATTGACTTGTGGTATGGCCTACCAGATGTGGATGCTCCCCTAAATAACATTTTACAGAAGGCATCAATGACCTCGCCTTTTGTAAAAACCTCTCCATTGAGGATTTGTAAGAATAAATGCAATTTCAAAGCAAAGGGTGCATCCTCCCAGATAAATTCATTATCCAACCTGCCAAGTTAATTGATAAGATTATATATTAAAACCCCAAATATATTAACTAAACTATGTTTCATAACTTACTTTAGGTTCTCCAATTTATTTATCACGTAGGCCACTTCTTTATCTTGATTTTTCTTCTTCGACTTCATAAAATGCTTCTTCACAAACTACATCGATACAATTTACATCAAACTAATTAATGACCAAATTCAATAAATTTGACGTAATTAATATGAAAATAAGTCACATACATCAATGCCTTGAAGCCTCATTTTGTATAGTTCGAAGGTCCTTCTTTTCTCCTCCTCTATATCTTCTTCAGACATGACTTCCATTACAGTAATGGTTTCTCTTGCTTCATCCATATCCTCCTCACTAAGTTTCCTTTTTCCCTTGTCCATGACATTTGATATTTGTTCCTTTATCCGCTTCCCCTTATGTAATAGTTGGTGTCATACTCGACTCTCAATTGGAGTATCCCTGTAATCATACCGAGTTCGGTCACGTCCTCTCCTTGTTCTACAAGATACTGGATCAGAAAGAGGACTGACTACAGGATAGCTTTCTTGAGCCTCCATGCCCTTTTTTTCAATAATTGAAAGTAATTCCTTAACCTTTTCATTCAAACATATATTCTCCTCTGTTAGCTCCTTGATTAGGGTGTCTTTAAGAATGCATTCACCACATGGCCTTACATCTTCTGTGTCATGTCCTTGTGATGTCGCTATTGGCTGTGGAATGTCATCCCCAATCTCAAGGTTCTCAAACAATGTGTTTTCATGTAGGTTAGGAATTATTTCAACAATCACCTGTCAATTACCAAGTACACAAATTTTACTGCCTCTATATCAAACTAACATAGATAAACTAACATAGATCACAGTTTACAATAATTACCTCTTCGGAGCTGATTTGGTAGACAAGGTCCCTCACCCTACTAATATGCGAAGGAATATTCCTCCACTTATTTATTCGGGGTCCTTCAACATTGTATGGTTTTTGAATGAGTACATGCTCCAAAAACCATGCCTACACAAAGTTTTCCAGCTAATTACATTAATAACAGCAAAATATTATAAAATATAATTTAGGTAAATTCTACTCACTGCCAAAAGCCCGGCAAATCCCTTTACATAAGGGAGGTTTGTGGTCCTCTGGTTTCCTTGACTTGATGAAAATAATTCCCCAATCTTAGGTAATTGGGGAGACAAAAATTTATGGATAGCTTCCACCCAGTTGAATCTACCAAGATTGTCATAATCATCTATTATATCTACAAGCCTTAGAGGGACCTTATATGTACTAGTGGAAAATAAAACACAAACAAATATATACAAAATATAAAATTTACAAACTAATAACACATCATCCTCTGATTCAACACTTTTAGAATAATGTTTAAGTAAGTCCTCAATTCTTGTTCTAATAGGTTGTTTTTCTTTTGAGAAGTAAGTACGATAGAGGTCACCCGATGCTTCAGTTGAATTAATAGGGATCGAAACTCCACGGTCCACTATACCCAGTACCAAAGCAACATCTCGTCTGGTGAACGCAACCGGTACACCTGAAACAATTAAAATATTTAGTTATCATCAACAATATAGGATTCAATTTATTTCTTGTTGGGCCTGAAATGAATTCATTTCAGGCCTAACGTGGGCCTGAAATGATTCATTTCAGGCCCACGTTGAATCATTTCAGGCCCACGTTGGGCCTGAAATGAATTTACTTCAGGCCCACGTTGGGCCTGAAATGAATCATTCAGGCCCACGTTGGGCCTGAAATGAATTCATTTCAGGCCCTCGGTAGGCCTGAAATTATTTCATTTCAGGCCTACCGACCTGAAGTGAATTTCACCTTAAATTCGCTCATTTAAATTGATCAAATATCAATCATTTAAGGTCAACTATATCCAAGTTTTATCTTACTATAGATACTCTTTATAATTCATAATTAAAACTATTACCTGAGAATTTAAAAACTTGCGAGGTTGAATCCCAACTTTCAAATATATTAACCAAAATTCCCCGGATATGCTGCAATTCTTGAATGTCCAAGAAAATACTGAAGGGCGACTCTTTGATCTTCGCAATGTGTTGAACTTTTAAAATTTCAAATGCTTCAACAAAATGTTTAAAATGGCCTAAAACACTGCACCAATGTAATTTTTTCCCAAACTCATCTGAACCCTACAGTTTTTATACATTACAAATTTATTCAGCAAAAATAAGTATAAACAATATCACAAGCAGTGTTTATTCAGCAAAAATAAGTTTAAACAATATCACAAGCAGTGTTTATTCAGCAAAATTAAGTATAAACAATATCACATACCTTGGTGATTAATGCCAATGAAGAAGACGATGAGGAACCACCCACAGACCTTTTACCTGCCATTATTATGCAAATCAAACCTGCAGAAACCCTAAATCCTATTTTGATAGTACCGAGCAGTATCAACTTCAACGTTAACACTTCAAGCAGCCTCAGGATCACACACTATCACTTTCCTGTATAGGAGCCTAGGTTTTGGTTGGGCGGAGGGAATCGATGGAGTAGCAAACGACTAAAGCACAACTAGGGCACTCACAATGTCCTCCTTCAACAATACCATTTACGTTTTCGCGGTGAGAGATAGAATGACCTTGCTATCCGAACCACATATTCTTATTTTACTGCAAAAGTGGTTCGGATGTCTCGAAAATGGTAATGGAAAAGGTGTATTGTGGCGCCAAGGGTATAATAGGAAGTTCACTTAAAGGGTTGCGCCCTTTGGTAAAATAGAAACCATGGGACGCCCTTTGGTAATTACGTATTGTTACGTACGCCCTTTGGTAAATTGTCGTTTTATATATATACACATACTCAGTTGTGGACTGGATGCTGCGCGTCCGTGTTAACTCAGGGCGCCTATATTCAATATAGGCGCCTATATTCAATATAGGCGCCCCTTTGATTCTCAGACGTTTATATTGAATATAGGCGCCTGAGATTTATCTTTTTTTGTTTTTGTTTTTTTTCTTAATTTTTCAAAATATATTTAACGTTTAAGATTTTAAATTTAAAAATTGAATTATAACGGATTTAAGTTAACATGATTTTTTTTTCTAGGATTTAGTCATCTCTATTGATTATAGTGTTCAAAATAAAAAAATTTAGATGATCACGAGATATATTATAAGTATTTGACGTTTAAAATTTTAGGATTTCGGGATTGAATTATAGTAGATTTAAGTTAATATGATTTTTTTCATAAGTTTAGTCCTTTTTGAATTATAATATTCAAAGAAAAAAAATTTAGATGTTAATCGGATTTATTATAAAATTAAAAATTATTTATTAAAATAAATTTAAAAAAAATAAGAACACAGGCGCCTATACGATTGGAGACGACTATGTCCTGGTCCGCGGTGGATCCCAACTATATATATATATATATATATACAATGATGATATTATACGCTACTCTCCGTGCGCTACTCTTCAGCGATTGCCAACGTGGCAATCCGAATCACGTTTTCTCCCTTTATTTAATAATTTCTTTTCTGTTTAATTTTCCTTTCCCCTCTCGATGTTGTCGCCGCCGTGCTGCGCTCGCCTCCAGCTGCCCGCACCCGAAGAAAACTACATCGCAGCCCCGCTGCCCATCGCTCGCTACGCCTGGCCGACGCCCGCCCGCCCGCTGTACCCGGCCAACGCCCATCGCGGCCGCGCCCTTCTCATGGAAGAAGAAGAGAAGATGAGAGAGAGAGGATGAGAAGTCGCGGGCAGCCGTCTCGCCCGTCGCCTGCCGCGCCCGCTACGCCCCGCTGACACCTGCCGTCCGCTGTACCCGGCCAACGCCCATCGCTTAGTCGCGGGCAGCCGTCTCTCGCCGGCCGTCGTCGCCCGTCGCTTGCCGCGCCCACTACGCCCCGCCGACGCCTGCCGTCCGCTGTACCCGGCCAACGCCCATCGCCTGGCAATGGGCGTTGGCCGGGTACAGCGGACGGCAGGCGTCGGCGGGGCGTAGCGGGCGCGGCAGGCGACGGGCGACGACGGCCGGCGACAGACGGCTGCCCGCGACTTCTCATCCTCTCTCTCTCATCTTCTCTTCTTCTTCCATGAGAAGGGCGCGGCAGCGATGGGCGTTGGCCGGGTACAGCGGGCGGCCGGGCGTCGGCCGGGCGTAGCGAGCGATGGGCAGCGGGGCTGCGATGTAGTTTTCTTCGGGTGCAGGCAGCTGGAGGCGAGCGTAGCACGGCGGCGACAACATCGAGAGAGGAAAGGAAAATTAAACAGAAAAGAAATTATTAAATAAAGGGAGAAAACATGATTCGGATTGCCACGTTGGCAATCGCTGAAGAGTAGCGCACGGAGAGTAGCGTATAATATCATCATTATATATATATATATATATATATATGATCTGCTGCGGACTGCACGTTGTAGATCGCGTGCGGACCAGGCGCCAGATCAATCAGGGAGTTCCCTGATCGGTCCGGGACTGTGCTCCCGTCCCAACTCGTCGGCACCTCCGATCGTCGATCGGACACCAGCGGCGGCTTTCGGCCGCCGTCCCCGAACAAAACTATAACTCAGGAGTGTGCGATGAACTCTAGGGGTAGCGGTGAACCCGTCGGCGCCGATAAACCCAGGGGTAACGGTGAACCCATCAGCGCCTGATCGGTCAAGGG
Organism: Boesenbergia rotunda; assembly: GCA_024364735.1. Lineage (NCBI taxonomy): Eukaryota > Viridiplantae > Streptophyta > Magnoliopsida > Zingiberales > Zingiberaceae > Boesenbergia > Boesenbergia rotunda. Next base: position 67,177 of record JAGFNQ010002452.1, read on the forward strand.
GACCGATCAGGCACTTGCCTGATCCTGATCGGTCCCCTTGACCAATCAGGCAACGCGGTCCGCAGGACGCAGCATAGCATTCTTTTATATATATATATATATATATATATATATATATATATATATATATATATATATTTGGCCACGTGTCATCCATTTAAGAGGCTTTCAATTATTCTTTAATTTCGCTCTGTTTTAACCTTTTTGTCTGTATGATTGATCATTCCTTATTGTTTCATGTGACAGCCCTTTCCGTACCAAAGACGGTCTATTTGATTGATCATTGTGTTATTGTTTCATTTGGAGAGAGATAATTAGGAAATCGTGTAGCTCATTACATGAGCAGTTATTTTATATCGAGAATTGATTCTTATTTATTTTTATAAATGTATGTGATTATCAATTCGATTATACTTTTGGGATTGTTTTGATCTATTCAGATTATAATAAAAAATAATTATATTCATTCGGGACGTTTTTCATAATCTCTTTATATCAAAGGAGATAAATGATGAAGTTAATTTTATAATTATTCATTAAATGATTAAAAAATAAGGAAACAAATTTACCTGAGTACGTCTACCCGCCGCAATTTTTATCTACATGCGATCTTTAATTTGCTTGATTTATCTGATCGAATTAGCTTGTTTAATACACTTTATTCCGCCTAGCTTGGCTAGCTGAGCCAGTTTATTTACTTGTCCTATTTGATTATCTGCATTGATTGACTTGCTTCGTTAGTTCTTAATAAATATTTGTTAATTGGTTGATAGATTCATAACAAATAAAAATTCATAAAAGAACAAAAGTAAGCAGCATATATATATATATATATATAATTAACGAGGTTTTTTTAACCTCGAGCGATCGCGCCCGGTCTCACGAAAATTTCCCATCGACTGTCAAAATAAATCGAGAAATGCTCACGGTGGACGATCTAGAGCATATATATAGAGTATAGAGCTGCCTGTTACATATTTTGAGGATATTGAAATCGTGAAAGTTAAATTCTTGATTCAAATTTCTACTCTAATTATCAGAGCTCATTTATCTGTGCCATGTTCATAGATGACCGAACCTTTCATGAATTCATTGGCTTCTCCTTGAGCAACATACATTCTTAATTGCTTAAGAACATGTTTGTGATCTTTATCTAGAATTGAAGTGCAAATAATTAGTAGGTTTTAAGGTTTAATTTGTCAGTAATTAACTTGATTTAGGTTAAGTAAAAAAGAAAATGAACTAGGTACGTAATATCAAATCTGGAACGATCGATCCGATTCACTTTTGTAGAAATTTTTCATCTGCTGCTAGGGCAAATCAAGAAGCGCTCGCAATGGACAGTTCAAAAGTCTAACATCCTGCAATTATATGGTTCATTTGGAAATTTATTTTTATAAATATAACATAGCTAAAGATTAAATTATAAATATTTAAATGACAACTTAATACTTTTCCACTACCTGCATCGTAATCCTGAGGCTTGATTTAGCTTAAGGGAGTGTTTGGGAGAGCTTTTACTTCTTGAAAAGTGATTCTTGTAGTGATTATTTTGAAGTTAGTAAGAAGCTAAAGCATGCAGTGTTTGGAAATAGAAGTCAAAAGCTGATACAAGGTAAAGTTTGAGTGTTTGGTGAATAATCACTTTTAAGCTTAATTTTTAATTAAATGACAATAATATCCTTAAACTATCAAAATTAATTTTTTTCAATTATCTAAATATAATTTTGATACATCATCTATAATGTTTTATATATTTAATATTATATTTTAAATATTATATCAAAATTATTATTTTTAATAATATATATATTTAAAAAATATATAAAGTTAATAAAAATATAAAAAATAATAAAATAATAAAATTTATATAAATTTATACAAATATGTATAAATTTTTTTGAAAATATAAATTATATAAAAATATAAGATTTTATTTAAAAATGTGATGATAATTATGTAAAATAATAAATTTATTAAGGGTATAAATGTCAACTTTTAATTCTACACCATAAGCAAAAAAGCAGAAGCAGAAAAAAGCATCAAATTGTTGCTTCTAGCTTTTGAGTAAAAGTTGTAGAAGTTAAAGCAGAATCTGGCATTCCCAAACACTCAAAAGCACTTTTGCATGGCTAAAAGCTAAAAAGCAGTAAGCAGAAGCTCTCCCAAACACTCCCTAAGTAGAACTTTGTTAATCAATTCCACCATTTTATTAAACTATTCATGTCTAAAAATGCAAGAGCCAGCTTTGTATTAGTTTTTGGGGGTAAAAACGATTAAATAATGTCATATTTCCTGTGGTGGAAATGCATGTTTATTTCTTATACACTTGCTAGATTCTGTTGGGAAAAAAAAACAACCAAAAATACTATTTTCTTTTTAGAAAAATTAATAAATCCGACAAATGTTTGAAAAGATCTGGTGACATTAAATGAAATTCACTGCCAATTAAATTGGCACAAGATGGTGCCATTAATTTAGAGACGGTCCTTACTTATATTATATGACTTTAATTTTTTTACTCATTTCTCATACGATAATAAACCTAGATAATATACAAGTCTCAATCAAAATGGATCCCGTCCTAGTTAACGTGAAATTAGGTCGATCAACGTGGCTAAATCTAAAAAAAATTTAACAGATCAGAATATAATAGCCTGATATATGGTGAAACATGGCCCCCTTCGCTAGACACAAAAGGGACTGTAGGGGTTAGCGACCCGGTCAATCGTAAAAATGCCCGTGGGGGGCAGCCACGCATCAGCCTCGATTTTTTTTTCTAATCGGATGCGCCGGTCGGACAATTACCCGACCTGAGTCCTAATCCAATCCCCCGCCGAGGGGCACTAAGGAGGGAACCCCTGGCGCGCCAATCTGGCTACCCTCGAGTGTATTACGGTTCGGAAGTTGTCATTATCCATGGCAATACAAACCCTCTGACATCTGCAGATAAAGACAATAGTCGTATCAATATTCGTCAACTCAGATCTGACACCGCTCGTGTCCAAATCATGGAGATCTCGCTGACACAGTACGACGTCTGACAACTGTTCTTGGAAAGACCACGTCGTACCTATGCACCTCTTGTAAATATCAGACAGGGCGGCGCCGATTGGCTAACTTACAGGGGCCTCTGATCCTGTCCCCGTATAGGACAAAAAGAGAGTAGGAAGAAGATAGAGTTTGTCGGTCTTCCCGGTTATATAAGACCCTCCATCCGTCACGCGCAAAAGAAGGGAAGATTTCGGAGCTACAGGGTTTTTTCTTGAACCCCTCCCTTTCTCTCCATCACGTGCTGACCTGCCGGGAGGCCCTTGTCGTCGAAAACCCAAATCGTGCGGTACGTCGTCGGTCATCCTCCTCTTGTCAACAAATCACGTCCCGTTATCGTGCTGGGACTCCCACCTCACCGACAGGATAAAAAATATTTAAAAATTATTCCATTGATCTAATATTTTAAAACAATTGCAGTAAAAAAGGGGCAAGTTCTTTTGATACTTACTTTTTTTTTTTTTTTACATTTCTAAGAAATTAATTATTTGCGCATCCAAATATATCTAAAAATATAGATCAAGGTAAAAATAGTAGAAGATATTTAAGGTGAGCATGAAATATTCAAATTGAAAATAATTTAATCACAAGACATTATGATGAATACTTTAATGGCGTTTAGTGTTTACTACTAAAAGCGATGCAAAAGGGTGGAACACTGGAACGCTATCCACTTTGCGAGCATGCTTTGTTTGTACATTTAATGAGAAGGTGTTTATTTGTGCGATGACAAATTGAGAATGCCCATGCACACTTTACTTTTCCACACACTACACGGTTGAAGTAACCATTTAACTTGTATTCATTATCGAATCGAGTAAGTAGACTATCGATCCGTTAATCTAATTTTTAAAACATTAAGTGATTTAATTCCATCTTTTAATATAGTAAAAGATGATTCATTTACCCTACCGTCCCTCACTAATCTATCCTAAAATCAATACAGAGAAAGTAAATCATAAGCTAGCTCGGATATTATAGCTAGCGTGTGGAAATGATGGACACATTGACTTTATTAAATTTTAATTTTTAGATCTTTCGATAATAACGCTCATACTTTAACCATCAATTCATCCCGTGATACTCTAATTCTATCGTTGTACCATCAAATTCTATCCAAATATTGTAACCCAACGTTAATTTGTTTCAACCATCTTTGTGTACAAGTTGACAAAAGGCGATTCGCTTACCTCAGTGCCCCCGCCAACCCGTCTCAAGATCAACACGGAGGCTATTAGCGGGGATGCTGTGGCTAGTGCGTAGGGATGGTGGTCATATTGACTTTGCCAGGTTTTGACCTCATGTTGGCAACACCCACGCACTAACCATCAGACCATCCCGTGGGGACACAAAAAAAATATTGGAACCCACCGGTCACCAGGTAAATTAGGAAGCGCTCGTGGTGGACGGTCTAGAAGCCTAGAGTCCCGGGGTTTGCGCCCTATTTGAATTTTTTTTTTTACAAAATACGTCGTAGTTAAGGATCGAACCGTAAATATCTGAAATGGTGATTAATTATTCTATCGTTACACTGTAACCCTAGGGGTTAGAAATAAGAAATAATTTTTATCTTTTGGTATAAAGTGTTTTGAGCTCGTGTGGTGAATTTGTCACAACCTTAGTCAACTAGATAAACCATTTATTGTGTAAAAGGGAATCCAATGAAAAATAGAAACTTTTAAATTTGATTGCTTGATTTATTTATTTATTTATTACAGCAGCATCGATCACAACGGCAACAGTCAACAAGTCAAAATCCTTTGACCGCTCTTCCTCGTCGCATCGGGAATCCCGACCATCGCCGCATCTCCGCCGTCGATCTCCCCCGTCCGAACGCGTCTCCGCGGGGCCCACCGGGTGGGGTGACACCGCGTGCATGGGCGAGGCTATAAGGGGTGGGTTGTGGAAGAGTTGACTTGGCGCCCCCACGGCGTTGTTCTCGCCGGAGGACACGTGTCGGTTACGCAGCGGAGTCGGATTCGCTGGCGCGGATCGGTTTCTGTCCTCCCGCAGTTAAAGTCGCATTTACCACCTTTACTCTCTCTCTGTCTTCTCCCTGTCTTTTTCTCCTTCCTCTCCCTATTACGAAACCTTCTTTCTCTCCTCTCCGCTCCTCTCGTCTTCCTTCCTTCCTTCGGAGTAATTACACCCTCGCCTGCCAGTGATAAATATTAATGCCGAGGTAACTTTTGCCAAAAGAAAAAGAGAGAGCAAAAGTCGTATTCTGCTTCTGCTTCTGCTAGGGAAAGAAAGAAAGAAAGATGATGAGTTGATAGCTAGCAGAGCGCAAAAAGGAGCACTCCGATCCATAAGCTCTCATCTCCCTGAAACAAGGAGCAAAACAAACACCTCTTCTACTTCTTTCATCTTCTTCATGTAAAGGAAGAGAAACAGCTTTCTCTGTTTGGTTTCATCTCCGAAAGCCCGGTGCGTGTGATATTTACTTCCGCTCTTCCTTTTTTCTTTGTTAGGGATTAAAGATTCTTAGACTCTGGGTTCTTTTTTATAGGATAGATTGGATACGCAGTGGAAGTTGGTACTGGTGAAAAGAGAAAAATGTACGGAGATTGCCAAGTTCTGTCGTCCATGGTCGGAGGAGGAGGCAACGTTGTGGTGTCGCCGGACTCGCTCTTCTCGTCGCCGATGCAAAACCCTGGCAGCCTTGGGTTCATGGCCAACATGCCCCCATTTCATGCCTTCTCTTCTATCATTCCGGTATATATCTTTTTTTGTGTGCAAATATCTAGCTAGCTAGCTAAATTAATAACGTGTGTGGAAGAAGGAAGAGGGGATGATGGTGATGGGGAGGAGAGTCAGCAAGGAGGAAGAGATGGAGAGCGGCTCCGGCAGCGGCGGCCCCCTCGACGGCGTTCTCAGCTGCGGAGAGGAGCACGACGACGAGCTCCTGCAGCAGCACTCGCTGCTGCCTCCGCCGCCGCCTTCGCAGCCGCAGGCCGGCGGGAAGAACAAGAAGCGCTACCACCGCCACACCGCCCGCCAGATCCAAGAAATGGAAACGTAAGCGCAGTACCACTCAGCCATCGATCGACCCCTTCTTCTTCTTTTTTCTTCCAGCTGTAAACTTCATCGTAATTAATTTATTTCAGATAAAAAGCATGAATATTTGATACGATTCGATCTTAATGAACGAACGAATTCTAGGTTGTTTAAGGAATGCCCGCACCCGGACGAGAAGCAAAGGATGAAGCTAAGCCAAGAACTCTGCCTCAAACCTCGCCAAGTCAAGTTCTGGTTCCAAAACCGCCGCACTCAGATGAAGGTCCGCCTTAAATATTTCCAAAATCTAAAATCATTTCCATATTAAGGTTACCATCAAAATTATTAATTCATAATTTTTGATTGATTAATTAGGCACAACAAGATCGGGCGGACAACGTGATACTGAGGGCAGAGAACGACAGCCTCAAGAATGAGAACTTCCGGCTGCAGTCGGCCATCCGCAACGTCGTCTGCCCGAATTGCGGCGGTCCGGCCATCCTCGGCGAGATGTCCTTCGACGAGCAGCAGCTACGCATCGAGAACGCCCGCCTCAAGGATGAGGTCGTCCCTCCGAACCCTAATCCTAGTTAATATCTCTGATTTGCGGGAAAAATTGTAAAAGAAATCATTGTGTACGTCGTCGTCGTTGCACCTCAGCTCGAGCGCTTGTCCTGCATCACATCCCGCTACGCCGCCCCGCCGCCGCTGGACCACGTGCCGCCCTCGTTACTCCTCGCGCCGTCTCTGGACCTGGACATGGGCGTCTACTCGCGGCACTTCAACGAGCCGCCTCCGTTCGAGATGATCTCGGTGGCGGCTCCGCTCTCGGAGGACCTGCAGCACTCCCCGTTCGCCGGGGGCTTGATGGTGCTCGACCAGGACAAGCCGCTGGTGCTCGACCTCGCGATGACCGCGGCCGACCACCTCGTGCGAATGTGCAACGCCGGCGCGCCGCTCTGGGTCCGGCAGAGCGGCAACGCGGAGGTGCTGGATCTCGAAGAGCACGCCAAGGGATTCTCTTGGCCGATGGAGTTGAAGCAGCAGAACGGAGGAGAGTTCAGGACGGAGGCGTCAAGGGACGCCGCCATGGTCATAATGAACAGCATCACCCTGGTGGATGCCTTCCTCGACGCCGTGAGTAGTTGATCAAATCGAACGCATTTCATATATCATTTAACATCGATCAATTTTCTACATATTCATATTCAGAACAAGTGGATGGAGCTTTTCCCTTCGATCGTGTCGAAATCAAGAACAGTTCAGGCGCTGAGTTCCGGAGTCGCCGGTGGAAACGGCTGCTTGCAACTGGTAATAATTCTATAATTAACGCAATTGCTATCACATTAATTCTCTGAAAATTAATCCTTACACAATTAACTTCCAGATGCAGGGAGAGCTGAAGTTTTTGTCGCCGTTGGTGGCTGCGAGAGAAGCATATTTCTTCAGGTATTGCCAACAGAACTCCGAAGAAGGCAGTTGGATCATGGTGGACTTTCCAGTCGATGGATTTGTCGAAGGGGTTCAAACATGCTTCCCTTGGTATAGAAGGAGGACCTCAGGCTGCATCATTCAAGATATGCCCAATGGCTATTCAAGGGTACGTAGGATCGCTTAAATCTTAATTACAGATCAAGAACAGCTAGCTAACTTCTCTCTACCTTAATCATTTCTTATCTTTTCTTCATTTGTGTAAATTGAATTGGACAGGTGATGTGGGTAGAGCATGCAGAGGTGGATGATAAGCCAGTGCATCAAGTTTTCAACCAATTTGTCAGCAGCGGCATGGCTTTTGGCGCAACTCGCTGGGTTTCTACTCTTCAAAGGCAATGCGAACGCCTCGCGAGTCTCATGGCCAGGAACATCTCAGATCTTGGAGGTAGTTTATGATTATTTCAATAGTAGAATTAATTTGTGAATTTCTCTTAATTATCGATCGATATATATATATATATTAGCGGTGATCCCTTCGCCGGAGGCAAGGAAGAACATGATGAAGCTGTCGCAGAGAATGATCAGAACATTCTGCTCCAACGTGTACGCCACCGGAGCGCAGTCGTGGACCGCGCTCTCCGACTCACCGGACGACACGATTCGTGTTGCTACGAGGAAGAACACCGAGCCCGGCCAGCCTAACGGCGTCATCCTCACCGCCGTGTCCACCACTTGGCTTCCTTTCTCTCATCAGCAAGTCTTTGAGCTCCTGACGGACGAGCAACGAAGATCACAGGTAATTAATTCAGCTGGATTAGGATTCAAATGCCAGATATTTGCGTTCATTTTGTCGACAATTAATTCAGCTGGACGTGCTATCGAGTGGCAATTCGTTGCACGAAGTGGCTCATATCGCGAATGGATCGCATCCCAGGAACTGCATCTCTCTTCTGCGCGTCAACGTCAGTCCCAATTCGCGACGTACGCATTTTCGTTCGCTTTTGTCGATTAATTTTTCTAATTAATTTTAATAATTTGTAGGCTGCCAGCAATTCTACTCACAGCGTGGAGCTGCTGCTGCAGGAGAGCAGCACCCACCCCACCGGCGGCAGCCTCCTCGTCTACGCCACCATCGACGTCGACGCCGTCCAGGTCGCGATGAGCGGCGATGACCCCTCCTACATCCCCCTCCTCCCCACCGGCTTCGTCATCTCTCCCGCGGCCTCTGAATCCGCCGGCGCGGCCGGCTGCCTCTTCACCGTCGGCACGCAGGTGCTAGCCAGCGCCGTCCCCTCCGCCAAACTCAACCTCTCCAGCGTCACTGCCATCAACAACCACCTCTCCAGCACCGTCCAGCAGATAACCTCCATGCTCGCCGGCGCGGCCGCCGAGCAACCTCCTCCCGCGTCAGCTCCCGCGACGGAGCAATCCCATGCTTGAAGAAATAGTAGTACCAAATACATATAGCTGGAAGTAACTAATCCCCCTTATTTTTTATCTACCATTTTCCGATCAGGAACAAAGGATTAATTGACAGAAACCCACAATCATGTGGGCTCTGTCAACTTCTCACTTGTTCATGCTTCAGGGCGATTGGATTCTGGTAAACCAAAACAGGGCGATTGGTAATCTCCAGCTATATCTGCTAGTTCATAATAAATGTTTGATCAATCAGAACACTTGGGCGATCAGTTTCAGTAGGAATCAGTTCAGCTTCGTGTGTAAAGATGTCAATGGAGAAGTGCATGTGAAAGGGGAGTCAAGAGCGCACCAGATGTGACCCTTCATGGAGGGTGTTGGTTCGGGAATTGACTTCCTGTTTTTGTTTTTTGCTTGTCATGGAGTCAGTTCATCATGGAGTACTCCGGTGATGGATTGGTAGGTCGAAGTGGATTGAATGCTCATGCCCAAACCATTATGAATATATTTATGTGCGGTATTCATGGCTCTGTCTTATATATTTTTCTCTAAAAAATAAGGGCCAGTGATGGATGAGCTGGATCACAGGCCGTCTCTGCAACAGGCCATGTGTGCTGTTTGTTGCTGGTTCATGGTTTTGGTACAGCGTTCGTTGGCTGGCTAGCTGCAGCAGACGCGGAGGAAGGGAAGAGAAGATGGAAAGGACGATTGCCCTTACCCATGCAGGCATGCAGCTGCATGCGATTTGATCCTGCCGGAGTCCCTTCCTGGCCTGCAACTCCGGTCAGATGGGGGACGCACAGTTTGCTCCCTTACTCGCGAAGCTCTCTCCGGCGATCGAAATACCATTAATTTTGTTTCAACTTTATAATTTAAACCATCTATTTTGATTATTTAACTCACTTCTTAAATAAAAAAATTAGCCAACCAGAGAAAAATTAGTTAACTCACTTTTTAATTTTATTTATTACATAAATATATATGACACATTATAGGTTGGTTGTTTGATTTTATATTGTAAAAATACAATTTAAGATATTAAATATATATATGAATATTTAGTTAAAGTTAACATTAATTTATGTTTTTCAGAAAGTTTGAATTATTAATTTGTCTAAATAAACGGGCGGAAATGAAACATTAAAACACTTATTAACGTATAAATAAATAACATTATAGAAGTGATGTAATGGAGAATAATTAGGCGGATCAGATAACAATTTTAGGGTAAAATAATAATAATAATAATAATAATAATAATAAAAGATAGAGATAAAACGGATTTAGAATAACAGAAGGCGCAATGGTAGATAATTAAGAGTTAAGACTGAGCCAATTCCGTTGGAAACTGAATAAAAAAATGGAGAAATTCCACCTATAAATAGATAGCATCAAACCCACGATTTCCTAGTTCGACGCTTTCTGCTCGTCCAGTGCGATCGAAACCCTCGTCGTCATCTCGCCGATCCGATCGGCCGCCTCTCGAAGCCACATCATTCTTCTTCCTCTTCCGTAGAATCACAAACTCTCGTTCTTCCCTCTGTTGATTCATTCCTTTTTTCTTGTTTTCAATCGCTATTTGGTAAGGCGGCGCCATGGATCGTGATCAGAAGAGCACGGGTTGTGATGAACAACTCACAATGGATGGGCAGGATTGCAGCTCCTCAGGCAACCGCTTCTCCTCTTCCTCTGCCTCCCACACCGAATCCCGGCAGGACCCGGCCTCGGACGGCGACGGGGAGACGTCCGACGATGATCTGCCCGATTATGATCCGTTCGGCTTCGATAGCGAGGATGAGTATGTCTTGATGGAGAGGATGAACAAGGTCGTCCTTGGCCTCGCCGCTGATGGATCGGAGGAATCCGCGCAACTGGCAACCCTGACCGAGCTTTGCGAGTTGCTCTCCGCCATCGAGGACGCCACGGAGGCCTACCACTTGGAGAAGCTCGTGCAGCCTCTAGTGAAGATTGCTGCCAAGGATGGCAACCCCCAGATCATGCTTCAGGCTGTAAGAGCGGTAACTTATCTGTGCGACGTGAGGCCGTCGATAGCCGAAGAATTCGTGCGGCATGACGCAATTCCTGTCCTCTGTGGAAAGCTTTTAGCTATCGAATACTTGGACGTTGCTGAGCAGGTAGGTAGCTCTTACTCTTCCTCGTATAATTGCATTATTATGTATGATACCTATTATTTTTATATTCATGTTTGATTAGTGTCTCGAAGCATTGGAGAAGCTTTCGAAGCAACAACCTGTTGCATGTTTACAAGCGGGAACTGTTAAAGCGATCTTAACTTATATCGATTTCCTTCCATCTAATATCCAGGTTAGTAGAAGAGCATATTCTATTGTCTTTTACATCTGTCTTTTATAAGGTATGGTTTGTCAAATTGAAAGGTAACTCAATATGCATTGTTCAGCAAATTGCGGTTAAAACAGTAACTAATGTATGCAAGAAACTTCCGTCTGATTGTTCATCAATTATAATGGAAGCAGTCCCTACGTTATGCAGTCTTCTCCAGTATGAGAACGTGAAGGTTAGTGCAATGGCCATTCTGTGGCTTATCCCTCAGCTCTTTGACTTCTGTGTTGTTTTATTTATTAAGTTCAACGTTAACAAGTAGTACTGTTAGTACCAACTATTTGGGCTGTTTATTGTATTTATGACCTCCTTAATTATCAATTAACATATTTGTTTGGCTAAACTGCTTTACTCTCGTATTGTGGCAGCTGGTTGAAACTGTTTCTTTTTGTCTGGAATGGATAGTTTTCTCTGTTCGCCATTCCCCCAAGTTTATGGATGAACTGTGCAAACATGGGGTATTACGGAAGTCCTTGGAATTGTTAGCTAATGATAATCACAAGCCAGTTAGCAGCCCGACCTTTTCCGTTAAGTATCCTTATCCTTTTGATGTTAATTACCTTAATTGCGGATTATTTGCCATTTATTCTGACTTGTATTATGCACAAGCATGTTTAACTTTTGTTGTTTTTGACTCTCAGGGTTTAATGGGTGTTCTTACCAGACTCGCTTTTTCTTCTAAGCTAGCTGTTAGGACCCTATTTGAGCTTAGTATAGGCAGAACTTTGAGCGGCATCTTAATCGGTTCCGACGTGTCACATGACTCTGGCGTTGTTTCTACTGAAGATGTGCAAAATAGTCAGGTTTCTATTGTCTACTTTCACAATTTCCTCATGAGATCTATAATTATTATTACATGGAATTTCGTTGGAGTTAATCTTATTAAAACTTATACATGACATTCATTTACCAAACTGTCGTACATACTCATGTCCTCGATTAGCTGAGCGATAAAAATTTGGTTGCGGGCTTCCCTATGGCATACCTTCTATCCAACCACTTGTCTTGATCAATAACAATAATTTGGGATTCTTCTTCATAATGTAAAGAGTTCCATTGGCTTAATCTTTATTTATGGGTTTCCTGTCTCTCCTCAACGTAACCATGGACACTAGTGCTGCCCATTTTTTAAAAAAAATCTGATCCAAAGGGAAGTTGAAAGAGGCAAACTGAATAATATTATCTAGTTGAGGTATACTGTTCTGGAAGTGAAAAAATTACTGAGACTTGCACTTAAATTTCGCTTTTTATAAGACTGTTAGATGGTACAGTATTGGCAAATTTTAGAAAAGGAAAATTGGAAGAAGTTGGATAGTTTTTTATTAATTTGATGATCGAAATACTAGATAAAATATACAAAAAAAATAGCATTAGATACAATTGTACACAAGTTATTTGTGAAGCATCAATGATGCTCAAATTTTATGAAAAGAAAAAGAATGGGGGAGAACATTGTTAATTTAATTGATTCTTAATATAATAGAACATCCACTTGTGGGCATTTTGGTTGATTATTACAATATAAAAAATTAATTAATATACCTTTTCTAATATAGAGTTGGAGAATCCATGTGCTTTCTTCATAAAAAACTAATATTAAATTAATTAAATTCACATCCTGGCCAGTACAGTCGAAATAATCTAATTGTGCCCCCCATTAAAAGAAAAATCAAACTCTTTTCGATGACTTAGTTAATCTCAACACTTTTAAACTTCCGATAATTATGATCTTCTAATAATGTATTGCATAATTATTATAGTAATTGAAATTTTAATTTTCGTAAGACCATCTGAATTTCAGCAGCATTCCTTGACGCTGTCCTAAAATCTGGGACGCCTTTTAGTAAAATAACTATGTTAGACAAGTTTCGTTCCAATGCCGACGTAACATGTTTTGTAACACATAATATGATTTTTTAGCCGTAATAATTTCTTGCTTAATGTCTAGTTTACTCTGATAGATATGATCTGGAAATTGTTCTGCGTAATTGTTATTTGATCGAGTTTGTAATTTCTACTTAAAGCGCTATTTTCTGCAGGTATTTAAAGCATTAAAGTTAGCTAACCTGCTAATTCCTCCAAGAGAGGGAGATGTTCCAAACAATGAAAACATGCAAGCTGAGGAGAAGATTTTAATGGATGAATCCAATTTCTTGTTTAAATTCTCTTTGGAATTTCTTCCAGCTTCCATCCAGGTTTGTTCTTCTAAGTGATATATCACGTATAAAATTTATTATTATGCTAACTCTGTATTCCACATTTGTATAGGTTGTGAACAATGGTGCAAATGATTGTGTATGCTATGCCTGTCTTTCCATCATGAAACGTATTGCCCGTTATAGCACGCCTGATATGCTTTTGGAATCAATCAAAGATATAAATGTCTCAAGGTAAATATGTAACATATTTGAAGTAATGCCATTTTCTGGAGATCTTTTGAAGATTGATCCTCTATAATTGTTTGTGTGACAGTTTTTTGGCAGGGCTATTGGCCAGACAAGATATACATCTACTAACTTCTACAATGGAGATTGTTGAGATTCTGATGCAAAAACTTCCTGGTGTTTTCTTAAGCTCTTTTGTCAAGGAAGGAGTATTTTATGCAATCAACATGCTTTTAATGCAAGATAAATCCACAGCATCTGCACAACGCTCAGATGACAAAATACACGCCAGAGATGTTTCCAGGTGCCTGTGCTATGTGTTTTTTTCACCTAGCGTTCGCTTTTCTGAAGTAAATGCGTGCATGCTGAAAAAGGACGCTGTTCACAATATGGTGAAGCACATAAAAAATTGCTACCATTTGGCCCATGGAGTAGCTAACTCTGACATGTCATTTACTAAAACTCTTCAACATCTCAAGACTTTGTGCAGTGAGCTAAATGATAGTGGGGACAAACAATTAAATGATGTTCCTGACCTTCAAGATTCGACTCAAATATTAGATGAAGTGATGAGAGAAATTTCTCAGGGAGAGCCTTTGTCAACTTTTGAGTTTGTTGAGAGTGGTATTGCAAGATCACTGGCTCATTATTTATGCAATGGCAAGTATCTGCTTGGAATTCATGATATTGGCCTATCGGATCACATTCTAACTGTGCTGAAGAAATTCCAGATATTTGCTTCAATTTGCTTGTCAAAGCCTAGTCAAAGTTGCATGGAAACTATTTTGCATTTCTTAGTGAAGAAGCTGCAGAATGCATTGTCTTCGTTGGATAGTTTTCCTGTTCTTAGAAGCCAAATGTTTAAGCCAAGAGACAGTTACACAGATATCCCTGTTGGAGGACTCACTAAGAACCCTTGTCTAACAGTTCGCTTTGTGCGTGACGAAGAAGAGTCAAATTTAATGGACTTTGATAAGATTCTAAGTGTTGATATTTCTTCTTCCTCAGTCGAAGTTGTAGAAGCATATCTCTGGCCTAAAGTTGGCACCAAGAATATACTTCCAACAGTGACAGTGGATAACCACATCAGCAAACCAGACTTCACAGCTTCAAGGTTAGAGAATGCCTCAGAAAGGAGTCGTATAGAAACACACAATAATATCTCGTATGGGGCAAGTGTTTCCAATTCTTCAGAGGTACAGTTTGTTAATCTATTTTCTTTTGCACCTATCTGTTTCTGGTTGATGAATCTCAGTATAAATAATGTTCATTACTCTACAATAACATCTGATTTGGTGTAATATAAATTTTCTTTCAAGGAAAGTAAAATCTCAACTGCTTTGGTGGTGTAACCTTTTCTCTTAGTTGTTTGAATTTGCTTGTTCTTAGGTAATTAGAAGTGAAGAGGGACAACTTTTACCCGCAGAGAATAGCAAAAAATTGTCATCTGGTAAGCTTTCCCCAACTTGCAAAGATGAGAGTCATCATCTCTTCTCTTATTAATAATACTAGTATTTTGCTGCCAATTTGACTTTCTGAGTATGAAGAACCAACCCCTACATTTTTGTTAACACGTTTTCCTTTTTTTTCCCCATTAATTTTCAGACACGGATATTGCTCCAGGAAGAATGACAATAGTATCTCCAAGCGTTACAAACACAAAGCCAAGATTATCTTTTAGCTTGAGAGGAAAACAACTTGAACGCTCTATGACCCTTTATCAAGCAGTTCTAGAGGATCAAATATCTTCAAAAGTTGCCACAGTAGTGGGGTCAAAATTCTGGGACGAAATTTACGTATTTACCTATAAAATAGCCGAAGAAGAAAATACAGACAAAAACCACATGCTTGATTGGGTTTCCAAGTCAAATTTCTTCTTGAATAAGCTTGGGTTCTCATGGCAGAAACTTCCCTTTTTCCCTACCAAATTACAAGCCGAGTTTCCTTCTAGCATTGATAGAGCGAATTCCTCATATGATTTTTTATTTATGTGGAAAATATTGGAGGGCTTGAATCGCTTCTCATTGGAACTGTTGACTGATGAAAGAATTGGTGCATTTGCTGAAGGGAGAATAGATAACTTTGATGATTTGAAGTTGATAGTTTCTTCAGTTCCAGAAGTTGAGTTTGTGAGTAGCAAGTTAACTGATAAGTTGGAGCAGCAAATGAGAGACAACCTGGTACTACAAACTGGTTGTTTTCCATCATGGTGTAGCCAGTTAATGAATGCTTGCCCTTTCTTATTTTCTTTTGAGGCAAGATTGAAATACTTCTACCTCACGGCATTTGGTTCTTTAAGAAATCAGCGCAGCAACATGCTACATTCAGGTAGCAGTAGCTCAAACTCCTTCAGTGAATGGCACTCTTATTCAGGTTCTCCCTCACGCAAGAAGTTTAAAGTTGACCGGAACAGCATCCTTGAATGTGCTGCAAAAATGATGGAATTACACGCTCAAAGTAAGGGCTCTCTTGAAGTAGAATATAATAAAGAAGTTGGTACTGGTCTAGGTCCTACAATGGAGTTCTACACACTAGTAAGTCAAGAATTTCAAAAGGCTGGATTGGGTATGTGGAGAGATGATCACTGTTCCTCTAAAAGTAGCACTCGTGGTGATTCTTCATATTTGTTTGCTCCATGTGTTCTGTTTCCTCGTCCATGGTCAAGAAAAAGGTCAGATCATTTTGAATCCTCAGATGTGAAGGAAAAGTTCCGCCTCCTCGGCATGCTGGTAGCCAGGGCAATCAAAGATGGGAGGATGTTGGATATACCATTTTCTAGAGCCTTCTATAAGATTATGCTCGAGCAGGTACATGAATATTTTTTCTAATTTTTCTTTTCTTTGAGCTATTTATTTATAATCTAACAAGGAAGTGGATTTCTACATTTTTTTTTCAGGAGCTTAATATATGTGATATCCAGTCATTTGACCCAGAACTTGGAAGAATTTTACTGGAGTTTCAAGCTCTTGCCAATAGGAAAAAGTTTGTTGAATCAGTTTCAGGAGAAAGTAACACGGTTCCATCAAAGTTATATTACAGGAACATGAGCGTAGAGGATCTCTCTCTTGATTTCACTCTTCCAGGCTACACCTATTATGAACTTGCATCAGAGAGTGCAAAGATGGTAATACTTGGAGTAGGCCAATGCCTTATTCTTTCAAGTGATTTTCGTTATGGTATCTTTAATTGTTTCCTTGATAGGTGAATATTGACAACTTTGAAGAATATGTTGCGCTGGTGGTAGATGCAACAATTGGCAGTGGAGTTGCGAGACAATTTAATGCCTTCAAGTGTGGATTTAATGAGGTATGTTTTGCATTATTTTTCGGTCAGTCTTTTTTTCATACCTGTTTTGGATTATAATGATTATAAACTTGATATTTCAAATATTGCATTTGGAGAAAACAAATGAAGATTGTTTATCATCCCCTCAATTTAGTTTATTTTACCTTCTTCCTTATGTACAGGTATTTCCTCTGAAATATCTTCAAATGTTCACTGAAGACGACTTGGAGCGGCTACTTTGTGGAGAACAGGACGCTTGGAATGTATGTGCTGTTTTACTCTGTTCTTTAATTATTAATCTGGATAGATTATGATTCTTCTTTCCTTACAGTTATCTGAGCTTGTGGATCACATCAAGTTCGACCATGGGTATAACGCAAGTAGCCCTACGGCCGTCAATGTCAGTATCCAGAGAAGAAATCTACAAACTTCAGATAGAAATGTTCTATTTTCTGTCAATGTTAATTCACTCTGTTTCTCTCTTTTGCAGTTGCTAGATATCATTCAAGAATTTGATTATGATCAGCGCAGAGCTTTCTTGCAATTTGTAACAGGAGCTCCTCGCCTCGCTCACGGAGGCTTGGCTGCACTTAACCCAAAACTAACAGTTGTTCGAAAGGTCTGTTTACATGGTTAGGCAATGCACTGACAGTATCTTGTGTGACTGACAATTCACTTCTCATTCTTTATTGCAGCACTCTGATTTTGGTGCTGATCTGGGCTTGCCCAGTGTCATGACTTGTGCTAATTATCTAAAGCTCCCCCAGTACTCATCCAAGGTACACTAATTTTATTTTTGATCCATATTTTTGAATATTCATAACTCTAGATTGCTGCAAGAGTGTTCATACCTTAGTTGAATTAGAAAAATTGCAATTTGTAGGGATGTTTGAAAATATGAGTTCTTTTGATATTTGGCCTATTATCTACTCAAAAACAAACTCAACCATACCACTAGTTTTAACAGGCCTGGTGAATGAATGGTTTTAAGTACGCTGCATGAATATTTCACTGTTATACTAATCAGGTCTCAACTCTACTGCAGGAGATAATGAGAGAGAGATTGTTATACGCGATATCCGAAGGTCAGGGATCGTTTCACCTCTCGTAGCTTATCAGCTACAAAAAGACACTCATTTTTTAGTTCATTCTATGAATACGACTCAAAATCAGAAGGTTGGTGATGCTGTATATATGTAGGGCGGGCAGATTGTACATTAGCTGCAAGAGGAAGCCATCTCACTGCAGGCACACGATTAGTTGTGCATAGTTCAGTCTTAGGCGTGTAGGTTGTAGCAAAGGAATTGTAAATAAGTTATTTATTAGTCTCAATAAGTCAGGTTCATTCCTACAAAGCAAGCACAGGAATTGTAAACAAAACTCAATTACTCATTTATTCCCAAAGTGCAAGCACAGCAATGCAAATAAGGACTTTATCAAACTCAGTGAAAAGTCATGTTTCTTCCTGTAAGTACATGAAACGTTTTGATGGTCTCTTGCCATGTTTTGGCTCAAATTGTGCGAGATTGGTTAAGCCATGCTATCATGAGTTTGTCCTCCTATAATTCGACATTTAACTTGTCATTTTCAAGTGACAACTGTGATTAGATTATCAACAAGTGGCAACTGTGATTAGATTATCAAACTTGTCATTTTCAAGTGACAACTGTGATTAGATTATCAAATATCTTATAAGCATTTGTTGGTTGCTCTTTGTAAAGTAGATTCAGTATTATTCCGGTATGAAAACACAATTTCGATCGAAAAATGCCAATCTCTGGAGCTTCATCAATCAATAGTTGTAGCGCAGCAGTTAACAGCAGGTATAATATAAAAATAATATGTTTGTCCAAAAGATATTGAGCAAATCAGCTGATAAAAAAGAATTTCAAAATAGAATTCTTCCTCAAAAATAGTCCATATTATTATAAAATATGATAGTAAGAGGGAGAAAGCGAGAAAGGGAATAGGGAATTCTTATTTCTTTTTGGAATGAACTTAGAATACAATACAACCCTCTCTTTATAGAGTAGGATGATACATACTCATTAATGGCAAATACATTTTCAACGAAAATAAAGAGTCACATTCATTGAATATTAGAGATGGATTCATAGGTATTCATAAGATATGTACATAACACTCTCCCTTGGATGCCTATTATGATATTGTCTCATTAAAAACCTTACCAAGAAAACCCAGTGAGAAAAACCATGATGAATGAAACAAAGAGTGTAGTATAATTCCTCCCCCTCTTTATCATATGTCTTTAGATATTTCAATTTCTATATCCCAATATTACGTACTAGTCTTTCAAATATCGAAGTAGACAATTTCTTTGTAAATAAATCAGCCAAATTATCCAATGAACGGATTTGTTGAACACCGATATCACCTCGCTTCTGGAGATCATGTGTAAAATTTTTTTTTAGTTATGTGTTTCATTCAATCGAATTTAATATAGCCTTCCTTTAGTTGAGCAATGCCTACAGTATTATCCTCATATAATGTCGTCTGACATTCTTATTTAAGTGTAAACTATTAGGACGGAAAGAATTTAAATATCTTCATAATGATATGATATTGTTCATTTTAGACCTAAGTTCTCATAGTTTTACTCTTGGGCTCTATCCAAAATGACTCATACTAATGGAAATATCTTTCCCTTATAAGCTATAATCCTTTCCATGTGTTTTCAATGTGGAACTTTGTCTGCAACTAGGGATGGAAACAGGTCAGGCCAGGCCAGGCTTTCACCTTAACAGGCCAGGCCTGTATAATAGCAAACAGGCCTGAGCCTGGCCTGTGGCCTGTTACAGGTTTTATTCTAGGCCTGAGCCTGGCCTGTTCAATAGCCTGGTCTGGCCTGTGGCCTGTTTACAAAACCTATAATTTAATTCGATTATCCAAAATACTAATTTAACAAATTAGTTAAAAATACCATAAATATATATGTTCCTTCCAAAGTAAATATATAAAATATGTATGATATAACGAAAATAGATTTGTGGTGTGTTGGCTAGTAGGGTGTAGATAAGAGTTTGCTCGCAGAGGTCTAAGGATCAAAACTCTATTATGATAATTTGTATCATGTAATTTTAACAGGCCCAGGCCGGCCTGTCAGGCCTCATAGGCTTTATATTGAGCCTGGGCCTGGCCTGATAAGAAAAATAGGTTTTTAAAAGGGCCTGATTGTTATTTTATTTTTAACAGGCCCAGGCCAGGCCAGGCCAAATGCAGGCCAGGCCACAGGCCCCTGACAGGCCGCCTGACCTATTTCCATCCCTATCTGCAACCATTGCAACCCAACAATCCCCCCTCCCCCTCAAACGAAGGACCACCATTATTCTCATGATTATTCTCATGGTCCGGGCCTCCCCTTAAGCATAGGGTCACTCTTGACCTGCTCAGGATCTTCTCTCGAGCATCGGGTCGCTCTTTGTAGGTCTCGTGCAAGTCGACTAGAGGAGACGAGGGGGGGGGGGGGGGGGAGGTGAATAACCGTGCAAAAAAAAATTATATCTTTTGCACAACTCTTAGCAAAGATGCCATATTAGTTAAGCAATTAAAATAAACATAAATAATATCAACAACTATAAAAGAAGATACTCGAAGTTACTTAGTTATAACTAGGATGATTGTTAATCCAAGACAGTGAAAAGTACACTAAAAGTTTCCTTCGTTGTAGGCGGCGAAACCTCTTACAATCTTAGAAAGTCACAGAAGGACTAGAAAATTAAATACAAGTTGTTGTTCTTTCTTCCTAGGTCAAAGAGCTATTTATAGCCCGATAACTGAAGTTACTATTGTGAGATTTGAGGCTTCTTAGTTGGATAAGATTTTATCCACGACGCCAACGATAACTATTGATAGAATACGATCTTAGGCGCCTCAGTTCTGATCTGAGGCGCCTTGGGTTCAAACTGAGGCACCTTAGTTCCTCTTTTGTATAGAGATTAGATTGATAAACCGGAGGTGCCTCAGTTGACCTTTTGGTCAAAGTCAACACTCACGTTGACTTTTTGCCTTTTGTCCGCATGGATGATTTTCGGTCAACCAAAGTTAGGCTCATGACGGACCCAAATGATATGTCACGAATGTGGGTCTCAAATTTAAATGTATATGAAATGCTGGAAACCCTTTTTGCAATCAAAATATGAAAACGTAGTAAAGGGGCCACAGGTCGTATTTTTCCTCGGGACTAGTTGAAGTTGTTTGACTCTAGCTCGTGTTTATGTGTCGTTTGTGAATTTTGGGTTTCGAATGTGATTTGGGTTTTGGGTTTCAATCTGAAATGAAATCGCAATAAAATACAAGATGCATGCCACCAAAACTTGATACGCAAGGAATAAAGCTTATGTGCCAAGATGATGCTAAGTGCCAAAACTGTGATTGACCATTCCAAATTGAAACTAATTACTTCAACTTGGAAGACAAAGCTATTAGTGAAGTGCTAGCCTGAATTAAGAAAGAATTTCAGCAATGAATGCAGCAAATCAGAAATGAACTTAGTGCAGATTTCAAATACAAGAATTTAGCACATGAAGCAGAGATGAAGCATCAAACCAACTGCAAAATCAAACAAACAACTGATATGCAGAAATAGCAGTTTAATCTCGACTTGGATGCAAATTCAAACAAGCATCTGATTCCAAATGCAATGGAATTCGAACGCAAAGCTTCCTTGATGCAAACTTCAGCAATTACAACTAAAAATTGCAGAAATAACTTGAGTTGCAGAATTGAAATTGAAATGCAGAAATGGAGACTTAGCTGCAGAATTGGAAATTCAGCAATCAGTTGATACAAAGATTCCAGAACAGGACACAAGGGCTGCTATACAAAAACTGATGCTAACTCAACAATTTGATACAAAGATAGGAACTAACAATTTAAACTGCCGGTCATGAAACTGAGTTCCAAAAACAAAAGATGTGCAGAGACTAACTGCTCATTACTGAAACAAACTGATTTCAAATGAGTTGAATTGTTATTTGATACAAGATAAGAACTAAAAGCCGGATATGCAGAAATTAAATCTGATTTTCAGAATCAAGGTTGCGCAGAAACAAACTCTGAGTTGCAAGAACCTAATGCAGGGGGGTTTAACCTCAATCTGAATACAACTACAAACAGATCAAAATGACATTCGAATGCACCAATCTAATATGCAAGAAGGATTCAGAAAACTGATGTGCAGGATGAACAATTCAGAACTAAAACTGAACTCACAGGGATGCAAATTGATACACCATCATGGAAATTGATACGCAACCAACTAGGCTAAACCTTAGAATTGAAGTAAATGCAAACCAAATGATTAGACTGTAAGTATTTTCTCAGGCCTAAAGTTCAAATGAGATGTAGTAAATCTAAGGTTTTCTTGACACAAACTTTGCAAACCTATAAACCGAAGCTTGATGTGCAGGAAATAAAATGAAATGCAGAAATACTACGCTAAACAACAACTAAGAGATAAAACTAAAAGTGAACAACTTAATTCAACTAAATTAACACACTAAGTGCGAAATAAGCTAAGGAATTCAGAACTAAAGCGAATTTGCAGAAAAGAAACTGGCACGCAGCTGAACAATTTGATACGCAACAGGAGAAAACTGCCGAGATGATACGCAAGCTAATAAACAGAGAAATAAACTGAAATTAAATTCGATTTATCACTAACAAGTTCACTAAACTACTTAACTTGAAGATTTAAAACCTAATTAAGGGCAGAAACAATTAAACAAACTAAACTGAACATTCTAAACAGAGACAGTATCGAAACCAAGTGCAGAAATAAAATTTACAGCTAAATCAACTGAAATTAGCTAAAGAACTAAGCCTCAATCCTCCCTAAGCTCAAAATCTTCTTGGTCGTCAAGCAAGAGCTGGCTTCGAACCCCTAGGCTCAGCAAATCAGTGGAAAACAGCTTCAATCCATCAATTCTGCTCAAACTACTTCAGCTGGGAGAATTTTGATCCGAACTCTTCAATCTCGGTTTGTTGAGCTGCGATGATGATTTGGAGACGTCCTGAGCTCACCTGAGAACCCCTACAAGTGGCTCAGATCGTCGGAAATGGGTTGTAGCCAAGATTTCAGTGCTCGGACCACAGATGATGCCGAAACCCTCAAACACCTCTGTCCGGATGAAATTTGAGCTGAAATCTCGATCGAAACTGTCTTCCAAGGATTCAGATGATGATCAAATGGAGAAATTGAGGGGTCACGCCTTCAAAACTAAGACACTTGCAAAAGAAATGAAGGAAAACGATGAAGAAGCCGACTGTTGCGGCGAAGACGCGACAAGGGAAGAGCTGCGGGTGAAGTTGATTAAATACATAAGCATGAACGGCCCAGATTGATCGGAGGAAATCCAACGGCTGATCTTCATCTGATCTGAACCAAACTTTGATGATGTCGATCAAGGGTCAGGATCTGCCTTGTGGTAGCTCGGATCCTCCAGATTCACAACGGATGGTCCAGATCAACCTAATCTGTGAATGGACGATCTAGAGCCCTCCGAGCTTGATCCAACGGTTGGATGATCTCTGATTGGGATGAAACCTTCAGATCTTGATCAGAGTGCTTGATCAACCTTAACCCTAGCTCGGATTGCTTCAGATGGTCCCGGATGGCTCAGATCTAGCCGCTTTTGAATCAGACGGGCCAGGTTTAATCCTAATCTTGATAACTCAATCCGGGTCACTTCCGACTCAAGTTTGACCCAATATGTCCTAGGTCCATGAACCTTTCATGCCTACAAAAATAGATCAAAAATTTAGTGGCCAAATAATCCAATTTTGTGCAAATTTGTAATTAAGTCCAAAATAAGAGTAAGTCTAAAACCTAGGGTAATTTCACAATTAAGCAATAAAAACATAGGTCAAACATGGATTTTAGCAATTAAAATAATCAATAAAATGGTACTTATCAGCTCACTCGAACCTGACTCTGACCTTCCGCCTCGAACGGGCTTCCTCCCCTGCTTCTCGTCCCTCGGACATCATGCATGTCTTTCTTGTCCACCGGTGTACTCTTCCGCAGTCTTTGTGTCCCTCGAATGCATTGAGCTCGTCAGTTCCCTTCTCGTGTCATCATTCTTGTCTGCTGCGACTTTGGGTTGACTTCCTATGCTCCTCCACACTTAGACATAGAGATTAAACACAATCAGAACCTAACTTAGCATGGTAGATCATAAGAAAACTACCCCGAGATACTTAAAATCTCCCCATTTTGGTGTGTATCAACCCAAGTTAAGCTAGGATAAATACAACAAGAAAATAAATGACATTGTTTAAGCAATAAAACAAAAATACGCAATTAAATACAATAAGTAATGCAATTAACTTTAAGTTAATCTCTATGGTCCCCGCAGACAACCCTCTAGGCCTGAGACCCTACGGGTCTTCCCACCCCTGGTCAGTGGATTTTTGTCTTTCCCAGGATTCGAACTCTAGACCTCCAGGCTAAGTACTAAAGTTCCTGAATCCTGGTACCAATTGAGCTCAATTGGTACCAGGATTTAGGAACTTTAGTACTTAGCCTGGAGGTCTAGAGTTCGAATCCTGGGGAAGACAAACCCACTGCCAGGGGTGGGAAGACTCGTAGGGTCTCGGGCCTAGAGGGTTGCCTGCGGGGACCATAGAGGCCGAGATTGCTACATAAGTGCCTTTTTATGTAGCGATCTCGGCTTCTATGGTCCCCGCAGGCAACCCTCTAGGCCCGAGACCCTACGGGTCTTCCCACCCCTGGCAGTGGATTTTTGTCTTCTTTAGGATTCGAACTCTAGACCTCCAGGCTAAGTAATAAAGTTCCTAAATCTTGATACCAAGTGAGTCCTCATAATTCTCCCCCTTTGATTACATCAAAAAATTAAGATAAAAAAATGAAAAAAAATTCTAAAGAGTAAAAAAAATATTATAGATGTACGTTAGATTCTAACTACATAAAAATAATTTTTATTGAAAAATGGATAATTTTGGAAAATTAATTATTAAAATTAGATTTTGATTGGAAAAAAAATTGATAATTTTCTAAAGTGTTTAAAATGTGGCATAAAAATCCTGAAAAATGGAATTATTAGAAAGAGTTTTCTAAGTATTTTTTACAATTAAAAATATGATTTTTGATAAAAAAAAATTATAAAAATGTATCTACTAATCCAAAAATCCTCAAAATTTTAACCAAAGTGAAAAATCAGCAAAATCAACTCTGTAAAAATTTTTAGAATAAAATAAATTTTCTAAGTATTTTTATATTTAAAATTTTGATTTTTTAATAAAAATTCATAAAATAGTTAAATAATTTCTAAATAAATTTATGTAAGTCGATAACATGATTATCTATCATAGAAAAAATTTCAAGCAACTAGATCTGATCAAACATGCTTTCAAAAGATTTTTTAAATAATAAAAATTCTAATTTATTCTATTCTAGCAAGAAATCTAAATTATAACATGCAAACAATTTCAAAAGGATAAACAAGATTTTAAAATTCAATATAAGTTTTTACCTACTGAATTTATCAAAAATTTAAGTCATATAATTTTTAATCACTTTTATAATCTAACTCTTATAATTTCTTAAATACCAGTTTAGTCCTTAAAATATTTTAGAAGTACGTTAGATTTTCTAAGTACATAAAAATAGTTTTTCATTGAAAAATTGATAATCTTGGAAAACTAATTATTAAAATTATATTTTGATTGGAAAAAAATTTGATAACTTTTTACAGTATTCAAAATGTAGCGTAACAAATTTAAAAAAATGGGACTTATTAGAAAGAATTTTCTAAGTATTTTTACAAATAAAAATATGCTTTTTGATTAAAAAATTATAAAAATGTATCTACTAATCTAAAAATCCTAAAATTTTTATCCAAAGTGGAAAATCATCAAACCCAAATTTATAAAAAATTTCACAATAAAATTAATTTTCTAAGTATTTTTGTATTTAAAAATTTAATTTTCGAATAAAAATTCATAAAATAGTTAAACAATTTCGAAAAAAAAATTGTAAGCAAATAACATGATTATCTATTATAGAACAAATTTCAGGCAACTAGATCTGATAAAACATGCTTTTGAAAGATTTTTTAAATAATTAAAATTTTAATTTATTTGATTCTAGTAAGAAATATAAATTATAAAATGCAAACAATTTCAAAAGGATAGGCAAGATTTTGAAACCCAATATAAGTTTCTACCTACTGGATTTATCAAAAATTTAATCAGAATATAATTTTTGGGCAATTTTATAATCTGACCCTTATGATTCCTCAAATATCAATTTAGTCCTCCAAAATATTTAATTTTTTTCTTCAAAAAAAAATTGAATTGTTACATGCATAGTCTTTTTTTAATTTTGCTATATGTGTCTTTTAATTTTTCATTTTCATCTTTTAAACTGTCAAACAGATCTAATGAACACGCATTTGCTAACTTCTTTTTCAAATTTATATTTTTTGTTCTCAATTTTTACATAAAGATTTAAGTAAGGATCTAATACCTGAATGCAGTTTGTCAAGAGGAAGTTTGCATACCTCACTTACCATATCATCATATCTGAAACTGTATGCTCCCCCTTCATTGTTGCTTTCTTCTGTCGAATCTCCCCTTCATCGATACTTAGGTCGGAGATGGTTACTTCGTCGTCCTCTTTTTATAACTAGCCTTAAGTGCAAGTTCGACATAGGCTTTGATCTCGAATTCATCTGATGATGAATCATCCCACGTCACTTTCAGGTTCTTGTGCTTGGATTTATTTTCTATCTCCTTTTTTTTGTTCTTTAATTTTGGGCAGTGATCTTTGATGTAACCTTCTTCATCACAGTGGTAGCATTTAACTTGCCCTTGGAGAGCGTTTCTTGCTCTGCATCTTAGAAAACTTGTTAGATTTATACATTTTATTTAATTTTCTTACCACATATAATGTTTTCTCTTCGTCAATCAAAGACTCAGAATCTGGTTCGATCCTCCTTATATTTAGGATGATATTGTCTATCTTACTTTTCCTTCCTGCATAAAGTTTGAAAGTTAAAATAAAATTTGTAGAGTACATATCTCTAGGTCTTTGATGATGAAATAGAAGTCGACTATTGACGTCCATTCTGGACTTCTCGAAAAAGCGTTTAAAGCATACCTTAACGAATCTCGGTTCGTTACCGATTCTCCGAGATTCGTGAGTCCGGTGATTAGCTCCTTGATCTTAGCATGTAGTTGAGCCACCGTCTCTTCTTCTTCCATTCGAAGGTTGGTTAATTAGTTCCGAAGCAAATCTCGTTGTGCTAGCTTCACCTCCGATGTGTCTTCATGAAACTCTAGGAACTTCTCCTAGAGTTCTTTTACCGAGTGATAACTATCGATGTGGTTGACTTCTTGAAGTGGTAATACTATCATCTGGTGAAATTCTGCCTTGGCGTAGGCTACAAAGTCTAAATATTGCTTCTTTCTCCAGAGATGCGTTTCTTTTATCTCATCGTTCTCATCTTTGAGTATTTCAAAATCATATTTCATTATTAATAAAATTTTAAAATCGGTTCTAAAGAATGCCTCCATTTTTCGTTTCCATGTCGCGAACTCCTCCTCAAACTTTGGCAGATGAATGGTAGTTCCTGCCATCGTCTTCTTGCTTTAGGTGGCGATTAGTCCTTCTGAAGTAGTTGGGCTTTGATACCACTTATAGATCCCATGCAGGCCTGCTAGGGGGGGGGGGGGGTGAATAGCCCTGCAAATAAAAAGTATGTATGTTGCACAACTCTTAGCAAAGATGACAGATTAGTTAAGCAATTAAAATAAACATAAAGAATATCAACAACTATAAAAGAAGAGGCTCGAAGTTACTTGGTTGCAATCAGGATGGTTGCTAATTCAAGGTAATGAAAAGTGCACTAAAAGTCTCCTTCGTTGTAGGCGAAAAAGTTTCTTACAATAATGGAAAGCTCACAGAATGACTAGGAAATTAAATACAAATTATTGTTCTTTCTTCCTAGTTCTAGGGGCTATTTATAACCCGAAAACTGAAATTACCGTTGTATTGATGTTGACGTAAGGCACCTCAGTTGTGATCTAAGGCGCCTTAGTTGGATAAGTTTTATCCACGGCACCAACGGTAACAGTTGATAGAATTCGATCTGAGGCATCTCAGTTTTAACCCGAGGTGCCTCATTTCTGATCTGAGACACCTCGAGTTCTAACTGAGATGTCTCCCTCGGATGCATCAAGCCCGTTAGTTCTCTTCCTGTGTCATCCTTCTCGTCTACTGCGTCTTCCGTTCGACTTCCTGTGCTCCTAAGCTCCTATACACTTAGACACAAGGATCAAACACAACCAGGACCTAACTTAGCTTGGTTGATTACATCAAAACTACCCTGGGTACTTACACTCTTGACCTACTCAAGGCCTCTCCTACTTCATTTAAGGTTCCACCCACACGATTTGATTTAGATCATGGCTCTGGCTCATGCTTCTTCTGTCAATTAGTTCGGTGAAGAGCGACTTAGCTTTGATATCAATTGTTATGACCGAAAGAATTTAGATATCTCTACAATGGTATGATATTGTCCATTTTGGGTCTAAACCCTCATGATTTTGCTCTTGGGCTCTATCCAGAAGGCTTCATACTAATAGAAATATCTTTTCCTTATATGTCTATGATCATTTTCATATGTTTTCAATGTGGAATTTTAATTGCAACCATTGCAACCCAACATAAACCAGATGCCTCTCGAATATGGTATATAACATATCTCAACCATATACATTCCTGACTTGCCTCATAAATTGCTATGATCTCAGAATAATTAGAAGATGTGATAATTGTTTGCTTCATAGATCTCCAAAATATGACTGTGCCAATACATGTGAATACATAACTCATTTGAGATCTAGTATTACGAGGGTTAGATAAATAACCAACATCAACATGCCTAATCAATTCTCCTTCAAGGATACGAGGATAAGATAATCTCATATCTATCATACCTCGAAGATATCAAAATATATGTTTAATTCCATTCCAGTATCTTCTTGATAGAGAAGAACTATATCTTGTTAATAAATTTATAACAAATATTATATCGGGTCTTATATGACTAACAAGATACATTAGTGCTCCAATAGCACTAAGATATGGTACTTCAGGACTAATAAGTTCTTCATTCATATGAGGTTAAAATGGATCCTTATTTACATCAAGATACCTTACGACCATGGAGCTACTCAATGAATGTGCTTTATCCATATAAAATCTCTGTAACATCTTTGATGTATAAGCAGTTTGATGGACAAACATTCCATTTTCAAGGTGCTCAATCTACAAACCATGACAGAGTTTTGTTTTTCTGAGATCTTTCATCTCAAAATTTTTCTTTAGGTAATCTACCATTTCAAAAAGCCCTTCAATAGCAGCAATAATTTTTAGCTCATCAACTTATACTGTGATTATAACAAATTTGGATTTGGATCTCTTAATAAATACACAAAAACATATGGGATCATCTAGATATTCCTTTTTCATCATATATTCACTAAAACATTTATAGTATATACGTCTAGATTGTTTCAATCCATACAGAGATCTACATAACTTAATCTAGTATAATTCTCGGTGACCTGAATCATATGTCTCTGGGAATTTGAATCCTTCAGGGAGTTTCATGTATATATCATTATCAAGTGTGTCATACAAATAGGTTGTAACGACATCCATTAATTGCATTTATAATCTTTCATGAATTGTCAAACTTAACAAATATCGAAATGTTGTTACATTCACCTCGCGAGAATTTGTTTCCTCATAATCAATTCCAAGTCCTTGAGAGAAACCTTGAGTAACAAGTCATGCCTGATATCTAATAATCTCTTTTTTTTTTCATTTCGTTTGCGTACAAATGCTCATTTATAACCTGATTTTCATCTTTTGGTGTACGAAATATAGGTCCAAAAACTTTATGTTCTACGAGTGATTTCAATTCTCCATCAATCGCAACTTTCCATTTAGGCCGATAATTTTTTGTCTACATTTATTGAAAGACTTTGGTTCATGATACTCATCATCGTTCATAATATTGCATGTAATATGATTTCTAGATCTCTTAATATCCTGTTTTTCTAATCTTTTTCTAATCATAACATAATTTATAATGTTTAGCTCATCAACATAGACTGTGATTATAACACTAAGATATGGTATATCAGGACTAATAAGTTCAGGACTAATAACACTAAGATATGGTATTTCAGGGCTAATAAATTCTTCTTCATTCATATGAGGTTAAAATGGATCCTTATTTACATCAAGATACCTTACGACCAATAACACTAAGATATGGTATTTCAGGACTAATAAGATAGACTGCATCATTTTTTTGTCTACATTTAACTTTGGTTCATGATCCTCATCATCGTTCATAATATTGCATGCAATATGATACGAAAAAATATCATCGAAGTTAATTTCAATCTGATTCCATCTTTTTCTAGTCATAACATATTTATATAGATCTCTTGATTATCATGTACCCGAGATTCTTCTGGAATCATGTTATCAATGACTGGAGATTTTTCCAGAGTTATTACTTTCTCATTTTAAGCCTTTGATTTTTTTTTTTTTACGAGAACATTTATCTTTGAAACCGATAAGTCTATCACGTTTCAGTTGTAGTTTAGACTCATTTGCAAATTTAGGTTGTCTTTCAAGGACATCAATTCTGATTGGTGCATTAGCAGTCGAAATACATGATTTTATCACTTTCTTTGAGTCAGTAAATGCATTTGGCACTTTATTGGCTAAATTTTGTAAGTGAATAATCTTTTGAACTTCTAGTTCACTTTGCTTTGTTCGAGGATCAAAATGAGATAATGATAACTCATGCCAAATAGTTTCCTTTTACAACAGCTTATTTTCCTCTTTTAATGTTGGAAATATCATTTCATCAAATTAACAATTGGCAAAACGTGTCTTGATATTTAATAATAGATGGAGATTCGTATCCTAACATAAATTCCCAATCTTCTTTGAGGACCCATCTGATGTAAAAGGTGGAATCGTCATTTTAGTGGTTTCTTGGTCCCGACCTTATAAATGTTTAGAGGGGGTAAATTACGGATTTATTGGTGGGATAAGGCGCCTGAGGCCGAGAGGATTTAAGTCAGCAGATCAGATTTTTACCCCGTGTATAACTAACGACTCTCGAATTTGAGACCTCCGATATAAATAGTCAGACGTCTTACCAACCAAGTCAGCCCGTGAAAGCTCTTTGAGGACCCATCTTAGTATATTATGGTGGAGCAATTGGCACATATATTTCACATCCAAAAATTCTGAGATGGGAAATATTCGGTTCCTGACCATGAACCAATTGTAAAGGGGAGACCTCATGATAATTCATGGGTCCGCTGCAAATTAGCACTGCAACATACAAAATAGCATGTCCCCGAGTAGAAATTGGGAGTTTTGTCTTGATTAGCTAAGGTCTTGTAATTAATTGAAGACGTTTAAATGTTTAATCAATGACTGTGATTTATCTCCTTTGTGTTAACCTTGAAACGGATTGACAGGGATATTAAAGACGAGCGAATTATCTTTTACCATCGTAGGATGCCCCAATAGATAATGTCATGTAATGAAATTATTTAATTTGCTCAACAAACTCTGGTTTGCAATGACATATACTTCAATGATACGTATATTTGTATAGTATAATCCAAATGACACCGCGGTTAGTTTTTCTAACATAATTTTTTACGCAAGACAATATTTGTAATGTATACATATTCTCTATTGTCTTCGTCCAGAGTCTCAACTTGATATCCATTTTGACGGATATCTTTAAAATTTAATATATTTTTATGAGACTCAGGGGAATATAAAGTCATCGATAAAGATTTTCGTTCCTTTGGATAAAATGATGTTAGCTCTTGCATAGCCTTAAATTATTGATATACCCTCGCATATAGTGTTCACATTTGCACTATTCTTTATCAACGATGTCAAGAATTTTTTGCTTTTACAAATATCATAAGTTGATGTGCTATCTGTAAGTAGGGATGAAAATAATGTTAGTAGGAGTCCTAGAGTTAATTTTGTGATGATTGATTAGGGATTTTTTTATCATATTCTATCAGTAATAAAGGTATATTTTGTTATTATACTTACTTTATATTTGTGTCAAATAACTAATAATAATAATGTCCTTGGGTAATAATAATGTCCTTAGGTAGTAGGTTCTTATTTATATCATATCGATTGGTTGACGATAGTGAGATGATGTAGAGAACTAAACCATTTCTAGTTAAGCATTAATATTCAAGGACAATATTAATGCATGAAGACTAACATGTAGGTCAATAGATGACTTGAGCTCATAAGTCATGGATATGTGATATCAAGTTGACACATGGGTATACATTAAAGAATGTGTACTGAATTGACCCTCCATGAGAAAGTTTCATATATTGTCATATGAGTATCATAAATTTTCTTAGTAGAAATAGTCCTTAGACCTGAAATCACTACGGTTCCCTACATAAGGAGTTATGTACTTTGGTATCGTCAAGCGTCACCTGTAACAGGGTGGACTATAAAGGCGATCACTGGGTATGTAATAAATTATACAGAGGGATGTGAGTGATGTAGATGTGATCTATCCCTCCCATATGACGGGAGTGATATATGTTGGCCCCTTGATCGAGTAGGATTACTAAAACGTATGAACATGCTCAAATAAGTCAATATGAGATATTGAGTTCATTTGTTTGAGTGAGTCTACTTGGGGATCAAGAAACACAAAGATTAATCGAGGATGACACGGTCTATGCCTCATTGGTTAATCTAGATATCGAGGATGGAAGGACAAGGTCATACATTGTCATAGTCACGGAGGTTAAGTCGGATCTCGACTTTCTCGTCACTTGGATAGCAATGATGCATTGCTAGATGTCATTGCCAACGTTACGATACATTGCCAACGTTAGTTTAAACACATTGCCAACGTTATGAGAACCTATTGGGTCACACACTAAGGACACGATACTTCGGAGATTAATTGATCTTAGTTTGACTAAGATTTGATCCGAATTAGATTAATTGAGTTAGACTCAAGTGAATCCAATTGGATTATGAGATTGAGTCTAATTTGAGTTAGACTCATCTAGATTAGACTCAACCACTTAATTATGGATAATATTCATTAAATGGTTTAATGAAAATTATTTAAGAGAAAGACTAAGAGACATTATATTCATTAGATGAATAGAATATTAAGAGTCTCAAGGAATACCAAAAGACTTGGTATTCATTGGATTTTATTAGTATTAAGATAAGAGGAGCTCAAGGGACATAGACCCTTGGTATTCATTAGATGAGTATAAATACCCCCTCTTGTCAAAGGCTAAAGGGAAGTACTTCTCTTCTTCTTTCTTCCTCCTTGTCCAAAACTCCTTAGTGAAGGTTCTTGTGCTTTGTGAATCATCCCAAGTTGCTAACACAACTAAGGTGGTTCCTCTCCGAGGCAAAGATCGTGTTCGTGTGGATACACATAGAGGCACGGACACTTGAACGTGCAAGAGATCCGACATACCTCGGATAAGCGAGATAAGCGAAGGGCACGCGCCAAAAATATACATATATGATAGGATTTTTGTAAATTCACTTTGTATGAATTTTCTTTCACATAGATCGCTCAAGGGATCTTATTTCCGCTGCGAATTTTAAATATTTTTGCCCATGGATCCCTACAAATAAATCAGGTGGTCTTTCAGAAGATTGTGGTCTGGCCTGTGTTTAACTTGACCTGACCTGACCTGACCTGTTTAGAAATAAGATAATATTCAGGTCTATTTCAAAGTTTATTTTTCTTATCAAGTTAGGCTCAGACTCAATATAAAGACTACCAAGCTTTATAAACTGACTTGGGCATTTTTAAGATTATATATATATATATATATATATATATATATATATATATATATATAGTTTTGTTAAATTATGGACCATTGTTTCCGGACTCGTACGGACTGATATCCACGTCATCTTTTTTTATTAAACCCGCTTCTTCCCTCTTCGCACCGCCTGCGTCGAAAGCTCTTCTGCAACCTGCGGACTGCCTGCGTGGAGAGCAGCAAGCAGCCGGCTGGTTATTCCGACGCTCACTGCCGCCGTCCCGGAGCTGCACCCCGCTCGCTGTCATGGAGGCGGCGAGGCCTGCGAAGGGCCAACGACGGCGAGCTAGTTATTCCGACGCTCACTGCCGCCGTCCCGGAGCTGCACCTCGCTCGCTGTCATGGAGGCGGCGAGGCCTGCGAAGGGCCGACGACGGCGAGCTGGTTATTCCGACGCTCACTGCCGCCGTCCCGGAGTTGCACCCCGCTCGCTGTCATGGAGGCGGCGAGGCCTGCGAAGGCCTTCGCAGGCCTCGCCGCCTCCATGACAGCGAGCGGGGTGCAGCTCCGGGACGGCGGCAGTGAGCGTCGGAATAACCAGCTCACCGTCGTCGGCCCTTCGCAGGCCTCGCCGCCTCCATGACAGCGAGCGGGGTGCAGCTCCGGGACGGCGGCAGTGAGCGTCGGAATAACCAGCCGGCTGCTTGCTGCTCTCCACGCAGGCAGTCCGCAGGTTGCAGAAGAGCTTTCGACGCAGGCGGTGCGAAGAGGGAAGAAGCGGGTTTAATAAAAAAAGATGACGTGGATATCAGTCCGTACGAGTTCGGAAACAATGGTCCGTAATTTAACAAAACTGTGTGTGTATATATATATATATAAAAGGTCTGACCTGTTTTAAGACATGTATGATGCAAGGCCTATTTTGAGACTTGTATGATGCAAGACCTGTTAGGGTTGATTTTCGACCTGTTTAATGCTTTGGTCTGTTGGCCTGTATAAAATATTCTAACTTACAAGCTTTGTAAATAGATCACTGACCAGGCTAAACTTAGTCTAGAACAAAGTCTATAATATGTCACAGGCTAAGTTTAAATCATGAATAAAGTTTATAATATGTCACAGGTCAGATTCAGGCTATTTGCTACTATATAAGTTTGATCTGTTAAGATAAAAATCTGATATGACATGAACTGACATATTTCCATGCCTATCTGTAAGACAAGCGTCATTGTCATTGATCGAGAATCCGATTCGAGAGTTTTCCATTTCTTTATGTAAAAATAAGAGAATTAATATACTTTAAAGAAAATATACGACAAAGTAAGTAAATGAAAAATTATATATTATACATGGATTGTGGCAGAAAAGAAAATATTAATCCATGATCACTGAAGATCATCATTATTCACAGGCTCGACAAAGAAATCCGCCTCATCAAATTGAGAGATATCATCAAAACCATAATCAACTTTGTCGTCATTGCAAATAAAATTTATTTCAATCACCTTCTTCTGTTCTTTATTTTTCACTGATTCTTTATAGATATCAGTGAGGTGTTTCGGCGTACGATAGATACGTGATCAATGGTCTTTCATGCCACAACGATAACATTTATTCTCCACTATTTTATCGTATCGATCTTTTTCGGCTTCATGTGCCACTATGGTAAATGACAGGGTGATTGATCATTGCGAAAATATTATCGACTACAACCAATCTAACTGAGCTTTTGGAAAAATAATTATTAGGATCAAAAGAAATTTATATATTTCTATAATGATATGATATTTTTCATTTTGGGCTTAAGTCCTTATGGTTTTGCTCTTGGGCTCTCCCAAAAGGTCTCATGCCAATGAAGATATCATTATTCCTTATAAGCCTATGATATTTCCCATGTGTATTAGATGTGGGACTATGTTTGTAATTGCAACTCCAATAATCCCCCCATCAAACAAAGAACCACATGCCCCCCACAAACGGAAACTCTTTCCGTTTGATGTCTGACTTTCTACCCCTTGGTCCACCCGACCTACTAGGACTTCATTATCTAGTCATAACTAGGACTTCTCTGTCTAATTTTTGGTCCTCTTGA
Organism: Boesenbergia rotunda; assembly: GCA_024364735.1. NCBI lineage: Eukaryota > Viridiplantae > Streptophyta > Magnoliopsida > Zingiberales > Zingiberaceae > Boesenbergia > Boesenbergia rotunda. Next base: position 103,081 of record JAGFNQ010002452.1, read on the forward strand.
TCAAGACACGGGAGCTCACACATCCTTTATTTAAGACTTAACCCACATGGTTAGATCTGGATCATGAAGAACGACCTGGCTCTGATGTCAATTATTATGACCAAAAAGAATTTATATATCTCCATAATGGTATAATATTGTCCACTTTGGACCTAAATTCTCATGGTTTTGCTCTTGAGCTCTCCCAAAAAGTCTCATGCCAATGGAGATATCATTATTCCTTATAAGTTTATGATCTTTCTCATGTGTTTTAGATGTGAGACTATGTTTATAACCTTACAACCCCAACAATGATTGTCTTTAGATGATCAAACTTCCCTTCAAATTGTTCCAAAAAAACAAGTGAATCCTTCACAGTGAAATATTCAATTTTTAAAGCCCCGTGAGGATGACGACGAAGGAAGATCATCACTTTTGCCTTATTTTGGTCGGATGTCGTGTTTCTGTCTTTAATGGTGTCTCCAAAACCATTAGCAGCAAGGTGAATTTCAGCATCTAGCATCCACAAGATAACTTAGGATGCAATACAACTATCTATTTATAAGATAGGATGATACATACTTACTAATGACAAATACATTTTGAACGAAAACGAAAAGTCACATTCATTGAATATTAGAAATGATTCATAGCAACAAAATATATTCATAACACATATAATCCTTCTCAGCATATTGTTCAAACATCATCTTACAAAAAATATATATAATTTATCAAGTAGGTATACTAAACAATTTCAAGAAATAAAATTTAAATATTTGATATTCTTACCTTTCACGATGAAATGCCAAGACATGCCAACACAACCTCTTATGATTCGTGAATAAAAAATTACAGGTAGAGGTCAATTCTCTAGGAGCTGGATGGAACATCAACTCGAGTTACGATATCCAGATGCTGTAGTTGATTACCTAATCACACAACACTTCCCTTTCAGGATTAACCAAAGGCACAATTATGAATATTTACATGGTCTATACTTGTAGTTCCTGTGGTAAAATCAGATGTTCAAACTGCACACTTGCGGCGGCAGCAATAGCAATGACAGTATTTACTAAAAGCTTTTGCTCTAGACATCCAGTAGGATGTGAGCTCGCTAGCAAAAGTGCAAAATCTCAATTGTCATTGGTATGAGAAGGAAAGCCAACGATGTTCTAGTGCTTCACTAGCTGTTGGCCGCCTCTTAGGATTTGTTTGGAGCAAATAAGAAAGGAAATCAACAAATTCAGCATCCGAATTTTGCAGCTGTTGTGACAAAGAGGATGTCTCTGGTATCAGGTACTCTACTTGGCACGTTTCCTGAAAAAAAAGATGGAAAACGTGAGTGCTGCAAGTGAGAGTTCATGACAATTAACTTGAAAGAGCAGGTTGGATTGCAGGTGGCTTCTGTGTCAATAAAACAGGCATTTGATTCTTGAGCAAGATTTTGGCAACACTCGATTCTTAGACATGCAATAATGTTTCTTGATGGTGCATCTACAAGTGAACGTATCAAAGGACAACATTTCGAAGTGGGCACCAATATGCTACGAGCAAGAAAATTTCCATAAAAGGAATGTTGATGGCTACAGTCGAATTACCGATTGGCATGGGTATCAATGGATGCATCCGGAAGAGATATAACTTCTTCCTTCTAAGATTAATGATCCAACCCCAAATTCTCTACTAATATTAGGCAAATTGAACCAGGAAAGGAGAGATTTGGTTTTACTTTACTGAATCTTTACCATAGCAAGATATACCAATGCCATACTTGCAATTACAAACCCAGCGTAAAAAAATGGACAAATATGTGAAAATATGCCTGTGAGACTGTCGGTCTGATCATATAATGTCAGGACTCCTTTACCTTAACTGAGTTTTCTTCCTATGCTACCTATGTTTTGTTCCTTAATAAATTACTCAGACAATAAATCTCATAAAAAAATTGATACATGAAGGTTTCTGCTATTCTGCATTCTTGTTTCTCTGTTAACATTTATAATAAAATATTATCTTAGCAAATCTATCAGGCACAACTAACAATGAAAAATACAAATGGGAAAAAGACTAGCAATTCATATTCATTCGGAATATGGAAGAGACCTCATTCACATGATAAAGATCAAAACTTTCAGTGAAATATTTGCTTGTTTCCTGTCCCAGTATAAGCATCTCCTCATCAATTGGACCAAGGATCCCCATCATCCGGGCAAGTATCAAGGGTACCGAGTCATTTGGAAATAGCACCTGATGTAGCAAAAATTTAGGACTGTAAATAGTACGGTTGAATATTGATAAAGATCTAGCATGAAAATTAAAAAAAAACAAAAACAAATGTAGCAGATCAGAAAATTGTTTATTGCTAGCTAGAAACTGTCCTCAGAACTAAAGAAAAAATGTTTATTGCTAGGTCAACACCTTTTGGGGCAGGTGGGATGACTCCATATCTCAAGCTTATTAAGGGTAGACGGCTCTTACCAGACACGTGAGACATGGATCAATGTTTAAACATACTTGATTTATTCCAACAATTTACCAGACTCAAATTTCCAACGGATTGCAAGCTAGCACTGATACAAAAGAAACCAAACCATAGACAATATTGCTTAAACAATAATGTTTTATCTGTGGATAAGGTATAGTTGTATCATACTACAAAGGCAAACTAAAAAAAAAAGTGAAGGCTTGTGCTGCAACTTAAAAGTAATGTGATGATGTTTCCTTGTCACTAGTCATAGAAGGATGCAACCATAAAGCTTGGAACCATAAAACTTACAACGCCAGTGCACAGTTCAGCAAGGATGCAACCAAGGGACCAAATATCAATCTTCTGACCAAAAGGGAGACCTAGGATAACTTCAGGGGCTCTATAAGAACGAGACTGCACATATACAGATAAGTTGTCTGACTCAAAGCAACTGCTTCCAAGATCAATAACCTTAATTTCACATCTGCTGTAGCTCTTGATAAGGATATTCTCAGGCTTCAGATCACAATGAATTATCCTTAGATGGTGGAGGAATTCTAATGCCTCTAGACATTGTCGAGCTATAGCCTGTCAGAGAAGAATAATACAGTGTGAACTGTTATCAAAGAATAAACAATCTCAAACAGATTATCATAGAAATGAATTTTCAAATACAACTCTAAAAGCTTCTAGGATACAAAATAAAACTATTTATAGATTCAGGAATTGGTTCCTAAATTTAGAAAATGCTATGACAAGGATGTTGATGAAATTCAAAGTTGTGAGTCTTATGGACAGAATTTGATTCTTAGATTAAAGACTGAAAATTGCAAATTGTTTCATATCATACTATCTATGCTTCTTTTGTCATCTTTAAATTCCAGATAGAGAGTTTAGATTGCTTATCCAAAAAGCTATGTAATTGTTGACAAATACAGAATGACAATTCAAATTGTCATGCTCTATAATGTGTAGACCACGTACCTGTATTCTGGGCAATGTGTAGTATTCCGCACCACTAGATTGGTGATTGTGCTTCTGAAATTCATACAAGTTAGCTTGTAACAACTCTGTAACAATGAAAAGATGTTCCTGCAGCATTTAACTGAAAGATGTTAAGGAATTTTGTTTATCAACTACAATCAGCATGTAAAGAAAACTCAAACCAGCATATTACTATGATGGCATGACAAATATTTAGGCAAAGGAATGCATCTTGATGAAAATAGCAAGATAACACGAAATTCAACCATTCACGTACAGAAAGCAGGTTAATAATGTTCCAAATTTTCAGCTAATGAATTATTTCAGCTAGTATTGAAACCAAGCTCATTGAATTTGATAAACTAATCCAGATGAAAACCAAAACGAAAATAACTTCAAAGTGATCGTGCAATACAAATTTTAAACCAGGAAGGAATTCTGAACCAGCCCATAGATCATTGCCCTCACATGATGCCAAGTGGCTGACCACCAATACTAACTAGGTTAACCACCTTGTGGTCAAGGCCAAGATTATGGACACAACACTGCCTGATGTTCTCTCACATATATATCTATATATTGGTTACTAAACAACCTTCTATTGATAGGCAAGTGAGCCACCAAGAGCTTGTGACTTGCACAATCTCTAGTTGGACTGTAAACAGATATATTCAACTGTGCATCTTCAGAAACTGAGTCAACCTTCCAACCATGTATTTGCATGTTGTGAGAGGCTTTGGTCCCTTGTTGGCAAGGAGTAGCTTTGCGTAGCCTTATGAGGGCATGACCCTAATAAAGTTGAAATCTTCAAGCAAATTTTGTCGATTGGAGGGTGAGCCTTAGTCAATTAGAGTGTTCAATCAACTTGATAGTCGACTAAACAACAAGGTTCATAAAACAAAATATTTTTGTTCGGGCTCCAATTGATTGAAATGAGATCCAGGCGACTGCCCAGCTAGCCTTTGGTTGCATAACGACTACTTTTAACAGATCAGTAGAGGCAGTGGGTCAATTCTATATAATCTTTTGGAGAGTTTTGAACTAATAGTAGTTGTTTGAATAAGTTTATTAACCCCTTTGTATTGTGCTTACAATGCTCAAAGGTCTCCAGGGATTTGGATAAAGTTGAAGGCATCAAATCAAACTGCCAAGGAATCTCTCTTATACTTAGCTATTTAGATTTATTGTATTGAGCTGTGATCACTATAATGTAAGAGATTTACATTTATACCTCTAGTGAACAGGTGGTTTAGTAGAAAAAATCAAGAGTGACTCACCTAAATAAGTCATGAGCTATAGAGTAAGAGTAAAGTCTGTAAACCACATTAAACCTAAGTGTTAGCATTGTGTTTTGTTTGTTTTTATTCTTATTTCCATTACGTACATAATTAACACAAACAACAACACAGTAGCACCTTACGATACTAACATTGTAATTGTCCTTATCTTGCAAAAGAAATTGTCAGCATCAGCTCCCCTGTAGCTAAGCTAACACATATCCAACCCGTCAAATGTATTCCTAAGAATTTCCCCCTCTTTTTCCGCTGCTCCCAAACGATCTTCTCATTCCATATACTGGACATAATCTTGCTTAGCAATGTATCAGTGGGGATCTTCCCCTCCACCCACAGACATTGCAGCTAGAAACAAATACAAACCCTTGATTTGTATACTAATGAAGAGAGAATAATATGGAGCGAGGAACAAGAAACAAGTGTTATATAAATGAAAATTTTCCTGGAAAAGGACAAAATATATACAATAGTATTTATACCTGATAGTAGAAGTAGTCATAAAGGCGCAATAAATGGTGCTCATCAGAAGGATCATGCTTGTTAACAAACTTGAGAAGTTTAATCTCATCCAAACTCTGGTCAAAAAAATCCTTATCATTCTTTATTATCTTGAGGGATACATCCATTCCTGTATGTAGGTCATGTGCCTTAACAACCTTGCTAAACGCAGCTGAACCAAGATACTGTGTGATATAGTATCTGCCTGCTATAACTGATTTCAGGATAATTGGAAACTCTTTATTTTCTTCAAAGCCAGTCCTGTAGTTGATGTCTAAAACTCAGTACTGGTTTTGTAAAGGCTTTCCAATTTTGTTTACAGAAGGAAGATTTAGAAGGAAATTATGAAGTGAACCTGTTCCTCCGGTGAATTATTCTCAAGTCAAATACTTCCAGTTCATCTTCACAGGAAGTAGGAAAATGAAGCTCATCAGTAATATTGCCCTCTAATTCCATGTCAACATCTTCTGATGCCTCTAGTTTCTTGTCAATTGTCTTGTGATCACAACGTTCATAGGCAGAATTAGCATCTCGTTTAAATACATCTTCAAACGGAGGTAAACTGAAAGATTCAGTTTGTAACTCCCCATCATTTCTCTTGCTCAAAAAAATTAAGTTTCTGTCATATGAATCTTCTACGATATCCTTATTTATTTTTGTTTCAGACTCTGGAATGCATACAAATTTGAATGAGAACAGAAAAACTGACAAAGCCAAACAAATGCAAGTCAATATGGAACAGTGAAAGCCACAATACTCATGCCCCTTCAGATTATATATATACACATGAAGTGCAATAGAATGGGCATGATAGAAGATTAAAAGTATCGTCCTACCAAATTCCTGTACAGTACAAGTCATTTGTGCAGTTGGAGAAAATTGATCATAACCTAAGTCAAATAGTGAATTAAGTTTCCATGTGAAATCCATAATCTGCTGCTAGATAAGCATACATATCATCTTATTAAAGAGAATCAAAGACTTACAAAACTGGATGAGATAGAAAATGGACGACAATTTAGGTGAGATTAAACAGAAAAACATGCAAAGAACAAGGCTAAAATCAAGTGCCAAAAGTCATGGTCCAACTACGATACCAATGGTTAGGTCTGTACTACAGACCCACCTGCTAGTGATTCTTGAATCAAATCATAGTCCTATAACAACAGTGAACTTCACATAAGTTAGGCAATCCGAAATAAACCAACAGTTTGCTTAAAAAAAGGATGGCTAAACCCATAATGATCATATTTATCATATAAGAATTTCAATACAAATAGAACATAAGCAATGTGCAGAAAACTCACTTGTACAACCACTATCATCAGCTGCATGGGCATTAAATGTCTGCAATTTTTCCTCTGTCGAATATGATTCTAAGCATTCTTTGCCTTCAATTTCACTTTTATCGTGAAACAGATCATGTTCTAGAACAATGGAATCTGGCAGCTCATATATCCCTTTGAATTGAAACTCATTCCCTTCACATTCATCCAACTTCTCCATCTGGCCATCCAAGATCTGATAGCGGCCATAAATAGCAAAGCTTGAGCTTCTCACCATTTCAGCAACCTTGCCATTTTCACGTAATTTTGATCCACGGCAGCAATCACAAATTGGGAAAGGGCAGTTGTAGATATCAACGCATCCCTCACAATCAACATTGTCATGGTCATGCCTATGATTGTTTGCTACAACATCGAACCTATCTTGAGTTTGGTTATGAAGCAACTCCTTTCCCTCTCTAGACATAATGAACTTGTCCTCCATGTGTAATTGGCCAGAATCATTCTGCACGAAGAAGGGATTATTGTAATATCCTCCAATGTGATCATCATACCAGTAATTATTGTACTCTCGGGCGGTCCCAAAGTTTGAGTGCCCATCAGTCGAAGATTGAGCTGGTGACCAGACTCCGTAGGGATTCAAAAGCTCTGTACCAATAAAGCCAAGCAATTGAAAAATTACATCACTCAGATTCAGTTAAAAATGAAAAATTCTAGCTACAATCCTCTAAAGAAAATGGTGAGAACAGAAAACAGTTTAACAATTTGATACGATGAATAAATTCCATTTGTGCCGGTTCATTTCCAATTGAAGTTCACACTTCAAGTAAACAGAAAGAGTGTTTTTTTTTCGTTTTTCTTTTTTTTTCTTTTTTTCTTTTTAAATATTCAGTTTTGGGGTAGAGAATCCACGGGCAAAAACAACACATTGGAGAGCAGAGATGCGAGAAAGCAAGTCAAATTATCATGCAAGAAGCGACGGGTACAGTGGGCGCCGAGAACAAATAAATCCCCGAGTAAAAAACCAGCCTACCCGAGGCCGAAGAGCTGATGCTGACGAACGCGTCGGAGGAGCTGGAGGAGGCGCTAGGAAGTGAACTCTCGGAGCCGACTGCACCTACCCGGGACGGAGGAGAAAGCTTCAGGGGCGGGAGATCGAACCCTACGTTGAGGTCAAGGTTGGCTGCCTCGCCGGCGGGGCCGCGAGAAAGTACGTCGTCTTGGAGTGCGGAGGCGGCGGCGGAGAAACCGCGCGACCTGAGGAAATCGATCACGTCCTCCACCTCCACCCGCGGCGCCGCCATCCGAGGTCGCCCAGGTCTCCAAGCCTCATGCTAAACTTCGAAGCGAAGAGGACGACGAAGAAGAAGAAGAAGAGAGGAGCGGAGGCGGTGGGAATGGATTCGAATTCGGATCCTGATCCGGCTCGGATTCTTCGGAGATGTCTAAAGCTCGGATTCTTCGGAGATGTCGTTTAGACGACGGAGCCGTTCATCAACTATGCGGATCCAATCCACTATACATTGTAAATAAATCGCATAAAAGCACCTTCATAAAAATGTCTTTTCGACTTCAACAGCCAAGATCAATCTACCTTCAATCGACGCGTGTCCTTAAGCGAAGTTCTCTGCACTACACATTGTAGCGAATCGCCAAAAGCGGTCCCGGCGGGCGGGCCCCTCTTGTGGCGGTCGCGGACCGGTGAAGTTGGTGGGGACAAATCGGATTTTTATCGAGAGTGACAACCCACGAGCACCCCACGCTCTTTATTAAATCTACGCAATTGTATCTTTGACTTTTTATGATTTTTTGACCTTTTTTTCTTCATCCTTCTCAATATTTTTTTTATAATTCAATATCTGAAATGACCAACAATTGAGATTTGAATTTTAAATCCTTTAATTAATCATTAAAAGACCTAATCAAGGAAATTTCTCAGTCTTTATGATATCTTTTTTGATAATTTATTTGAACGAGTAAAACAAATAATTTTGAATAACCTGGCAAGAATTGCATTCCTCCTTTTAAACTTCATCTGCAAGATTATCAGATTGCATTTCTATATTGTATCAATTTAAAATGATTTGTCAGTTTGTATGAAAGCATGTGCTTGTTTGGCATGACCAAGTCAAAAAGTCAACCCCACTCCACCTCATGTTCTCCAATTTGAATGAGAATAATACCTGGAATATACTCGGCACATTAACCATAAAGAAGAACAAAATTGGGAGTAAAGTCAACCCTAAACTTCAACAAACTCAGAGAGAAGGTGAGATTTTGCTATTAAAACAATTGTCAGTAATAATAATAATAACAATAGAAGAAGTATAATGGATGCCTAATAAAGATTAAGTCACGATAAACATTTGGCTTTTTTTTGTTTTTTGCGTTTGCTTATAGAACAAATCCCATAACGTACAACAATTTTTGCAACCGATTCAGCAAATTTTACTATCAAGGGAAGCAAATGGTTACTATCATGGTAGTGAAAGAGCTTGCATAGCATCAAATATGCGAATATTGTTTCCCGAACCTGAGCATCTATGGATCATCAATCTCTTTCTTTCTTCATTTCGAAGATCGCCTCTAGGCCTTCCTCCAATCTGTTACAGTCTTCATCATCAGCACAAATTCATCGTAGCCTATTCGCCCATCCTAATGTGTAAAGGTGAAACAATAGTAAGGAGCAAGGTGAAATATTTGCAACAAGTGAAGCAAGAGATGGTTACTTTATCAGTATCAACTTGTTGCAAGATGTCATTTGTCACTTCCTTGTTATCACCAGTTCCATCTTCGGCTAGTGCCTCGCGAAGTTCCTCAGGTTCAATAAAGCCATTCCCATCTTTGTCGAAGAAGGAGAAGGCCTTTCTAAGATGCTCATCATTTAGTATCCTTTGCAAGTGAAGAGAAATAACTATAAAATCCACATAACCTAAGGTACCCTTCCCATTGGCATCGACCTGATTGGCACATTCGAATGATCAGATTCTGTAAAATGTCGTTGTCTGCTAGCGAGTAGAACATCAACAAAACAAAATGAATACAGTGTGTTGGAGACTAAAGAGAATAGAAGTTTCTTCTGCTCAAGAAAATCACCAAGTATACAAAGTAACTTCAGAAATGATAAGACTCACCAGGACACTGAATCTATCAACTTAAACAAATAGAGACAATAATAAGCAGAAAAGGCCATTGCAGTATCATGAGATTTGACAATCGAATCCATTTTTTCTTAAATTAACCACTTTGATTTAAGGACTGGTGCTTGGCGTCATCAAGAACTTCAGTTAAGAAACTGATCATGGAACTTTAAGCAGACCTGATATTTCATTAAGCCAATAAACAAAATCTGCCTACTTTTCCATTTTGACGAGCCTATCAATATTATTATCATATTACGAAGTGTGTTTGCTAACTCGAGTTATCATTGAAAATAGTAGGAAATAGGAACCTTAACAGTGTCTTGAACGTTCAGATAAGAAACATTAGAGAAAAAACTTGGTACATGTCTATTTTACAACTTTGCTAATTTTTTTAATTATCAGATCCTGGAAAAGAAAATTGAACAGGATATAAATCATCTTTACAATTTTTTTATAAATTATCAAACCATATTGCAAACAAAGTACAGGAAGTCAGGAACTGATTCTTAGCAACTTTTATGTAAAGAAACTCATGTCATAGCTGTTGATGTGGCACATCCTGGTTCATAATTTGCTGAAAGAGAGCAAGTTAAAATTTCCAAGTATTACTTCTGTTTTCTATATACTTCTATTAACTTGAAGCATGTTGCTCAGCAAACTGATTCAACACACACAGGTAGCTGGAAAATGAATATTTAGTTCAAATGGCTTCTGACAAAGAAAAAACAATGTTGCTCCTTGGGTGCGCAGACCATGAAAAAAGAAAACTCAGCAAAGCTTAATAAATTGGTTGATCTGGGTCAATTTGAATGCAGGATCAAAATTGTAACTGAGCACAAAACTCTAGATGCTCAGAAATCTTTCCTTGAGGATTTCCTATATAAAGATTATATGCTTAATTTAATTATGTTTAAGCCAAGACATGCACCAGGAGCTACCACATAATAAAATCAAACTCAAGTTTTTATCAATGCCCTTTCCTCCTTACCTCCTTGGTCCATTGTGGTCCAGAATTTCAAGAAGATAGAACGGGGAACTCAACTGCATATGTAGAGTATACTTACAGATTCAATAAGCATCTGTATTTGGGACTCCCTTAAGTGTGAACCAAACTTAGCAAGCCCAGCTTTGAGTTCATTGTGGGAAACAATATTGTCACTGTCAGTGTCTATCATCTTAAACATCTCCTTAACATCTTCAACTTCTTCAGTGGATAGGTGATCAGCAATAACCTAATCAATTGCAAATAACAATTATGATAGACTAAGGTAATAGATACCATTTGGAATATTTAACTGTATGATTATTGTGCAACAAACCCTCAAAGCTCTCCTTTTGAATCTGTTCATACTTGAAAAGTCCTTGAGCCTCGACTTGATTACATCACCAAGAGGTATATCTGACACTTTCTTCGAATCTTGAAGCCAGGGGTGCTCTGAATTTATACACGACAATCTGTCAACCCACAATGGGAAAAAAGCACCTAGAAGATTTCTATGTTCAGCAATTCCCAATGGGTAAAACTTGCACATTCTTCTTGGATCATATAAGAAATCATAAAAGAAGCAGATTGAAAGGAATATGATGAATTATCATGTCTAACAATATCAGCACTGCCTTCAATACTAAGGGATAAGAGACATCATACCAAGGACTTGATTTGCAGTTAACCGTAGCTTGGGATCAGGTTCCATCATTCTTCGAACTAAATCTTTGGCACTTTCAGAAACACTTGGCCATGGTTCACATTCAAAATCTATAGCCCCTCGAAGAATGTCTTGTGCAACCCGCTGTTGGTTTTCTAAATTTTACACAAATTATAGTCTTTTCAGAAAATTTATCCCAGAACTAACAGAGTAAACCAATTTTACTTGGGAAAGAACATTAATCACAGAGTTGCCGAAATATGCAGAAGTTAGCAGCTAATCAAATTGTCTCTTTAATGTCTGCTTACCGGCCCAAAATGGAGGAATTCCACAAAGGAGGATATAAAGAATCACTCCAGCACTCCAAATATCAATTTCTGGTCCATAATTTCTCTTTAGAACTTCAGGAGCCATGTAATTCGGGCTACCAACGATCTCAGAAAACCTTTCTCCTGGAGAAGAGAAAAAAAAACAGGAAAAGTAAGTTTCACGAAATAAAAAAGAAAGAAAAATGTATGCAGTTCTTGATGCATAAAAATAAAAGAAACCTTCATAGTTCATACTATCACAAGCAATTATTAACCCTCAGTCCAATGAATCATGCAGTGAGTTCTAAAATTGTAGCTATACGAATAATCAGGAATGATCAGAGTAAAAGCTCATAACAATAGAAGACTTACCATTCTGGAGTCTAGACATATAACTACCACCAAGCATGTAGAGAGCAATTTATAATGTTATAAAACCACCAAAAAAGCACATGCTAATACAACAAACCTAACTTCCTAGCACACTTCAACTCAAGTCTGCATTGAGTACCCACTGAAGATTTATTGTCTTGCCCTTTAAGTTTTTACACTCTTACATTCCCCTACACAGTGATCTTCTATGAATATAGAGCCATCCAATTAATCCTGCTTTTATATGAATTGATGTTTGTCTTCTTGTTTCATATCTCTTGCAAGCTCTATATACACACCCACTGCCGGTTATATATATCTTTTTGTGTATACATTTGTGAGTATACTTGTAGGTAATGAATAATACTGACTCTGAAATGAAGACAGTCGCTGCAAAGGCCTAGAATTTTGCTTTAATAATGCAATCATTCAACAGCCTTCTACCAAGCCATCATAAATCACAGCCGGCTAAAGAAACATAGACAGTTAGGCCTAAATGGAAATCTACAAGGATGTTATCCAATTTGGCAGCTCTAGTATGCCAAACTAAGAAGACAATTGCACCAGCAAGAAAACCTAGTGAACTTAAAATTATCAAACACGATATAGCAACAAAAATATCTTGATTCGAGAATGTGAACCAGGTTTGACATTTGTGAGAGAAAAAATTAGTACGGACATGGATCGATCAGTTAATCAACAGCACGAACTCTGGAATGATGGTGTCTAAGGAAATAAGATTTGAGAACTACATGACCAAATTCATTTGGTAATTTCCTAAATGCACAAGGATTGAAAGGACAGATCGACTCACCCGGCTTAAAGAACATGGACAACCCAAAGTCGATGGCTTTGAGCGGAGAGTTCTCCTTGTCGTCAACGAACAAAAAGTTCTCTGGCTTGAGATCGCGGTGCATCACTCCATGCTTGTGGCACAGCTGCACGACCTCAACGATCGTCCTAATGACGGGTTTCGCCGCGGGCTCCGAGTAATACCCCCTCTCCACAATCCGATCGAAGAGCTCCCCGCCCTCGCAGAGATCCATCACCAGATGCACGGCGCGGTCGTCCTCTCGCACCTCCCGGAGCCCGACGAGGCGGGGGCTCCTGGGAAAGTGCCGCATTATGTCGACCTCCCGCCGTACGTCCTCCACGTCCACCATCGTCCGCAACTTGCGCTTCAGGATCGTCTTGCAGGCGAACCGCTCCTTGGTGTCCCGATCCACGCAGAGGTAGGTGACGCCGGACTCGCCTTGGCCGAGAACGCGCCCGATCAGGTACTTGTCCTCGATTTTGCCACCCGACTTGGCGTCGCTGCCGATGACAGTCATCCATTTGTGGTCAAGTCCACGGCCGAAGCCGAAGCCGCCGCCGCCACCGCCGAAGTGATGGTGGTTAGAAAAGCCGTATCGGTCGGATTGGGGGTCGGCGGGGACGTCGTCCGGGGCGAAGAAAGTCCGCGGCCGACGGGAGTTTCCCATCGGGCGGCCGGATCCAACCCTAAACACCGCCAGGGTCGATCGGATTTCACATTAAGGGGATTAAATTAAAGAGAGAAAAATTGGATTTTGGGAAGGCGATGGGTTGGCTTTCCGTCTTGTTGCAGGGAAAGCGACGGCGAAAGCTTCCGCTGAATTGCAATTTGGGTCGGCGAGGGCGTGTGGAACAGTGCCGCAAGTAAACGCTATCCGAAGCTGCTGGATTTTGACTTTGATCGAACCTTTTATTATTATTATTATTATAGTTATTATTATTTTTGTAATTTCTAAGAAATTTATTTACTGCTAAAATTTTTGTAAGATAAAGAAAATGAATCCTCACTTTTTTATCATGAAATAATTTAATTTATATAATTTCATGTTCCATTTTTATGTTTTCTTTATGAACAACTTTGCTCTCTGAATATTGCATTTGGATAATGGTTCAAAATGTGGATAAGATAACACATCTGATATCTCATCTACCTAATTCATTATTTTTTTAAAATAAAATAAAATAAAATAAGGCAACTCATTCATTGTATTTGTAACCCATTTTTATTGATTTAATAAAAAAATTTACAAATTCCATAAGTTTTAAGTAGATTTCATTTTAGGAGGAATTAAAGAGAAATTATTTTGTTTCTAAATGATTTATGGTTATTTCTGATAATTTTAATGAAAAACGATTTCTAGAACAATGAACACGTGGAGAAAATAGCCGTGGAGAAAAAGAACGAAAAAGAAAAAGTACGACGGTTCAGAATCAGCCACGTCAGCAATGTATCCTATTTCTCATTTTATTAAATTAAATGATTATCGACCTAACGCCCCTCCACTTCATACCAAAAACAAAAAAACTAAATGCATAATTATTAAAAAGATAAATAAATATATTTTTTTAATTAACATTAAATATCTAATTTTTACCTTAATTCTAGAATGATCAATTTAATCCTAAAAATAAATCATAATTTTTAATCAACTATTAAAAAAATCAATTTTTAATTAAATTAAATATCTAATTTTTAAATTAATTCTAAATGATATTTAAATAAAATTTATACTATTAAAATAATCAGAAATATTTATAAGATAATATTAATATTTTAAATGTCAATTATACTATTAAAAAGACGTCAATCTATTGAAGTATCAATTAAATTAATTTTTAAACATGATAAATAAATATAATTCAACTTAGTCGAGAGGCATCTCTCACCTTATTAGATGCTTACCTTGCTTCGATAAGAAAAAAAGTATAGATTTTTAACTTATAAATAAAGATCAATAATAATAGTAACAACAAAGATAAACATTTTTTAATCTTTAAAAAATAAATGACTTCTTATCACCATATTTTATTATGGCTTCGAAGAATGATAAAGGAGATGTGAATGGCATGTCCATCCGAAGTCCAAAAATAAATCAATTACCTAAATCCACCGGAGTCGTTTGGATTTCAAAGAAAAGAAGCCAATCATCCACAACAAACAATAAACCAAGAATCTAGGAGCACGATCTCCATCATATATATTTAAATATAACATTTTTATAGTGGAAAAGTCATTACACAAACAATTACAACTAGTATATCGTAATACTCAATCTCTTCATCATCAGGTCCAATCAAAAATGGACTTGGCTGGTCTTCCTTCTTATCAGCCTTAGATCATCTTCCAAATTAGGGTTTCAGGAATGAAAAGAATCACTCTTTAGGACTGACAATGGAAAGGATCTGTGGATTAGACGCAGTAAGCAATTTCCAATTAGTGTCACAGTTATTCATCACTTTTTCGTATGTAATGGTCCTAATTGTTGGAATTGGAAAACTCACACTACCTTTTGTGTAAGATCACGAAAAATTTCCCCTTGCATGGCGTTCATCAGTTGCTGCATCAGGTTATTTAAGGAATTTAGCGATTGGAAAAAGCAAGAGTCCATCAGTATATGTTGACTAGAGTTCACAAGGAATGGTATCAACAATTTTATAGGAAGGAGAATTTACATCCTCTGGCTCATCAGCTCCATCAATTTGACGTATTATTCTTCTTAGTTCTGCATCCTTTAAGATCTCTTGGATGGCGCTTGAGTTTGCTGCTTGTAGTGAAATGGCATTTGAAACTTTTTAAGAGCTTATATTAATCAGACAAGCAAAAGCAAACAAGAATAAATATAAATGACAAACGTTAGAGATTTATAGATGTCAAGATGCATCTACACTGTTCAGTTGCCTTTGATCTGAAAAGATATCAGGGAAACGAGCCAACTTATGTTTTCTTACGTCATTAAACTTTGATAAGAAGGAATTTGAATCAACAACATTTAAGAGAGACTACTACCAAGACCAAATTAGCATTCAAGTCCGCAAAATAGAGATTTGGATAAAATGCAATTGCAAATGCATAAAAATATAACGCTAGCAGTAGTTGTATCAAGATTATACAGAGCCACATAGTACCACTACACAAAAGAAGGGCCAGGGAGGAGCCGTTTTGGCAATCAAGATAAGCTCCCCTGCTCAAGTATAAAGAAAGTCATAACTTAAAAGTAAACTTATTTTGTTACATCAGAAATGTTGATGACGAAATTGCGTATAACTGTTTGATTTTGAAGGCAAGGTTGTTATTTTTAAAGAAAGGAATACTCATGTATAAAGTCTGAAAATAGGGTTAGTACTGAGTAAGATTGGAATTTAGGACTTTTCTGGGTAATGCACAAGAAGATCCTCCTTATGTAATGTTCTCAATCTAAGATAGTCTCACTATAACAGAAAGAAACAAGTACAGTGAAGGAACTGACCTAGCAAAATCACTTATTGCAGATGACAAATATTGTAGGTTTTAACACTCGATCATATGAAATTCACCAGGTTGATATCAGACAATATCAGCCATCACACATCAAGAAGTTTACAAGGAAAAAAGCAAAATCCAGATAATAAATCTTTAGTACCTAAATGTCAACTCTCTTAAGAATCACAAACTCCATCTACCACAGGAAAAATGGATGTCTTTGATTATAATACATCGGACCTCACAATTCCTAAACCAATGAAAGCTCTAAAGTAAGCTACTTCCTAATTTTTTTCTCAAATATTATATATCCTCGCTAATAGGATAATAAAAGCAAGGCAACCATATTATCATATCTGAAGTACTAAGCATGATAGTTAAATTAAATATACAGAATGACAGAGCAAATGTACAAAACAATGGCAAGTTGAAATAGAAATGAGCATTACCTATCAACTGTAAATGCTCTCTATCAACAACCCAACTTGGTTCTCCTACTTCAAATGGTCGTTGAGGAGGCAATAGATTTGCTACAAAGGCAAAGACAAAGACAGCTATGTTAATACAAAGTGACCTGCTTGAAATATAACATACCCGCAAGATCTATCAAGGCTGAAGGCTTAAAAAATGGAGACAAAGTGCTGTGAGCTAGTTCAAATGAGAGACAAAGAAGATAGAAGCCCATTTTTTAAATTAGTAATGGCTTGTTCCCTTTCCTACATTATTGTGCATATATAGATACATGTACATAACTAAACGAGAACCAGTGGCACAACTATCTCACGATTAGGGGTGAGTATTCGGTTAAAACCGAACCGAACCGAATAGACCGAAAACCGAATAAACTGATATTTTTCAAAATAACCGAACCGACCGAATTTTTTGATAAAAACCGAGAAAACCGAACCGATAAAATATCGGTTAATTCGGTTTTTAACCAAATTTTAAAATTTTATTCGATTTTAATAAAAAAACAAAATTTAATTTAATTTAATTATATTTTTAAATAAAAATAATTAAATTAATATTCTTATTCGGTTTAACCGAATTATAAAATTCAAAACCGAAAACCGAACCGAATTAACCAAAAACCGAACCGAATTTTGAGAAAAAAATCGAAAACCGAATTAACCGAACCGAATTTCAAAATTCGATCGGTCCGGTTTGGTTAATTCGGTTTTTCCGAATTTTTGCCCACCCCTACTCACAATTGTGGCATTGACTCATATGTTGACACATTTGTAATACAACATATGGTGACTGTCACATTTCACTCAATAGACAATAATGGATATCGATAAATCATATGGGGTGATCTTCAACATAAGAAACAAAAATGTCCATCTATGAATGGGTTTGACCCGGTAATGATGGCTGAGGAGCTAGGAATATAGGAACTAAGCAACATGGCCCAACTAACAAAGGCAAAGTGAATTAATCATATCAAATTATCTAAAACATCAACTGAAAAGAAAGATCTCACGAGAGAACAGATACACAAAAAACTAAAAGGATATATTTACTATTTACTAACATTAGTTTTCAGGCAATAAAACTGAAACAGGCAATGTAAGTTAAATATTCGCTCCTACAAATAAACAGAAGCTTACGTAGCTCTTCCACCAAAGGTGATGGCTTTTGGCAAGGAACTTCTGCACCAATAAGATAATAAAGACAAATTAGTCAGAGAAATAAACCAGAATTGAGTTGATGCATGCCACACGAGTATGCTTGAAGCAGCACAACCTCATAATTAATATCAAGATTCAAGACTCATTATGATTCAAGTGTGGGTTCATGTGAAACAACATTGTTAACCTTTTTCAGAAAGTAGGGCACCAAATTTATTAGGGGCATATACTATGTGAAGAATCACCAATACAACAGTTCATCAAACAAATATAGCTTTCGTTAGCAGTTAATAGAATTCCAATAAAACTGTAGTTATTGCTGTCAATTTCTTTTTTTTTTCAGCAGCCAGAAAAACTCTCAAACAAATTCATGTTCTTTCACAGTATCATACCTTTATGCTTCTTGAAGCATGCCAAGGAGCAACTGCATATGCACAATAACAATATTTCAGTGTCATCAAAGCAACAAATAAATCTAGAAGAAAGAGGCTACACCTAGCTAAAAAATATTAAGATTATAGTTTCTCCAAGGATTAGAGTTAACCTGGAAATTGCATTCCCTTGTTACGTTGCAAATAACTGTATAATCTGACATAAAGTTGCCTTGTTACTTCCAGATAACAGTATTCCGTGTGATATAAATTTTTCTAGTGTTTGCCCTAACTAAACTCTCCTCCCCAATGTATTAACTGGTTCTATCCAATTTCATGTAATCTCTCACTACCTATCCTCTTTTCCCGTCAGATTTTTTTTTTTTACCAACAATAGCTAGTAAAGGTATTCTAACAAACTCGAGCTAACCTAGTTAACATTCTCATTGCTCTCCCCTGGAATTCTCATTGTTCATCCACAAAGCACCAACAACCCAAACCCTCACTTTCAAAATACGCATAAACGACAATTACCATCCAAAGGGATGCAACAAAGTTTTTTTAAAAAAAACAACTTTATGGTCTTGAACTACTAAAAAAACCGAATAATCCCTGATTCAGCACATATAGGCAGAAGGTGCACTGAAGAAATCAAACAGGGAACTCGAAAGGATCAATGCTTACTAAGGGGCAAGGCAGTTCGGGCACTTGTACTTGGATTGCGCTATGCAGCAGACCTCGCAGTTTCGAGGAGGGCACCGAGAGCCCATCGCCGCTCGATTCCTCTCTCCCGTCCCACCTTCCGCGCTCCGACTTGCAGCCCCAATGTGCCCCTCATCCCCAAAACCCTTTTATTTCGCCAACGAACCCCATGGCCCATTGGGCCTCGTCGAACCGCATCACGGAGTGACCCATTTTGTTACATATTTGGATTTTTAACAGATTAACATTTTTCTATATTTGTTTGGTAATACATACTCACTCATAATTTTTTTAACTTAAATTATATAAATTATAAACTTCAAATATATATAAATAGCACCTAAAAAAATTAATTTGAAAATGTTTATATTTAATACTCTAACCAAACCCTTAAACCCTAGCGAAACTCTAATTTGATGTACCTGCTGCAAGCTAAAAAATAATTAAAAAATTATCGGACACAGGTCTTCAGCTAAGTTGTGCAACGAAAGTCCGTAGCTTAACCTTTAAATATAAAGAGACGCTGTAACTTTTAAATATAAAGAGATTCTGTGTTTTTTTTTAAGTACCCTGAATAAGTTTTAATATGGTTAACCTAGTCAAAGTTAGATCATGTTCATATTTAATCCCTGTGTCTAAGAGTGTAGAAAATTAGAAGCATAGCAAGTCGAGCAGAAGACGCGACGGTCAATAAGGATAGCATGAGAAAGGAGTCGACTAGCTTGGTGCATTCGAAGAATGCAAAGGTTTGTGGAAGAGTACACCGATGGAGCAAAATCGACGCGCGTGACGTCCGATAGGCGAGAAGCCGAGAGGAAGCCCACTCGAACAGAAGGCTGGGGAAGGATTCGGGTAAGCCCAACTCTGAAAGGTCCGAAATCATCAAAAACACCGGCTAGAAATAGTGGTCAACCCTAGGCGTCCTAGTCAACTCCGGCACCCGAGCATGTGGGCACCCGATTAGACTCGAGCGCTCATATTCTTCGATGTCTGTATTGACTCAGGCGCCCGAGAATCCATAATCCATCGATTAAGGCACCACACCTCAATTGACCTCATGCCACAATCCATTGAGGCTTGCCTCAATCGATTAAGACACGCGCTCAATCAAGACACCAATTGATTATGAGACCGGTATATATATATGTGTGTGTGTGATTTGCAGTGGACCGCACTCCTGTGTGTCTATAATGAGTACGTACTCAGGGTGTCTAGATTCAATCCAAAGCGTCCTAGATTTAAATCACAATATATTTTTAAAATTTTTTAGGTATATTTAGGGTTTAAGATTTTAAAATCTAAGGGTTAAGTTATAGTGAATTTAACTAATAAAATTTTGTCTTTAGGATTTAGTCTCCTTCTTGGGTTATAGTTAGGAGCGTAGCAACATTGGAGCGTGGGGGTGCGACTGCCCCCTAACTTTCGGAGGAAAAAAATTAATATTATGAAAAAAATACTTAATTATAAAATTTAAAAATTTCTGGACTTTTTAAAAAAAACCAATAAAAACCTTTTCTCTTTCATTTTTTGTTTTCTCTCACGTCGTTTCTCTCAGTTCTCCCGTTCTTGTTTTCTCACGCCGACTTTTGGGTTTTTCACGCCGCCATCTGGGTTTTTTCACGTCGCTGCCGTCGACAATTTTTTTCCCCTTCTTGAAAATGTTCCCCCCCTTTTCCCATCGAATCTTTTTTCTCCTCTCCCTTTTTCTTTTTTCCTCCTCTAATTCCTTTTTTTTTTTCTTTATCTCAAATTCTTCTTCCTCCCCTAATTTTCATTTTATTTTTTTAATCCTAATTTTATCCTCAAAATCTTTCATCGCACATTATTTTCATTGTCAACTCATCCACGTCGTTGTCGTGGCACACCGCACATTGTACGTCGTTGCTAGCGTCGTTGTCACATTTGCTACTAAGGCTATCATCATTGCTTCGTCGGCGCTCTACAACAAACGTTTTTTATTGAGGTAAAATTTTCTTACTTGATTTTTTTTCTATTACTAATTTAAGTATTTAAAAACTTTATAGTGTTAATTTTATATATATTTATAATTTTATTTG
This sequence comes from Boesenbergia rotunda, assembly GCA_024364735.1. Taxonomy (NCBI): domain Eukaryota; kingdom Viridiplantae; phylum Streptophyta; class Magnoliopsida; order Zingiberales; family Zingiberaceae; genus Boesenbergia; species Boesenbergia rotunda. The sequence goes on from JAGFNQ010002452.1 coordinate 124,096, forward strand.
CTAGTCAAGTATGGCAAATATTTATAGATATATTAAAATCTTCCGTTCATTTGATGTTTGATTTGTTATATTAATATGAATAATTTTATTGACAATCAAATTTGATATTTTATTTTACTTAATATCTCTATCAATATATATGAAAAATAAAGTACCATTGACTCTCAAATTAATATTTAGATTCCTCGGTCTAGTTGGTAGCAGTAACTGCTCAATCAGGAGAGATCACGGGTTCAAAATTCAAGTAGGAGAGGAGATGAGAGAAGAGATTCACTCTCAAATTAATTTTATCGTTTGTTATTTATTTGTTATTTATTTTTAATATGAATTGTTGAAAAATAGTAATCATTCAATTAAGTGTTTAGTTTCTAAAATATTATGTTGATGATCAATCAGGTAAAATAGCAATGTTGAGGTATTTTAAGAAAATATGTGATGAACCTACTTCAAACAAATCATCTCCTCCTCCTCCTAATGTATTATTTTTGTTAATTTATTGAATTCGCCTCCTCTTATTAAAATTCCTGGTTGCGTCACTGGTTATAGTGTTTAAAATAAAAAAAATTAAATATTCATGTGATATATTATATATATTTTTAGGATATTAAAAATTTTAGAATTTAGGAATTGGATTATTGTAGTTTAAACAAATAATATATTTTTTTGTGTTAGGATTCATTTTTTTTATTATAGTGTTTAAAATTAAAAAAAAAGATTTTCATATGATATTAAAATAAGAAAATTTCAATTAAAAAAATTGAGACGTTTCAATTTTATTAATATTTTAAAAAAATAACAAAACGTCTTTTACTGATGAGAGGTGCATCAGGCGTGACTGGTCACGCATAGATCCGTCCGCAACATATAAACTTACTATATAATAAACAATTCTTCCAATTTTAAATTTAAGTGACAGATTCTGTCGTCGCTTTCATTCGACGTGTCACAATTTTAGAATGGGTACCAGTCCAAATCCATCGGAGACCGTCATGGATGTCATCGTCGGCATTAGGGTTAATGGAAGTCGTTCCGCACGATTCAAAGGTCACTTCGTATCGCACCTTGACCTACTTTGTGGTGATAATAAACATAGCTTCAACATAATTAATGTAAATTCTAAATTCAAGGAAATATTCCATATTTTTTATTTTAATCGATTGAGCAAAAGTTACTTCCCGTCCATAAAAAAACGTAAATAAAGCTCTTTTCCTATAATTGTTCAAATGAAACAAATGAACACTAAGTATCCTAAAATCAGACCAATCTCCTTCTCAATTCTTACATTTAAAAAAAAAAAATTCTCTCTCCTTTCAAAATTTGTTCACTAACGTCCTAATATATTCCAATTTACTTAATTATCTATATATTTTAAGAAAAAATTAAAATAAGATATAATTTATTTTAAATTTATTATTATTTAACTAGAATTGTTTAATTGATTCAGTGTAAGTTAATCGATTAATATGAACTCTGAATCGAATGGTAAAAAAAATATATTTAATTAGATAAAAGCATACTCGATTATAGTTAAATAGTGATGAAATTTTTTACCGATAAAAATAATGGGGTTTCTGTTCCCTCGTAACAAATAAAAAAAATAATCATATTTAATTTGATAATAAATATATTAAATTTTAATTTAATTATTAAATTTAAGAAAAAATTTATGTCTCCTAAATTTTTTTATATTTATAGAAAATAAAAATAATTAGGTAAATTGACACGAGTCGAAGAAGGGAAAATTTAAGAAATAAATTTTTTATTACAGATTTCTGCATATCCCTAAGGGCATACGGAACAGTTTAACTCGTTTAACGTTATAACATCTACCACTTCATCAAAAAGTATGAGACCCACATGTCGCATACATATTAATATTAACATCTTTATTCTCTCACGTTTATTTAACATTTAACCCTTATTATTTGTGGGGTCCACATGCACATTCTCTCATATATATATATATATATTCTCTCACATATTTATCATATATATACATTCTCTCACATATTTATTCTTTTACCTCCATATTTTTAATTTTTAATTTTATTTATTAATTTAAATGATTATTATTTAGGTGATCATTGTTCATCATTTTTAACCGATTACGATAGCTCAATCGATTAAACTCACAATTCAAAAATATTATATAAATCTCCCTAACCGATTAGAGATGTCCCAGTTAATTGGGGAGCCTCTAACCGATTTAAGAAATAAATTTTTTATTACGGATTTGTGCATATCCCTAAACCAGTCATTGTATGTGATGCTTCTTGACTAGTGAGTGATGCTTCTTGACTAATGAGTGCTGTGTTGGCTTGTCCTCATCTGGTTGTAACTTAAAAACAACTTTTTTACAGGAAGAAATTGCTTTTTTTTAAAAAAAAACAAGAGTATCTTTTATATTATCTAAGATTTAAATTTAAATATATAATAATAAATATTTTAATATTATTAAGAAACATAAAAATTCCACACCGATTTGAAAGCTCACGTACTCACGCTTCCTTCTTCCCGTTTTGCTGGCAGAGGCAGAGGCAGAGGCAGAGGCAAGGAGCTGTTTTACTCGTTGTCTCCTGAACTACCTCCTCCTCCTTTCTCACGATGCACCTCCCTCGCCGGAAATCGCCGCTTGGCACGCCGGCGGATCCCTCGCTGACGGTGGCGAAGCTAGTCGGGTCGTACGCGAGGAAAGGGAGCATCTTTTCCATTTACGTCCTCGTCCTCTCCATCTTCCTCTTCGCCCTGGTCATGTACAGCGAGGACCTCAGGGCCATGGCTGAGCGGTCGATGTTGCCTTACAAATCCCAGGACGTGCACTTCCCCGGAGGAGGATCCTTCTCCCAGAGGCCGCCGGACACGCCGGAACTCGCTGACCCGAACGCGACCGTTTCGGCGATCGCGACGGCTGTGGGCGTGCCGAAGACGTGCGACCTCGCGCGCGGCGAGTGGGTTTTCGACGATGTAGATTTCCCGATGTACCGGGAGGAGCAGTGCCAGTACCTGTCGCAGCAGATGTCGTGCTCGAGGAACGGCCGTCCGGAGGCGATGTACCAGAAGTGGAGATGGCAGCCGGCCGGTTGCTCTTTGCCCAAGTTGGCACGCGAAACCCTCGCATCGATTTCTCTCGCCTCATTTTTTTTTCCCGAAAAACCCTCAAATTGTTCGACTTAATTGGTTTTGCCAGATTCGACGCGAGTTTAGTGCTAGAGTGGCTACGGGGGAAGCGGATGGTGTTCATCGGCGACTCCATGAATCGAAATCAGTGGGAGTCCTTTGTCTGCCTGATGCAGACCGTGGTGCCGCCGGAACGGAGGGATCGCCGGGTCGAAGGCTCCCGAATCATCTTCACAATAAAGGTACCAATTTTCCCTTTCTCCGATTTGAGTCGATCCTTCCATCGATTAGCCCCTATCGGTGAATAGTGAAACAAATTTAGGAACACAACGCATCTATCGAGTTCTACTGGTCGCCGTTCCTGGTGGAGTCGAACTCCGACGACCCCAACATCCACAGCATCCCGGTCCGGATCATCAGCCCCGAAGCCATCGAAAAGCACGCCGTCCACTGGGAGGGAGCGGATGTCCTGGTCTTCAACACCTACATCTGGTGGATGAACACCTTCGAGATGCGAGTCCTGTGAGTACTATTTGCTCCAGTTCCTCGCCGACGCCATGAATGATGAATTCAACTCATTTTTGACTCGAAAAGCCATGACCGCTCACTGTTATTTGGATTATAATCATTCGATTTCTTACTGCGTCGATCAAATTCTCATCGATTTGGTTTGACGAAGCAGGCGTCCAGGAGCACAGAATTGGACGGAGCACGATATGGTCGTGAGATATCAAGCGTATGACAGAGTTCTGAGGACGTTGACAAGTTGGCTGGATCGCAACGTCGACCCCATTAAAACCTCCGTTTTCTTCATGAGCATGTCTCCAATCCACAGCAAGTAAGTAAACTCCTCGAGCTTGATATCTCCCTGCTATAGTGCTATGTTACAAAATTTCCTTTTGGCCATCTCTTCTTGTCGACACAGTTGTCATGATTCGATTAGCACTTCACATTCAATCATATGCATCTCCTTTGAGTGCGATATTAGTCTAACACAGTGTTTATCAGTTCAACTTCATTGTCATAAAAATAAAAATAAAAAAATTAAGGCATGTGGATGTAGAGGACCAATAAATCTGCTCGTTAAGACTTGCAATCAAATTAAGGCGAATCCCTATTGTTAATTCTTTTGTATATGCTCTGTTGTTGAAGCAGCTGACACCAGAGTTGACCTGGAATGTAAGAATTTGACCAATGTTATGGTCTGTTTCTATAATTCACCAACCCTGAGATCAGACTGACCTAAAAATCAGTAAAATATTCGATAAAGCAAGAACCACCTCCAGTTTCTGACGTTTGAAGCTTATTAAAAGTCTGGGCCTTTTGCTTGTTGGTCACTTGCATCTTCGTCGTCAAGGTTATCTAATTTGACTCGAGATGAGCCATAAGTTTTGGTGAAAATATCGGCAGTTGCTTTTAAGCTTCAGAATAAAAATATTGTGGGTTGGTGATCAATCTGGTTTGGTAAAAAATTGCCTCGTGTAAAACCACGGGAAATAATTTCATGTCTTCCATGTTTCTACACCTAAATGAAAGCCTCGTCGACTTCGCAGCTAAAATCCAATTGAGACATGATTGCAGACCTCCTGTATCCATGGACTTTCCAGTTTTCGCCACTGCTTTTCTTCTTCCTCCTCGTCCATGTCTGCCGATCTCTGTGAAGCCTTGAAGGAGATGTGCCAGAAACAGGGTGGAGTTATCCCCCCAAAAGTAGATATTTTTGTTGTTCTTATTGCCGTAACTTTACAATTCGAGGTCAAATTTCAAGATAATCAACTAACGGGTGCTTTTGTTTTTTCATGGTGCCGCTCTGTAGCTTTATAAATTAATGCCAAGTCGCCATTTTTATTGACGCAGGAGCTCGGACTGGGGCAATCCGGCGGGAATCAAGTGCGCCAAGGAGACGCTGCCGATCACCAACATGACCGGCATCTCCGTGGGCACGGACACGAACATATTTGCTCTGGCGAAGAAGGCGCTGGGTTCGCCTGCGCTCCGCGTGCCTGTCACCTTCATAGACATCACGACCATGTCGGAACGACGCAAGGACGCGCACACATCCGTGTTCACGGTGCGGCAAGGGGCGCTGCTGACGCCGGAGCAGCAGGCGAAGCCTGCAGAGTTCGCCGACTGCATCCACTGGTGCCTCCCCGGTGTGCCGGATACCTGGAACCAACTACTCTTCGTCCACCTCCTCTCCGGCCGCCTCAGTCATTACTAACGCGTTGACCCGGCCACTGCTTCCTCACTTTACAATTTTTTTTTTAAATTTTGAAACGAGAAAAAAATTGTTTTTTCTTATTTTTATAAAATATTAATTAACTGGTGAAATGCCAAAATTGACCTTATCTAGCACACTGGATTAGCCGCTTGTAAGAGTTGAATAATAATATGGGAAAAAAAAGTTGTATACATGTGCAATGTAATAGTTAGGTTTTTAGATAGTTAAGAGATTTGCCGTTTGAGAGGCGCTTGGTAAGCGGGTTTAGAAGATGAAAATAGAAATGAAATTGATTTTATTCTCATTTATGATGTTTGATATACGAAAATCAAAATTAAAATATGAATATGATACTCTTGATTTTATAATCCAATCCCTATTAGATTATTATTAAACTCATAAATCTCTTAATCAAAATTCATTATCATTTTTATTATTAAATATATATCAAACGTCCCCCGAGCTTTAATTGTGATATATTGGAAGAGATTTGTCTCACTCGGGATAATTGGGTTTAATGGGATTTTCATAGACTTAAGTTTGGTCAACTTTAAAATTATTCAATTTGTATAGATATTTGATTATAAAAAACCTAAGAAAAAAATACGTCAAATCTAAGAGTTGAAGAAAAAAATAAAGAGGCACGGAGGAGCCCAGTGAAGAACTTGCATGCCCGAAGATTCTCAACTTTGAAGTTTGAACAAGACAACAAAGAAAGGTCATCATTAAAAAAGTATTTGTTGGAGGATGCCTAATTTATATAGGAGCATGCATATCTTCAACCACCAGAGTTGAATTTCTTATGCTTTTAAAATTTTGAATGCACGGGAACTTTAAGATATATTTATCACTTTACCATAGCTGGAGGCTAATTAACTAATCTAATTAAGTTACAATTTGCTATTCATTAGTCTCAATTTGAGTTACGTAGGAGCTCATCTGTAAATATTATAACAATTAAATATTTTTAATTTTGATAAGGGTAACAATAAAAAAACTCACCGAGTTTGAATATTTAAATTATAAAAATATATATGAGTGTTTTTTTATATATAAAAAAAGGCGTCCCACCTTATCATGAAAAATAATAAATTTTGGTCTCGAATATACTTATTCCGGACGACGAAGCATGAGTGGACGACCTACCGATGACGATGAATTTGCTTTTGGCTTTGACCTCAACGCCTAAAAAGATGGAAAAATGCTTTGGAAAGAGAGTGTTAAAATGACACCGGAAATTATCTCGGTGATTGCTACTTTGATACTCAAGTCAGAAAATTCAGAATGAACTTAAGATAACAATTGAAAAAGAAAGAAGAAAGAAAGAGCTCTTGTGTTTTTTTTAACCTGTCTCCTGCTGTAGTTGCTTTCTCGTTTCCTTTATTCTCTTTTTCTATTTGTTTCTCTTTCAAGCCATTAATGACTCATCATTAAAATCGTTATTATTATAACTATTAAAGACAATTATTAATATACGTTTCAATCTTTCGATTAAAATCTCATTTACTATTACGGTGCTTCTAATACACATTTACTGCCTTTAATGACGTATGACATTTAATTTGACCTACGACTATAATTACTAGCTCGAGGGTTATTACCAGTGTTCTGAAAACCGGACCGGACCGGCCGGTCAGACCGGTTGAACCGGAAACCGGCCAGATTTCCGGTCCGAGTTGACTCTGAAAACCGGCTACTCAAGAACCGGTTGCAAACCGTTCTGAACCGGGCGGGAACCGGTGAACCAGGCAAACCGGAAAAACTGGTCAAACCGGCTTGGTTTATTTTATTTTTCATTTTTTGATTTTTTTCCCCTTTTTTAGTTTTGCTTTCTTACTTAAAAAATGAAAATTGAAAAATAAAATATCAAAAACCTAATATGCTTTCACCCAAAGTCTAAAACGAACAAATCTATTGTTTGCTTGCAAGAGAGTCATCGCCGCTAGCCTCTCGCTGCATCACCCTGCCTCTACCAGCCTCGCCGCGCCGCCCTACCTCCGCTAGCCTCGTCCCGTCTCCAGCTTCGTTGCGTCGTCGTGCTAGCATATGAATACAACAATATATGACATATTTGGATGTGTAATTTTGCATGTGATTTACTAGTGTCCCCTGTTTAAGTGTATCAGTGAACAAATGCTATTGTGATATAGTTTTAACTTCTAATAAGATTCTTCAATTCGTATCTAGATTTCTTGAATCCAATGGTTTTAAACTTGAATTTTTCTTTGAAACTAATCTTTTTTTTCAAGAATACTGTACTTAATTGCTGACGAAAATATATCATATGCTCAACCTAGTTGATCTAATCTTGAAGAAGATATCTGGATAAGTTGTTAGTTTCATATATTTATATAAATACATGCTTTATTATATACCGATTTATCCCGGTTGGACCCCCGGTTAAATCGGTTGAACCTCTGAACCCTTGCTCCGACCGGTTCGATGTCTGGTCCGGTTCTCAAAATCTTGGTTATTACCCAATCGAGAGGGACCACCCGCTCGGTAAGGTTCACTGCAATATTAATATTTTTTATAGGTTAAATATATATTATAGTAGCTATATAACTGAATGTTAAGTGAATTGATTGAATCTGTATTATAATAGCTAGTTATGAAATATAATTATACATTGAATATTTTTGAACAAGTATATCTTATAATAGCTATAAAATCATAATTATTATTATATTTATAATAATTACATTGAGATTAATTTTATTTATATAATTTATTAATCGATTAAGATTTAATATGTACGGCAGAAAATAATAATATCGACTAACATACTGAGAGTAATTATGCCATTTTATCAGACAGACAGATGGATGAGTGTCTTTTTATTAAAAAAATAAATAAAAAGAGAATTAAAAAATAAAAAAGAATTAAAAAACACAAAAAAAGACGCTCTTTGATTATTGCCCTAAAATTTTTATACAAGTGAAAAGGTTACCGAGTCACGAGGTCCAACTATTTAATACTAACTATAGTCTTCTTCTTATCATTATATTTGACAATATATATATCACTATTATTTAAGTTGTTGAGATAAAGGTTTAGACAATCTTCTTTAACAATCACGGCTACATTCAAGCTATATAAGTTTAAATACTAATGATAGATCCAGACGATGGATGAAAAAATGTTTGTATAAATTAAATTACTAATTAACATAATCAAAAAGATTATATTATCACTTGTCATACTCTTGAGATTCCAATCAAATCTAAAATAGGTAAAAAAACTCTTGAAATTTTATGTGTATATCTTAAAAACTCCCTTTTTAATGATGTGCTACCAAAAGGCTGGAATTTTATGCTTAACAACTTGATGAATTAAAGTGCTAATTCACATAGAAAAATATATATAGCACACAACTAGAAAAATGTAATAAAAAACTAAATACGACAGTTTATTTTATGATGAACTTAAGAAACAAATTTGTTGAAGCAGTTTGAATACGAAGAAAGAGTTAGCCAAACAACAACGGTGAAATAGTTGAGATAATCTATATATACAGATTCATATATATGCTTGGTTGATTCATACCTGAAGAAGCAATCTCGATACAAAATCTATAATTAACCGAAGCATATATAATTTAAATTTCCATGCTAGGCATAGAGTCCTCATTACTAGTTCTTCCATCCGATCATCATCATCATATTTCAGTTCAGTGATTAATCTACCAAACTGTATATACATCTATCGTTCTATAGATCCATAGATGTCATAAGTAGGAGCTAGAATCTAGCGATCAGCATCTTCATGGAAAAGGAGGAAGACAATCGAGATCAGCTTCTTCAGGCAGCCGCGGTTCGTGCTCTGCCTCCATCAGCACCATCTGCTCATCAACGTCGTCACTCGGCAGCAGCCAGGAACCAGAAGCCCCACAACCGCCGCCGCCGCCGCAACCACCAATAGGCAGCGTTCGATACGACGACGACGGAGCAGAGACACAAACTAAACGTTCATACTCATGCTCATCGAAAGAAAATGATGGCACGGTAGGAGGAAGAGGAGGAGGAGGAGGAGGGGGAGGGTGGTGCTGCATCAGGGCGGTTTGGTGTAGCCAAATCTGGGCCTTGAGGAACTTGACGTAGTTGATGGCCTCCTCCAGCATCGACACCGTGTCCATCTTGCTCCCGCCGGGCACCAAGCTCTTCAGCATCTTGAACCGGTCGCTGATCCGGTGCCTCCTCTGCCGCGCCGCCACACTCTGCGGGTCCGTCGACAGCTTTACCCCTCCTCCTCTCTTCTCTCCTCCTCCTCCTCCTCTTTTCTTTTCGCCATTGATAGGACGAGGAGGAAGAGGAGGGCATTGTTGGATCGATAATTGGTTATTATGGAAGATCGTTTCCATGACATGGAAGCTCTGTTGGTGGTTGTTTGCAAATGGATCCATGTGGAACTTTGGATGAAATGTAAGGTTGAACCTTGAGTGTGGGTGATACATATAGAAGAATTGAAGGAAAGCATGCGCCAAAAAGTGAGTGCACTTGTCATGCAATAACATCGATCGATCGTAGGTATAATATAGGGGGTCAGTGATTCTGCCAACAGATATGGATGCTACTAGCTAGGGTTCTATAGACCAGGAAGGAAAACCTAGCTAGGGTTTTGGTGTGGTGAGTGTGTGCGTGTGAGAGAGAGAAAGATATAGAGTTGTCACTAAAATATACTACTAGTATATGCTTCAATCTACTCATGCAATTATATTGACATGATAGGTTAGTGACAAGCGAAATTCTGTGGAAGATTGGCTCTCTTTACCCAGAGAAAAAACTGGTTGGGATTGAAGATTAGTAAATCTCCAAAGAAGTGTTCTTTTGTTTTTTATAAATATATTTTTATTTAGTTGACTGGGTCTCGTGTTTTCATGCTCTCCTGTTCGTACAACAGTTCGAAGATTTTGGGCATCAGCAGTGACAGTGTCTGAGAGACCTTTTTATCTCTAGTTTTTGTTTTTCTTGGTTTGTCGTTTGATGAGGTAATTAAGATTAAGTAGCTATTCTTCAAAGTTGACTAATGAGTGTAAGGATCATTCAACTTTTGCAGTCTGAAAACTGATGCCCAAATTCATAATCAAACTAGATTCATCAGAAGAAGGATCGCGAGCTTAATGCATGCTGAAAGATTTTCCTGAAACACAGCATTCTGACGGATTTAACGTGCATAAGGTATTATCATAGTTGTTTTAGCCAGAAGAACAATGAATAGATCGACTGATGATGATTTAACCTGTCGGAATAAACAGAGAAGTGGCCAGTAGGAAGGTTTATGGTAATTAGCAACATCAGGTACGATATAGATAAAATATGAGAAGAGGTGCACGGTCTCAGTGATGAAGACCAGTAGGTGTCCATCCCGAGACTGAAATGAACTTCTATATTTGTCGATATATTCCACATCAAATCTTGTTCGAGTCGTCATCCACATCGCCCTTTTCCACACACTCATTCTCCTGCACAAGCAAATTCCTGTTCATCTCTGCTTCCCTCTCATTCATCTTGTCAGTCTTCCATAACCAATATACGAGTCATGAATTTTAAGAGGCAGAAGACAAGGACAGTGTTGACGAAACAGAGCATTCCTCTGCTCTGCTCTATTGAATGAAAAGAGAAGCTGAAGTTGATGGATTGGATTTGGCTGCTGCTGCTTTTACCAGCTTCTGCCCTGCATCATTACTTCTATCTCTTCTCCTCTCCTCCTCCTCCTCCTCCTCCTTCCTCGTAGCAGCGCAGAGCAGAACACAGCAGCGTGCTGTTGCCATTTCAGATCAAACATTAGGTTGTGATTTGATGGAGAACCAGATCTTAGCCACTAAAAATGTCAATTTTTAATTGTTGGCAGAGAGAGGAGAAGCAGGTGAGGAGGTACGTCGGTTATGAATAGGCCGGAGGAGGAAGCTGGAGGACGTAAGCGTGCAAGTTTTTTCTTGTAGAACTGGCAGTCGCAGTCGCAGTGAAGCAGTGGCAGCAGTCACATTTCCACTTCTTCAGTGATGGACGGAAGAAGAGGAGGAGGAGGGAGAAGAAGAATGGGAAGACAACGTGATTGAAGTTTGACAGAGTTTTTGACTTGTTTTGTTCATCAATGTGAGCGTATGCTCTGTTTTATATTTTTTTAAGAGCCAAAATAGTCTTATTGGATTTTTCACGACAAGTTGTCGACGGTGATCGCCGGAATTACAAGAGAGCGAGGGGGTCGATAAGGTTATTCTTAAATGTCAATCTTGCAAAACAAAATAAGGCAAAATCATTGAATCATGATGAGAGAAAAAGAGGGGGAAAAACAGGGTAAGAGAAAACAGAATTATTTTTACAAGCAAATTTAACGGCTATAGTTGGACGGTTACTCCTCTGGCTCCGTTAAACTCCCCCATGGAGCGCATGTGCATGGCCTCGTCCCTGCCCCCGGCCGCCGCCGGCGTGTCCTGCCGCGTGGCGTCGTACCTCTCGCCGTCGCCCCACAGCGCGTACGCCTCCTCGCCGTGCGCCGCGTCGTCCCCGATCATGAGCTGGTCGTCCGGCATCCGCAGCGGCGTGAATTTCGCGATCACGAGGAGGATGGCCGTGGTGGCGACGAGGTTCCAGGCGATGACGAACAGCGCGCCCACTACCTGCTTGACGATCTGCATGACGCCGCCGCCGTAGAATAAGCCCTTGGTGCCCGGCACCGGGAGGATGAGGCGGCAGAGCGCGGGCTCGGCGAGCAGGCCGGTGAGGAGGCCGCCGAGGAGGCCGGCGACGGCGTGGGTGTGGAAGACGGCGAGCGTGTCGTCGACGTGCTGCAGCAGAGGAGACTTCCGGTGGAGGATCATCATGGAGAACCAGGGGATGCTCCGGCGAGCACCCCCATCACGATCGCCGCCCACGTTTGCACCAGCCCTGTTAATCAAAAAAATCATGTCACACCAAATAAATTACCCTATCGACATTGATTCAACAAACTAATGATCGATACAACAATCTATCATCGATAAATGAAAATATGATCATAGAATTAGGACCTGCGGCGGGAGTGATGCAGACGAGGCCGGTCATCATCCCTTGCACCGCCCCGATGACCGACGGCTTCTTGAAGAAGGCGCAGTCGAGGCAGGTCCATGTGAGCAGGCTGGTGGCGGCGCAGACGTGCGTGTTCAGCACCGCCACCGACGACGTGATGTTCGCTGCGTACGGCGCGCCGCCGTTGAACCCCGACCAGCCCAGCCACAGAAGCCCGGCCCCCGTCAGCGTCAGCAGTATGTTGTTCGGCGAGAACCTCTCCCTGTCGCTCTTCAATCTCGGCCCGACCTATCGATTTCGTGAGTTCAGAATCGATTAGGAATCGAGCAGCAGCTAATTATGCTTAATTGATTGTGGTTTATATGTACCCAGTAGGCGGCGGTGAAGCCGGCGATGCCGGAGGAGAGGTGGATGACGTATCCGCCGGAGTAGTCGACGACTCCCCAGTGGTAGAGGAAGCCTCCGCCCCAGAGGGAGAAGGCGCCGACGGTGTAGGAGAAGATGAGCCAGAGGGGGACGAAGGCCATCCAGGCCCTGATGTTCATGCGGCCGAGGACGGAGCCGGCGAGGAGGATGACGGTGATAGCGGCGAAGGTGAACTCGAAGTAGACGAGGGAGGCCTGAGGGTAGAACGGCTCCACCATGGGGGTCTCCAGGCTGCCGTTGCTGTAGTGGTGCGGCGTCGCCGGCAGGAAGGCCCGGCGGATGAGGTAGCGCTGGCCCAAGGCGGGGCCTGCCTTGCCCCAGATGGGGAGCAGGCGGTCGCCGAAGGCCATGCGGTAGCCCACGACGACCCACACGATCAGCGCGGCGGCGAAGGCGTATAGCGCCATGAACGCAGAGTTGACCGCCCACTTCTTCTTCACGATGCTGCCGTACAGCACCACCAGCCCCGGCATGCTCTGGATCGCCACCAGCGTCGCCGCCACCAGTTGCCACGCGTTGTCGCCCTTGTTCAGCCACTCCGGCGACGCCGGCAGCGACGCTTGGTACGCCAGCGGCGTCGCCATCTCCTCCGCTGCCGCCGGTGGCAGAAATCAAGAAAAGGCGAGTAATTGAGCACGCGATCTATGGATCAGCCACAAACAGAGACGAAGATTTCAACCAACCACAAGAATCACAGATCGCATTAACTCATTTATCAATAAACTAACGGGGATGAAGAAAAAGTTAGTTAAGTATGAAATTGTGACTCCTGGAAAATTCTCGGAAGGTGGCCAGCACGGACACACTTGGCGGCGCAGTGCCGTTGACCACGATGAGAAATATCCAATTCCAACAACATCCGGAAAACATCATGAATCAGTAAGGAAAATAATTAATATTACGGAAATGAATGAAACACTCAATTGCCGACCTATAAACTGGTACTAATGAAGTAATTAATGACTTTAGGTAGTCGGTCAAATAAATAAAAAAATCAGGCTTCTAGATTGTGTATCAGTTCAAGTGGTGTCGGCCGAATGCTATGTAGCAAGTGGAGGATTCTTTTGGTCCTGAAAAGCTCATCGAATCTCCATAGGGAAGCTCTTCGAAATCCAGGACAAGAGAAAGGTCAATGGTAGTTGTCTGTCGATATTTAGGCGCTGTCCAAGTGGTTGGGCTCGGCGGCCTTTTTAATGCAGAGGTTTCCTCTGGTCTTCAAGTCGCATTAATAAATTTCCGCGTGGCTTCGCAGACTCCATTGGCAGCGGGAGTCACGCAATCCACGTTGCGCGAATTGAAGGACAGAAGGCGGTACGGATCCACGGTAAGGGCACCGGAATGCACGTGACGTTGACTTGTAAACTAGAGCTGCGAGTAATTAGGGAAGACAGGAAGGCAATTGCGTAGCTTCGAGTAAACTTGGACTTTTCTTTCATCAGCATCTATCGCTCTGGAATAAAAAGATCTAAAAAGTCAACGGTCAGAATTTATTAAAATTTTCTAATCTTTGTTTTTTCCTTGTCCAGAAAAAACATACGCTGAAAAGGAGAATAAAAAAAATCATTTCAGAACTGCATTTGCAATTTCTGGATAAATGGAAATAAAAAAAAAGTAAGATTGGAATCGAGATCTATCGATCAAGATCATAATTAAGTTAATCGATTAATCGGTCAATCATATATATAATATATATTTATATATAATAATAATTTATCTAATTATTTCTTGAGATTAACAACTATCGGTATGTATATATTTTGTAGCAACTCGTACAGTATTCTTGAAAATAGTTCAATAAAAATCAGTTATCATGGTTCAAAAATCTAAATACGATGAAGAATTTTATTAGAAGTAAAACTATATCACATAGCATTGTTCATCGATAGACACTTCAGGGATACTAGTGCACATGCATTACACATCCAATGTATAGCTGCCTCATTGCCGCACCGACGCACGAAGTGGAGACGGGCGAGGCAGCGAGGCCGGCGGCGCGGCGACGGTAGAGGCGGGGGCGCGGCGAGAGGCTGCGACGGTGACCTTTGCAAGCAACCAGATGTTATGGACTTGGATGAAGCAATGGTTTGACTTTATTTTCATTTCATTTTAATGAGCAAACTGAAAGCGAAAAAAAAAAAATGAAAAATAAATAACCAAGCCGTTTGACGTTTTTCGGTTGTCCAGTTACTGATTCCACCGGTTCAGAACGTTCGTATTTGGTTCTTGAGTACGATTTTCAAGCAACTCAGATCGGAAATCTTATCGTCCTGTCAACCGTTCAAGGTCTTGGTCCGTTCAACTACTGTAGAAATCAAGTCAGAATCTACCAAATTTTAATCTCGCCTTGTGGATAATTAATCATTATCATATAGATTTAATGGGAGCGCTAATTTGTTGGGCCGAAAAAGGAAGCCCAATACTGGAAAGGCCCACGGCCGTGAGTCGCCTCCTAAAAATTTGAAAACCTCATTCTCCCCCTTGTGCCCGAATCATGGCGGACGACATCCAGAGGCAGCTCCTTTCCTCGATCGTCTCCGACATCAAGAACTACGAGGGCGGCGATCCGCTTCGGCCTTGGATCCAGTAAGAGAGCGCTCCTCTGGGAGGAAATAAAAACCCTTAGTCTTTGAGTGTGGGTGTCGTGTTTATTCTAATTGTTGACGCATCCAAGCAGTGGCATTCGGCGGATGAGGGAGTCTTTTCCGCCTCGGATCTTGAAGGAGAAGCTCCCCAGATTCCTGCAGAAGTGCGCCCAGGAGTTTGAAACTGACCGAAGGTACCGCAATGATTCTCGATACCTCCGCATCTGGATCGAACTGGTAATGCGACAATTTTGTTTGTTCGTTTGTATTTGTATTTTTTTGGGTGAACGAACAGATTACAGTTTTTTCTGCTGGTTACAGTGGTTCATGCGGTAATAAGTAGTTATATGACATGTATTAGATGGATTATGTGCAAGATGCTAAAGTGCTTTTGAGGAAGATGGAGAAGAACGAAATTGGGCTGAAGCGAGCTATGTTTTATCTGGCACATGCTTTGTACTATGAGAAGCATAAGAAATTCGATGAAGCTGAGAAAGTGTACCATCTAGGTGTCCAGAAGTAAGAATCTAGTTACCTTGTTATATCTTATTGCTTTGCTTTTGTTTTTTCTGGAATTCAGTTTTTCATTGACTAATATATTTATTTGTCTTTAATCGTTGAAAGCTATAGTATTTAATATTGTTGCCATCCTTCCAATTTCATTATCTAATTCCAAATTTAGCCATGTCATGTTTGGATTCATCTTTTACAGTTCAACCTCTGTCGTAGTTTTTCAGATGAATGGATTGAACATTTTATTTAGTGGTTTCTGAACACTGTACATACTACATATCTATGTTCCTATGTCAATCTATCAGTATTTACTATGTGAGAAGTTGTTTGTATCTAATTTGATGATAAACTAGTTTCTTTTTCTTTTTTGGCTAAATATGCAATCAGTGTAACCTGAATTCGGAAAAATTTTGCTCAAGAAGCTGTTTGTATCTACTTTGATCAGAAACTAGTTTCTGTTTCTCTTTTGGCTAAATATGCAGTCAGTTTAACCGGAATTTGGTAAAATTTGCTCAAGGTGCCCTCGACAATGTGTGGCAAATTATGCAATTCAAAACCATGATTCTTAACTGGAATTAGCGAAGCATAATGTTTTTGAAATAGATTTCTTCTCATTTATTTATTTCACGAGTTCACATAAAGTAACCATATTATCATCAGATAAAGGAGGGCAAGATAAGTGAGAAACAACTTGTATTTTCTTAAGAAGAGATTGCTTTGTTAAGTGGTTGGTATCCAAGATTTCTTACTGCTAATTAAATTCGTCACTCCCATGCTTCCCATTTTTAATGTACAAAAGTTCCAAACGCAATTGGTCACACAAAAGATCTTCATACAATATACTGAATTATTTACCATGTTAGTGATTTTTTCTACTAACAATGCCTATACCAAATAACTTATTGTGCATTTCGTAAATTGCTTGATTGTTGTGAGTGCCGATTTTTTATTAAGCTTGCCTTTCAGCCAAGTTGTCATGTGCATGAGATTCAAGTATATATGATTATTCTAACATGGTAACATACAAAGATTTATGGTCATATGGTCAAAAGTTTTAAAAGATTCATATTAGTTTAGATTTAAAAAGTAACCAAAGAGATTAACATTCACTTGAGAGATGAAGATTATTGAAATGGTAACATAGGTTAGTGATTGTAATGTCCATCGTATAAATGGATATATAGGATCATGAGACCTTTAAAGTTGTGTGATTGTGCCTTGAGTGTTTGAGGAGTCTTCGAAGAATTACAATAGCAAGGAGAGGCAAGTTATTGAACAATGCAAATTTCAAGGTCTGCGTTTTTCATTTTGGTTCGCTGAATTTGGTTGTGCAAAATGTTGAAAGGCATATTTTATGTAGCCTTGCAGAGCCTTTCAATGAACTACAGAAGGCATATGTACAATTTGTTCAGCGGATGGAATTGTATAAAAAAAGAAAAGCCAAAGTACTTTCTCAATCACTAACTACTCATTTCTTGCATTTGGTTGTTTTTTCCCTTTTGTTACCCATGTGTTTCCAGCTGCTTATATTGCATTGCAAATACAGGAAGTGATCTCAAAGAAAGGATGTTTAAGTTTAAAAGGTACTCACGTCAAAAATCTTTCTGACCAGTACATTGGCGAAAATGCTCTCCTCTAAGGAGGTAATTTATCTTTCAAAAAATTGCCAGTTTGTTGATGCAACTTAGGGTAATATATTGCAGGGAATAAAGAAAACATAAAAATAGTTGATGACAAAGTTGCAGAGAGGAATTCTCAGATACCGGACCAGAGTAAAGGCATTTCAGACGAAGGAAATATTTCCGGCAGCAACATTATAATAAGACATTCAAAATCTATACAAGATAGCTCTGTGGATTTGAAATCAAAGCATGGAATTCGACAATCAGCTGTAGTAAAAACGTCTTCTAAGAAATGTGGTGATGCTTATGTTGATTCAGAAAATCACATTCCAAATAACACTGATGACACAGTAGTGGTGAAATTTGTTGATTCTGCAATTGTTGGAAGGTCTGAAGCAGAAAACGCTTGTCATCATGGACTTGTAGACCCCACCATCAATATGAAGGAGGCTATGAGTGAGATCAATAACATGTTTCAAGAACCTCTGGATATCATGGTTAAAAGAAGACCAAGTAAATCAAAATCTGTTTGTCAGAAGAATGACTTTAAAGTCTTCATTGACGAAGACACTAGCAATGTGGCAAAACACCCTTCTCAATTCCCCAACAGTGACCAATGTGGTGTTGAACTCTCAAAATTTAAGTCTGATAAGCATGTGGAATTCAAAATTTTGACTGATGACGAAGATGATAATATGATTGACAGTCACTCACAGGAATTTAAGCCACGGAACAACATTGATGTTCCTAAGAAACAAATTGATTCAACGGCTTGTAACATTTCCACGAGGACCATATCAGGATTCAATGAAGAGACTGTTCACAGATTTGTTGGATCAACTGTTCTTGACGAGTCTAAAGTGGAAAATGCATGCCACCATGGTTTGCTGGATCCAACTATTAACCTGAAGGAGGCAATGGATGATATAAACAACATGTTTGGACAGCCATTAGATTTCAAGGGCAGCAAACCTAAGAAGAAATCAACTGTAACTTTAGCTAAGGAGCCAAAATCCGATGAATTCTATATATTTGCGGATGAAGGCTTAAGGAAGCCATCAGATTCCAAGTGCAACAAACCAAAGAAGAAAGGAGTTGTATCTCGAGACAAGGAACCAGCTTCTGATGGATTCTTTATATTGGCAGACGATGACATAGGAGAGACATTCAACATGGAAAGCAGCAAACAAAAGGAGAAAGGGTTTCTTTCTTTGGACAAGAAACCAACTTCTTTCGGATTCTTTATACTGTCCGATGATGAATTAGATAACCCGAAAGGTAATGCTTCGACGAGTATCCAACATGAGTTGGGTGAAAATGATGGTTTGTTTGAGCCGACCATTTTTACCAAGGAGGCCATGACTGAGATCAATGATTTGTTTGGGAAGCCATTAGACTTCTGATGACATTCATTCCATTTACGATGTAATTATTTGGGCTTTCTGAAGTCTGTGATGGCGCAGTTTTTGCTTCAAACTTCTTTACACAACCATTAGAAATTGGCAAGTGACATGTAATGTGCTCGTTGTTTGATTCATTTTCATCCTGCTTTGTTCGGAATTCTTACAACTTATTTGGAACAGAATTAGAAGTATTTGCAAATTTATAATTTTAAACGAATTGATTTTAGTTATAGTGATATAATGCTGTTTCCCTCCTGCAATATTATATGCCCAATTTTTTGCCCTGCATATAAATATTTTAAAAAAAAAGAATAACGAGGTTAGGTAACTTTGAATCTCGAACGATCGATTCGGTCTTATGAAAATTTTTTATCGATCGTCAGGATAAATTGAAAAATATTCATGATAGACGGTGCAGAAGTTTCAACGTTCTAGAATTTACGTCCCATATAAAAAAAATTATATAAAATATATGGTAGTTAAAAATTAAATTATGAATATTTAAAATGCTAATTAATTACTCTTTGTTGCACCGTAGCCCTGCATATAAATATCGTCTGCATCTCATCTCGTTCGCAAACCCAAATCTCATCCAAATCTTAATCAATTAAAAAAAACTCCTGACCTCAATCATTAAACCCAATAAATTTTTATCCAGTAAAATATTCAAGAGAAAAAAAAAATCAGATAGATTGGTTTGGAACGATGTCACGGAAAGTGATCCTGTCGCGAAGCGAGGTAGAAGTCACAAGGACTAGCTGGTCTCTCGAGTGGCCCGAACAACTGAGGTGGCACCGACCTAGCTCTGACCTGACCTTGGCCTGCAAGACAGCGACCGTTAGCAAACCCGTCGGGGAGCTTCCCCGGCAAGGGACTCCGACGATCAAATCAGTATCTGCAGGAAATATAGTAGAGCAAATGGAAATGCAGTAGAAGGGAAAGCTCGTGCGCATACCTGCGGAATAAGGAGTGGAGGGCTTATATAGCCGGGGGAACTGACAACCCCTGTCTGTGTCGACGAGACAGGGGTATGATACTTGTCAGCTCGTATGAGAGCACCTGAAAGTACCGCAGCATGACGTGGGGTGCTTGAGTAGTACGACGGTACTGAATCGACGAGATAATTACGAGAGGTGTCATAAATGGGCAAGGCGCGTATTACCCCGACATCAAGATCGTACCCAGCGGCGAATCCAGACAGAAATTTAAAAGGGTGCTCAAAAAAAATTTTAAAAAATAATTTTTCTATCAAATAAATATATCAAAAGACTAAAATACTATTGTATAAAAATTTATGCATACCAATAAAGTAATTATTCCTAGACATCAAATTATGAATTATGATACAGTTTAAAGATGATTATTGTAATATATTATAGAGAAGGAAAGAATACTTATTAATTATATTGAAATAATAAAGAACGCTAAAATATAATTATTAGCATTAGCATTAAAATAATTGATTATTTTTTATTAATTATTTTTCAAATGACAATTTTATAAAAAAAATTTAACAAATTTAAAACATCATATATATATATATATATATATATATATATATATATATATATATATATATATATATATATATATATATATATATATATATATATAATTGATCAGGTGCGGACCGCGGTGATCATCGGTGGACACCATCGGTGATCATCAGCGGCCTTCGGCCGCCGCCCTCGAACAAAACTATAACCTAGGGGGTGAGCGATGAATCTTAGGGGTAACGATGAACCCGTCGGGTAGCAATGAACCCGTCGGCATTAGGTAACGGCTGATCGGTCAGGTTGACCGATCATGCAGCTGTCTGATCGGTCAGGGAAGTCTCTGACCGATCAGAAAAATCAATTATATATATATATATATATATATATATATATATATATATATATATATCATGAATGTATTCAGAGCAAGGGGGTGGCTCCGCCGATGATCGTACCTCAGATATAATAACATAGGACGGTGTAGGGACGATCTAGTCCGTAGCCCGAGCGCCGACCGGCGGGTTCGAGTGTCAAGGACCGGGTCGGATAATGGCCAGAGAGCGTGAGCCGCCACACATCTGACTGGGAGAGTTGAGGTGTGGGGTACGCCCTGAGTCAGGGGTATATGGGGATATGTCTGTCTGGCTTTGTCTCGGTTCTGTTAGTTGTCAGATCCATGGAGTGCTGAATGAGCGTGGGCCACCACGCATCCGACTGGATTGTCCGACCTAGATCCGGATTGAGGTACGAGTGTAGTCGACTGAGTGAGTAGACGCTCAGGGTCGACCCGACCGACCCAGACCCGGGGTCGGTCGGTAAGTGCATCGGGGGTTTCCTGACTCATGAAATCTCCTGATGAGATATTCGTCGGCCCTTCTGTTGGACTTTCACGACGTCAAGCTGACTAGCTGAGCGGGATGAAGGCGGCATCCGAAAGCATAAGAAAATTTTCGTTAGTTTCGCATGCTTTATTTACAATCATGTTTATTGTTGATTTTTTTCCTTTTCTTTAAAAAAAATGTTATTCCAAAAAAGCAGAGCCGTGCAATCTGGATCAGACGGTCGACGGGAAGCAATCGGGGCAGCGCGCGAGTCCGTTCTGGTTGCACTCACCGCACGCCCGGAATCCGCCGCCCTTGCTGGCCGCACCACCATCGCTTACGGCTCCCGCTGCAGGACGCGCAAAGCACGAATCGCACACCGCCGCAGAACCCGCAGGGCGCTGTCGGAGCCGAGGGGATCCCCTCCACCAGGGTCCTGAGCTCGCCGGACTCGTGGAGGCGGCGGATCTCGTCGGCGCCTCCGAGGCAGCGGCCGGAGAGGAAGACCTGGGGAAGTACGACGTGCTGCTGCCTGAAGCGGCGGCCGAAAGCCGCCTGCAGCTCCGCACGGAATCGGGCGTCCACGGAGACGTCGCGCTCGTCGACGGCGACGCGGAGGCCGCGGAGGGTGGCGCGGACGGCGCGGCAGTCGTCGAAGGTGCGCCTGACGACGCCTAAGGAGGTGAAGTAGAGGACGATGCGGCGGCGGCGGCGGTCGAGGGGATCGGCAGAGAAGGAGGAGGAGGAGGAAGGGATCGAGCGGATGGCGCGAACCGCGGGGCGGGCGCGGTGGAGGACGCTGCAAGGGGAGTCGGCGAAGTCGTCGTGTAGGAGGGCCTCGAGGTCCTTGAGAGTAGGGCAGGAGAACCTGCCGCTGCTCCCGCCGCCGCCGGATCGAGAGGTATTCGACCACTGCCGCCTCATCAGGTAGAAGAAGAAAGACGAGGAGTGGTGACCTCGTTCCCTTTCACTAAAAATAAGAAATTTATTTATTTATTTATTTATTTTTTGTTTACTACTTACTAGTTGTTCCTCACTTTATCCTAATTTTCTCTCCAAAAACTCTCTTTTTAATTGTCTCTTGCAATTAAAAAATGTGATATCTTACAAAATACTTCATTTAATTTAAATAACTTACACAACTTTGTTTATTTATTTGTATTATTATTATTATTATTATTTATAATATAGTATCTAAGTTTTGATTCAATTTGACTATCAAGTAAATCCGAAAACATAATTAATTTTTCACTTAATAGTTAACGTCTTAAATTTTCCATTTCACTGTCATAGCCGAATTTGAATCGTAGATATTTGAAGGAAAAAAAAACATTTGTTGCACCATGGCACGAGGGCAACTTACAAACCTTTACGTTCCTTGAGCTGTAAGTTATGCTGCAGTGGCAGGAGCATGATTCATGTACTCAACTGGTTCTTCCTGTGAAAGCAAAGGTTCGAAGTGTTTGCAGAGTACGGTTGGTAGAGCTCTCCAGTCTCCAAGCAATGTAGATCATATTTCGTCTCTGCATACACATCGTGCAGATGCATTACTGCGGACAAACTTTGTCGGCTTATAACGTAACGGTAGGATGATTAATCACTATTTTAGACATCTACGATTCAATCTTTAACTACAATGTATTTTACATGAATTTTTCTTTTAAATGGGACGTGAACACTAAGACGCTGGACTTTTAGATTGTCCATCACGAGCACTTCCCAATTTATCCTGATGACTAATAAAAAATTTTCGTAAAACCGAATCGGTCATCTCAGATTCATCTATGTCTAATTTTTTTTTTTATTACTGCGGACCAATCGAAAGACATATGGCAAGAGATTAATCAGTGTGTGCTTTGGCAAGTGATTTGAGTTGTAGGATCGCCATCCGATACTGAATTGATTTGAAGTTAGAATTGGATCGATCCGAATTGAATCGCAGAAATATATTATCCTATTAAAAACTTTTAAAATTAAATTTAGTATTTGATAGATAATCAAATTACTCAATAACAGCTAAATTAATTTAATATTTGGTTCAAATTTCTTAGAATAAATTAAATTAAATTAATATTAATGAGATGAAAATATATAGAATAAATAAATATAATTTATCTATAATTTTTAAAATTTAAAATAAATTATATATATATATATATTAATAAAATAATTTGAATCTTATTTAAATTAAGAATTGATTAAATCAATTAATAATGTCTCAATTAAAACATAAACTTCATCAACTCACAGATGGGATCAGAGGATCCTGTCCCGCCTGTATCACATTCATCGGCGACGACCGGCGAATCGTCTGATTGTCGATCGGACATCATCGATGATTTTTAATCGTCGTCACGAATCAAATGATATCCTGAAAGAATGATGAATCGGTTGGAATCGCTGTAATTATAATTTCGTCGAATTCGTTGATGAATCCGACAAGATCGTAATTGCGGTAATCCCGAGGGGTTCACCGTACTACCCAGGATATAATTTTGTTCGGGACGGTAGCCGGAGATCATCGATGGTATCCGATCGATCGACGATCAAATGACTCGTCGGCCGTCATCGACGAATAAGATAGACGGGACAGAGAATAAAATGAGACAGAAGATCTGCGGCCTCTTTCCCATCTCAAGACGTGTCAGTTGTCACCCTCAACAAACCATCAGAACCGTCCCACCGACGAGGACCTCTCCGTTATCGTTCCTTGTCGACGAGGATGTTGTCCATCTGTCCGTTGTTTTGGTCATGTGTGAAATCAACTGTAACAGGGTGGCAATAGGCAATTCAAAATAGTCTGTAACATGAGATCGAGATGATTTTATCAATCCGGTACGATTTCAATAATTCTATTTTGATTCTATTGCAAAATCTGAACTATCTCAGATTGATTTACTGCTTCCGGATGGTACAATCCTACAATCTTGTCTTACCCTTAAATCATGAATGTAATATTTTGCTCTTAATAATGATGGAGTGATATGTAGTTTTTTTTAATTTTTCAACATCCAAAGATAGAATCGTAGATTTTATAAATTAACAGATAAATTTAGATTTGATAATTAATAGGTAATTTTTTTAAATAAACGATTAATTTAAAAGGCTAAGTTAATGGGCCGCCCATTACTTTTTGATTTATCTGGAGACCGATAAATTTTTTTTATAAAACTAAATCGATCATCCTAAAATTAATCTGACATAAACTGATATCTAATACCAACTTAAAAAAATAAAATAAAATAATAAATAAAGTAAATGAATTGAGTCCATCGAAATTCGAAATGTATTTAAACTTACTCATCTATCTTAATGAACTTTAAACTATCAATATTAAGATTACTAGATCTTAGGAGAGTTTTTTTTTAAAGCTTGACTGGAGATAAAATTGATAATATGATATAATTAAATTACGATTCAATATAAAATTATTTCCAATTTATCATAATTGAAGTTAAAATATTAAGATAATAAATATAAATAGTATCATAACGTATTATACTTTTTATATTTTTGAATAAAAAATAATAAAACATAATCTTGATTGAACCTTAAACAAATCTGACAAAAATAATCATAAATGATTAAGAAGCTTTATTCATAATTAATAAACAAAATTTGCAATTTACTAATGTTCAAGCTTTATTCATAAATTAGACGTTTACAAGGCCTACAATGTCTAGTTTCTTCGTGAACTATTCAATATTTTATGGTCAATGAAAAAGAGTCAACCTCATTCATAATCAAGCTTATTTATTTTTGTAGCTAACGTACATAAAAAACCTCTTATAGAGACATTTCATGAGCATATTTTGATATACAGCCGAAAAACTCAGCATGTACCAATATTCCTCGATGCTAGATAAACTAGAATCATAAAGTTAATTCATTACTATGACACGGAAGAAATTAAACTAACACAAACTGAGTATATCATAGTAGATTCATTGGCTATGATTTCGTATGAAATCACAGAAAATAGGAGAGCCGAGCTTTCAGACATACCCCTTGCTCCTTAGATCTTCCACTGAATCCTTGATTATTTGTTCCGTGGAGATGAACTGCATCCCCAATTCGATCAGTTTCTTTGCAGGATTTTGTGCTCTCAGAAGTCCAGGTTGTGTATCCTTTGGGAATCTGCAGACCCCAAGAAGAGATTGGAATTAAAATGTTTGCAATATGAAGCTCCGCCTTGCAAAGGAGACAAGTTTGCTTAATTAGATTTGATTTCATAGGAGAAATGGACTGTACCTAGGCAGCTTAAATTCTGGGTAAAGTTCTTCAACTTTGGATGCAAAGTCGCTCCAGTGGGAAATGGATTCAACGCACAAATGCCTACCGGATGCTGCAGGATTTTCGTATGCCAGAATGTGTGCCAGAGCAACATCTTTGACATGAACAGATCCCATATAAAAATCTGGATACTCTTCTTCAAAGCCTGCACACAGACCAGGAAAAGAAATGTATACTGATTTAGTTTTCAAAACTACTAATAAACCATAAGCAACATAAGAAGCTCCAAAAGTTCCCCAGTAATGACATGTTTAACCAAGCAGCTACCATTCATCTAAAATATGTCAAAGAAAGACATGTCTGAACAATAGAATAGGTTCCAAAGAGGGATCCCAAAAAATCAAACCTGATATGACAACTTTTCATTGAGTATATATACAAATGTGTAATTGAAGAGTAGGGGACCTTGAAAATCCATAGTTCTTAAAAACTTGCATAGTTAATGTGACAAAGCACTATTAGTACTTATTTTTTGTTAAATGTTAACAGTATTCGTGTATCATTACCACAATGCTCTTTTTCAATGACAAGCACATAAGTTCTCTTATTAGATAACATAATATTGCTACTAAACATGGAGGCAAGGAGTTGTCAAAGAGGTCAAGATAGAACTCAAACAAGAAAAACACAACTCCCTTTCCAGTTTAAAAAAGGCTTGAGGGCCTTTGCCAGATATCTCATAACAGCTCATGCCTCAGTTTGCTGGAACAAGAAAACTGCATAGATTTGGATAGTAGATGAAGGCTAGTGGAAAGGTAACTAACTGCCTTTTCCCCTTGAAAGCAGGAAAGGAAACGAATTGACATTTGACAACTTGGGACTTTTGTTAGAAGTAGGTGAAAAAGAAACAAAACTAGATACACTAAAGCCATAGAAACAGTAGTCCTTGAAAAAAGACATAGAAACACAAAATAACTAGATCGCTAAAAATGTTGGTCCAATGTCTATATGTTAGTTAGTGACAGTATAATTCTCAGATCTAAAACACATTGGGGAGTTAGTATAGTTTTTTGTCATATGGTGATTATGCTAGAGGACCAGTATCAAGTTGGTATAGAACAATATGCTAGTATATTTACACCACACAAACATAAAATGTAGATAGCTTCTTGGACATTATCAGAAATCTGTGAACTACATCGATCACTGATGCAAAAAACGTGATATCACTCACACCAAGCGCCCCTCCTCGCCGGCCCCATGGTTAGATGAAGAGGGTTATTTGCCACAGCCGTGACTCGAACCCTTGCCCATTGATGCAAGTCTACCATTTGGATACCAACTCAACTTGCTACAACGCACATTGAATGATAATGTATTGGTCATAATCAATTACCTTCAAGAAGGCGGACGAGCATGCTCATGCTGGCATTGACTGTTGGCGGAATGATCGGCCCAAATACCGTTCCAGGATTGACCACCACCACATCCAACCCGTTCTCTTTCGCGAATTCCCAAGCTGCCTTCTCGGCCATCGTCTTGGACGCCGGATACCATAGCTGAAGCGCAGGAGATGATAACCACAGTAAAACATCTGCTTGTTGGGTTAGGGCTCGTGATGTGATCTCAAATTCTCACCTCTTTCTGCCGGCAGTAGTCAAGGTCAGTCCAGCAGCTCTCGTCCTTGACCCGATCGGCCGGCCATCCAGGACTAGGGATGATGGCAGAGATCGACGATGTCACAACCACGCGACACACGCCACTCTCCTTGGCCGCGCGGAGCACGTTGAGAGTCCCCTTCACCGCCGGATCTAGTAGTTCCCTCTGATCAGAGAGGAAATGGGGTCAGGATAAAGAGGAGGAAGGGGGATCTGAAAGGGGTAGGCACGGGCCTGCGGATTTTGGACGCGGTTCACTGTGCAAGGCGAGGCGAGGTGGAAGACGCCGGCGCAGCCGCGGATAGCGGCGAGGATGGATTCAGGGTCGAGGAGGTCGATCTGGAATAGGCGAAGGCGGTCGGAGGCGCTAGGGAGGCATCGCAGGTGCGCCGTCTCGGCCTCGTCCCCTGCGTATGTTTATGTAAGAGGAAGGTAAGGTGGAGGAGGAGGAGGAAGCGGAGAAACAAGGACTGCCGACCGAGGCGCATAACGGTGGCGTGGACGGTGTAGCCGCGGTCGAGGAGGAGACGGACGAGCCATGAACCGATGAAACCGCTGCCGCCGGTAACGCAAACAATGCCCGTCATTTCTCCTCGCGTCGGCTCTGCTCCATAGCGACTTCTGTCGAAGAGTGGGCGAGAAGTAGGCGACGGTTGATTATCGGGTCGGATCAAATTGGATTCGATCTTTCGGTTTGAATGCCCGATTCTAACATGACAGTCCAATAACCCCTAGAACTATGATAAATTATCTCCCATACATCGAATTTTTTTTTTAAAAAATAAATTTCTTCAAATAGAAGATGTAACCATGGAATACGAAACTCCCGAACTTAGAACCCTCATTTCATGAAAATCATTTTTACTTAATCTTACTTGACCAACATTTAGAAAGCTCAAGAGTTCAAGCATGAAGAACCAATTGACAAAGGAAAACATGCTTCCTCTACATGAAATTACTCTGGATATATATATGTTACATGTTAAAATCAAATAGATATCAGCCATAATTCTATTTGCTTGCTCCTAGGTAGAGCTTTAACTGTTATAAGAGAAGCTAATTATATTAATAGAATACATATTGAACAAGGAATGAAAAAGCAGGGGAAGATGGGGCACTACTGTACACTGCTTAGATTAACAAGTGGCTTTCCTGTCAGCGTAACCTTCTTTGGGCAGGCAGACTTGGGACAGCTTTGAATTTAGCACAAAATAATTTGCACTTAGCAGTCACTCCAATTATCTTCGCCATCCTCTTCATCGCTTCCGGCCATTGCCTTTACATGGAACAGACGTCAGGCACGCAGAAAAGCAATCGAGAAGGTAGTCAACCGAAGAACAGTGTATATTTCATGCCTAACCTGGCGGACTGCATTTGCTTTCTCCAAGATGGCAGCAACTCTATGTTTGTTGAATGGCTCTTGTTGCTTGGCTTCGAGAGAACAGTTGCTGGCTTCAGGTTGTATGACTGAAGAAAAAGAATGTTCACCTGAGTTATAATCAAGAAGAGAATCAACATGTTTAAGTTGCTATAGTTTATGGAAACACACCAACCTTGTTTCTTATCTGCTCTAGTAATGCATCTTTCTCCTCTGCTTTAGGTTTGCCAGAAGGCCTAGCAAGCTCTGATACCTTCCTCAACTGTAAAATATTGTACTCCAGCAATGTGTCCATTTGATCTGCCTTCGGCTCATCAGAAGGCCTAGCAACCTCTGGCACCTTTTTCAACTGCAGGACAGTGGGCAAAAATGAGAACTAAGTAGAAAAGAAATGGTCAGGACTAGAGCATTAAACCAAGTTTGTTATACTACGTAATCTTTACCTTGCTTCTATCATGAGCAACAACAGCATCAATCAATGGATTTCTAGGGCGATTTCGTATGGAACGTGGGTTAATACCAAACGTTTCGCCTTCTTTGGTAGGTCCAACAGCAAATAGAGTTGGTTGGCTCCTTTCCAAAGAATATACATAACCATGTTGAGGCACGCCCGGTCCTGAAGAGAGTGACAGAATACAACGGCTCTCATCCATGATGCTAGTATTGACCAAGAATGGGTTTTGAGACTGAACCATTACGTTCTCCAAATGTAGATGTCTATCCTCGGAATACTGAGATTTCTCTGATTCTAAAACTGACAAAAATTCATCAATATCTGGTCTTTTCTCTGTCAAAGGCGGCAGTATATCTTTCCGCAACATAGAATTCTGAAACAATTGGCTCTCTGATATCAATAATGAATCTTCTAGCGATAACTTTATTGCCTCATGCACATCAGAAGCACGTTGGTTCTTCTCATATTCCAAAGATGATGATATGGATGATGACAACAGTGATGAATCGGCAATGCTCCTTGTTGAAGACAGGAAATCAGGTTGATTGCCGTAATCAGCAACAATTGGTGGTAGTTGAGACAAACTGATTGGTGATGTGATATGTGAATTTGCTGGAGGAGTGTTGTCTGATGATGACATAAAAAGGTTTTCCCCAGGCAAAGCTTGAATTAAATTTTGGTTGGGCAATAGAGAAGACAACTTTTGAGATCTCCATTCAAGAGGTGGAAGTGGGGGCAATGGTGGTGGTTCTTCATAATTCTGTGAAGGAAAGCA
This sequence comes from Boesenbergia rotunda, assembly GCA_024364735.1. Lineage (NCBI taxonomy): Eukaryota > Viridiplantae > Streptophyta > Magnoliopsida > Zingiberales > Zingiberaceae > Boesenbergia > Boesenbergia rotunda. The sequence goes on from JAGFNQ010002452.1 coordinate 153,802, forward strand.
AGAATATGAGTTGCCTGCTTGCGGCTCGTGCAATATTCTGGATGCACTCTCAAAGACAGTCACACCAGAGCTTGATAAAGGATTAAATGCTGTATCAGAGATATTGTAAGCCTCATGACATGCAGAAATTTCTGAATTGCACTCCGATGAAACGAGAGCTTGTGAATCCATTTTTGAAGTCTCATCTATATTTAATGTTGGCATTTTGAGTAACACATTTTTGGTTAAGGCGTGATAATTTGGTTCAGGTCCTTCTAATGGTTTATCTTCCAACTCAGTATGGTCAATTGGAATTTCAAGTACAACACATTGACCTTTTTGATGTAGGAATCCTGGTTCATCACTAGTTTGTAAGGTAAAGGCTTCTTGATTTGTAGCTTCTAAGGAGTAATCTTCATGTATAGCTTGTAAGGTAGAGAATTCTTCATTGCAAACTTGTAAAGGCAAAACTTCTTCATTACTAACTTGTGAGGTAGATACAACTTCTTTGTTATCTTGTGAGGCAGATACTTCTTCACTGCTAGCTTGTAAGGTAGAAACATCATGATTGCTAGCTTCATAGAGTTCTTCATTTCTATCTTGCAAGTAATAGAGTTCTTGGTTGCTAATTTGTGAGCTAGTGATTTCTTCATAGCTAGCTTGTGAGGCAGAGACGATTTCATTAATAGCTTGTGCAAGAGATACTTCTTCATTGCCAAATTGTAAGGTAGAGACATTTCCATTGCTGGCTTGCAAGGTAGAGACATCTCCATTGCTAGTGTGCAAGGTAGAGACATCTCATTGCTAGTTAGCATCGTAGAAGCTTCTTCAGGTGAACTTGCAAAATCAAAGATTAAGTTGACTGGCAGAGACATCTCTCCTTGTATGCTTTCAAATTCACCTTGTGCTAAACATATTGAATCAGCATGTTCTCTTTGTGTAGGATAATTTAGATGAGTCTCCTCAAGAACAGGATATGCTTTGACATGCGTAACTGGCATTGTTTCATGAATATCACCAAGTAGCCCACTATCATTTGCATTAGATGAATTATTCACAGGTAAATCAAAGCATGAAGCAGCTGGGTCTAGTGATGATTGTTCTAATGCTGGAGAATCTTCCATGTTGAGAGTTCCTTGAGATTCTAATTCCACTGTATTCAAAGAATCAAATTCATAAATTATAGGCTGATGCCCATACAAGGTTGCAAGATCACTTTCTTCTAAATGGAGATGCTGATCTAATGCTTCTTCATTATGCGCCAAGTTTACATTTTTGTTATTATCTTTATCTTTGGATGCAAAAGTTTCATCTGTCAAACTTTCATGATCACTATTTTGTTTCTGCACTTCAACACCATTCAGTGAGCTGCCTTGGTTAAACTCATTTGAGAATTCTAAATTATCATCAAGCATGGTGGAATTACTGACACCCTCAGAAAATGCTTCACTGGCAGAACATAATGGTGCCTTCTCGTCATGGTTCACCTTGAAGGACTCTTGGGATTCCTCTGCAAAGTTCATCTTGGGAGATTCCAGAGATTCCTCTGAACCAGAAAAATACTCAAACTGGGGTTGTAATATTATGGGCATTGAAAAAATTCTTTTTGCCCCATCATCACCATTCTCAGAGCTAGCTTCTAGATTTTCAACTGCAACCACAGATTCCATTTCCGTTGCATAATCTGCATCGCTGATGGCGGAAATAACATGAGCTGGAGCTGGTAGGCTTTCAGTTGGGCATGTTTCTGCATATTGATTCATTGTTCCTGATGACTTTCCTATGTTTGTAGTTGAGGCTGGAAGGGGAACTTCATCATACGAAACGAAATGTTTTGGAACAATGCTTGCTTGCTTTGTTGTATCATCAGAAACTTCATTATAGAGAACAAAATCTTTTGGGACAATGTTTGCTTGCTTGCTTTATCATCAGAAACTTCATCATAGAGAACAAAATCTTTTGGAACAATGCTTGCCTGCTTTGTTTTATCATCAGACAAGTCAAGATTGGATGCCATCTCTTCTGAAAGTCGCAACACAAAGTCACATCCCAAATTAGAGTTTTCAGTGGTATGGTATTGTGCTATACCATCAGTTCCATTCCCACAAAAAGTTGCTTCACTTGGTAGTTCTTCAGGATGCTGACAGTTGTTCACATTGTTCACATCAGTTATTAATTCACCACGCTTTAAATCGTCCATACTGACAAATTCTGAGGCAACCATTGAGATGCTTATTCCAACTGAACTGCTTACTGCATCTTCTTTGGAGGTACAATTTTTTATTTCTCGATCCACTGGAACTTGCATCTCTTCTGTTGAGGCCACAATCATAGAGAATGGAACTACACTCTCAAGGTCTTCCACCAAAGTGTTTCGAATTAACGGACAAGAGAAATGATCAACCATATGTATGTCTTCTTCCACATAATCTTCCGGATGAGTTTTCTCAAGTAGACATGGATTTGAACAAGGGGGACCTGTCAAATTGAACAGAATAAGCATAAAAAATGTTAAAGAGTTGTTTGAGAAACAGTAACATAATTTTTACACGATAAGTTGAAAGATAAAACTACCATAGAAGCATTTAGCAAACTCACCATTGTCTAATTGGGTGCCATTACTGGCTAAGGTATTATCGTTGCCAGGAATTAAACAAGGTACAGAAATTTCTCCAGGATTAACATTTAATAAATCAGAAGCAGGGTCATAAGAATTCAAGTGTTCATTTATGATTTCTTCTGGTTTTAACAAGGAATCATCAAATGTCTCCATATTGCTGCCTTCATTAGAGACTAAATCAGCTGAGTTAGCAACCTCCCCATGTAGCAAACTGGGCTCTTGGGTTTTCTCTGCTTCTTGATTGGTTAATACTTCATCTAGGCAGCTAATATTACTTGTCATTCCACTGTTTAACATATTGTTAGATCTTTCTGGCCCAGTATTATCGAGTTCTGAAGTTTGAGCATGCAGCTCCTCTAATCTTTCACCAGAATCGGTGTCTATCTCTTGACCTTCTGTTTCAAAGAACCAATATCTGGTCCACCTTATTTTCAGAATCTGTTTCAACTTCGGATTCCATGCTGTTGGGTGCATCCATGAAATTTTCTTGCTCACTACCGATGTCTTCAGTCCTGTAGCCATCAGTACTGCCTTCTAACTGAAGTTCAGCCCTCACTAACTTATGATCTTCCACCCTCTGAGATGTGCTTCTCACTATATCATTAAGTTCATCGTCATAGGCACTGCCTTCTGAATTAATTTCAGAATCAGCAGAGTTTTCCATACTCTCCACAAGATTATATCCTCTCCCTGTATTGGGAACACCCACAATTGGCTCATCTGCCGATTCTGAAAGTTCTTTAGTTTTTGTCTTCCAGCCATATGTTGTTGGCCTAGTCGACTCTTCATAACCGTTCATTGTAGGACTTGAATCTCTTACTAGAGAATCACTTTCTGACATATTCATAGATGTATCATGTGTTAGAGAAGTTGGCACACTTGAATCAATTAGACCTGGATTTAAAGTTGAAGAACTTTGAGAACTCTCGAAAGCAATTTTCTGTATATCCAAATGTAGTTTAAGAAGATGCTTCCTTGAGCCACTCCCTTTGCCTCCATTAGTATCATCCAAGTTCCTTAATTTCAACTTCACTAATCTTGTAGCAGACTTATCAGCAACCTGATCCGAAATTGCTGGTTGTGAGCTGCAGATGACCAACAGAGGCAGAAAGAAGCTCAGAACTGATGCTTGTGTTTATAACTGATCAAAATGTTAGTAGATGAACTTACTCGGAATTTGCCCACGGTGACAATAAAGACTCTAGGGTATGGCCATTCTTGATACGTGATCCCTTTTTCTGAGAAACAAAGAAAGCCAGATTAACTTCTGTCAATGCTGAGAACAATTCTTAACATAAAAAAGAGAAGAGTGGGTTTTTAAGCAGACAGAGTTGCCTTTTAAAGACATCTGTGCAGAAAGTAGAAGTTGTACAAGTCTAAAAAATGGATATTTATTTATTTATTGTAAAACAAAGAGAGCAAAACCAAATCATGCCTTTCCTTTAAGGTGTCTTACCCTAATCCTCCGAGATTTTTTCTCTCTTAATTTCTCTGCTTCCATAAAACCAGAGGAAGTTAATTCTGATTTAAAGAAAGATGGATCGGAGTACCTCTTCAAACTTGCTCCTGCACCAGCAGTATCAAACCTGAAGGGAAAAAAAATCATTTAATCTAGTGGCAAAACCAGAAATTTTAAGCAATATGTTAAGTTCATTATCATACTTATCTAGTGTGAATAACCGAGGTGGTTCACGGCATTCTTCATATGAATCCATGACAAAACGTGGCATATCCCCTAGCGTGACCAAGTTCTGATCCAGATGAAAGTTAGAGTGCCAATCAATACCTGTCGATAACTACATGAATAACTTCAAGAAGAAAACGAAGTAACAATAGAAGCATTAGGAAACAACATTAATATCTTATAATGGCATCTAGTTCTTTTTAACTTGTCTGCTAAAAACAAATAGGTCAGTGACATTGCAAGTACCATTCGCTTTCAATTTTTTTTTTGTTGATATACATAAAGATTTCATTGCTAAATCTTTGGGTCAATCAAATAGATGATTTACATCACAAATGCACATTCATTTTTCCTGAGTTCTAGATAAAATTTTTTCACTAAAACATAAATGTGTACTACACAAGAATTTTCAAACATTATCCAGAATTATCTTGCAAGGAAAATATATATCTTATAGTTCTTTGTTTGTCTTGGCATGTAATGAAGAAAGATGGTAGGATAAGACTATGGAATTGTTGCTCCTCTAGTGGGAGTTTCTTGTTCATATTTACTAAGAGAAATCTAGATTTTGTTGATACTTTGTTTCATTGAACAAACGAAAAGGTATGTGGCAGTGAAATCTAACTTGCAATTGACATCATATCAATGATTCATTATATAAAGTTAAAGCCTCGCAACAAACACTTTTCAATATGGAATCGGAATGGAGACAATCTATGTTCTCACAAGATTATCTCTTAAAGAACCAGATAAAGAACTCTTTCTCCAGTCGATACAAGCTTAACATTTGTCTTGATGCAACAAATTTACCCAACAGATAAAATCAGTTCATTCACCTGGGAGAACTAGAACTAACAAAGTGACGTGAAAGAACTAGTTGAAAAACACCAGTGTCGATTCAAGTTTAAACATTTGTCTTGATGCAACAAATTCATATGATAACAAAACCAGTTCCTTCACCTAAGAACTAGGACTAAAGAAGCGACTTAAATGATTGAATTTGACTTTCTTGGAGAAAAAAGTTAAAAGCATACTGACCATCATTGTATGAAAACCCTGAATGATTAGTCTGAGAGAAAATAGCCTTTTCAAAGGATGGGAAATCTGCTTCAAGTTGCTGGACTCGAAGTATCAGCCCATGCCCTCTAGCAGCAGTACCCATAACTTCTTCATGCAAGTCACGGAATATTTCTGCAGCAAACCTATTTACAAGATCCATTGCTGTGATAAATCTCAACATAAAATGTATTATTGCATCATGAGGTGTGAGTTATTTGGAAAATATTTATGGAAACATATAGTAGTTACAAACAAATGAAAATTGCACTACTTAACAATCACCATGCAAATCAAGGGCATCATATTTAACAGTAAAGCTTCAAGGAAAGAAATCAAATAAAGCTGATGTTGAAAGGCAGATATTAAGCACATAAACTAAGAACAATTGTCGAGTTTGATTATGTACAATCATTATTTATTATTTATATAGAAATTTGAGGCTTTAATGGTTTAACTTCTGTCAAGAAAGGAGACAACACTCCATTTTCATATACAGTCACACATTACCTTCCCTGTTTTTGTTCTCTTGAACGAAAACTATTATCAATGGATCATACAATGTCATAAGCCTTCTGCAAACTAGCAGCAAAACCATCATGTCGAAATATCAAGTAAACCATAGTCGAGCAACTATTTTCTTTTTTGCTTTTAGCAGAAGGGATGGATTCATTGATCGAAAAGAAAACGAATTAAAACAGAGTTAAAATAGAAGCCAAATGCAAAATTGATTAAAAGCCAACAAAGAATCAAACCCAATCCATAATCTCAAGTAAATTTGGATCTTCAACTAACAGAAACAACCCCCATTAGCAAAAACTACCCCTAAAAAAAAAATCAAACTTTAGACATGGCTTTCCTAATTAGTAGTCAAGATGAAGAACACCACTGCAAAAAATCTTGAATAAACTAGTTCAAGACAGCTTCATACAACAAAAACAATCAGTGCAGTCTAGTCAAAACAAAATGCAATAACTGGTTATCTTCATTATCTTTTACACTTCCACCTGGTTTCTTTATGGGACTTTTCTACTTGAGTACGACTGTTGCTTAATTAAACATTTCCGTAACTCCTCCACCAGCCATCTAGTAATTATTTTCCACATGATGTGTTTCTCCGATCGTAGTTGAATTCAGATACTCTGGAGTCTGGATTATACTTTTCGAAAATCCACAGAGCATTGCTTCCCTGAAATTATCTTATGAAACAACAACGAACTTATATGTAAAATCGCCAATTTTCATGCGCAATTTTTTGAGATTTACCGTAAGACACGCAAACCCTAATGTAACAGCTCAACTACCCAGACACCGACACTCATAAGCAGTAGAAATAAAACTGCAAATCAAACTCACAGTCTCACGCGCACAAATTCGTTCTAAATCCCAAAATTTCATCGCCATCGAGGCAAGGCGAAACATGAATAACCACCCAAGAAAGACACCCATTCCCCGAAAGAAGCAGCAAGGCGCAAGGAACTTACTCCGCGAGATCTCCGAGCTGCCGAAGAACGCCGGCGAGTCCAGCCATGGCAACCCCTTCGAGGATGGCCTCGGGATCATCCTTATCCGCGGCCCGGTGGAGCTCCGGATCCGCCAGCCCGTACTCGTTCCTTATCTGGTACCGAATCGTCGGCATCCCGCCGGAACACCAGCACGAACAGATCACGGAGAACAGTGAGCTCAGATCTCAAAATCCGGCCTTGTCTCGCCGGCGGACTCACCGCCTTTGAAGCTCCTCTGCTACTGCCGAACTTCGCTTCCCTCTCACAGGAGCAGAGAGACGGGGAGAGAGAGATTTAATTATTTTTTTCCTTTTCATTTTTTTGGGGGATTTCCTTTTCAGTGGGGGACTCGACTGGTAGAAAAAGGTGACATCAATTAAACAAAAGATAATTCTAAAAGGAATTTTTCGAAACCATTTTTCAAAAAAAAAAAACCCTACTGTTAGGCAGGAAAAGATCGATTCAACCCCTCCAAGATCTTTATTTTACACTTTAGATCCTCATGCATTTTTTTTCGTATATCAGAAAAACTTAAAACGCCCCTTAAAAATATGGTAAATTACAGAAAACTCTCCAATCCCAAACTGAGTTTTGCATGCACTCCCCATCTGATAAATTCTTTGCATTCACTCCCCGATGAATTAAGTATAAAAGAGTGAAAATTAAATATACATTGTAAAAATTTAAGTATAAATTATTTGAGATTGAGTATTAATTTAGGAAATTTGAGTATATAATTTCTTGATATGGTGAATGCAACTTTACATACGCAAATTTTTAACTTTTATACTTAATTTTTTTCAAATAATACTCACAAAACTGTCTTATCAATCCCATCAGGGACTGCATGTAAAGAATTTTTCGAATGGGTACTGCATGTAAAAGTGAGTTTAAAATTGGAGAATTTATGAAAATTTTCCCTTAAAAATATGCTATTTTCTAAAATAACTAATTTTTATTATTTTATTTGAAAATAATAGTATTATTTTTAATTAGTTTTTTTTATATTGGTGTCATCTTCAGCATTCACTGATGTTAATTGTGATGGGCGTCTTCATGCACTCTTGTCGTTATGTTTACAACTAATAATTAATAATTAATAGTATTATTTTGTTCCTTCACATGCTGGTTAATCACAACAATTTTAAAAGACAGCTTATGCCATAATTAAATTGGTTCAACAATAAGAAGCAATATACCTTAAACTTTTCTTAGCTTCACAGTGTGTTAATTGAAAAAATTGCATAAGTCTTAATAATAATTTTAAACCTTAAAATACGTTTAACTCAAATACTTTTTTTTTCCCAGATTTTCTTAGGCTATACTTTTCTTCGTAGAGAAACAGACTGTCAGTTAGAAAAAAGATGGAAATTTCAAATGCATAACGTAAGAGAGATCGAGCTACACTGAATCATCTCCTTCCCAAGCAAAGGTGACGGCTGAATGAGAAGGTGAAGTTTTTCTTTGATTTGAAGCTACTCATTCCTCCACCGAGCTGTTTGATCGTATCATGATTGTTCTCTCCAAATATATATATTTCTTTTGAGGAAAGATAGATTACTGCAATCTAATGGTATATTAGATCATTTCCGTAATCAAAGAAATTGATGATCGAATCGTGAATATCTGAGATGACGATTAATCACCTTGTCACTGTACCATATCCCCGGGGTTATACAATAGTAAATAAGCTTGAATGTACGATGATAAATAAGTTAAATTTTATAATGTTCAAATTTATTTGATTGAGTAATATAGCTAAATCTAAAATGGATTAAGCCGTTAAAATGATTATTTAAATTTGGCTTAGTTTCTTTTTTTACGAGTTTAAACTTAGTTCAAATGGTAAAAGGTAACTCGCTCACCTTAAGTTTTTCTCACCATCAATCTCATGGCGATACGAAGGAAGTAAATTATAATGACCGATTAGACACTACAAAAAAAACAATAATTACCAACGGAATTTCCGACGTCCGACGGAATTCCATTTCCATCGGAAATTTCCGACGGAATTGTTTTTTCCATCGGAAATTTCCGACGGAAAAAACAATTTCGTCGGAAATTCCAACAGAATTGTTTTTTCCATCGGAAATTTCCGACGGAAAAAACAATTTCGTCAGAAATTCCGACGGAAATTCCGACGGAATATAGTTGCGTTGGCAAAAAAAATCCACGTGGGAGAGTTTTTCCCGACGGAAATATATTTCCATCGGAAAACCTATTTTATTAGGGTAGAATCCTTTCCTCTTTTCCTCTCGCCTGTGCTCCTCCATTGCTCCGCGCCGTCACCACCTCCGGTCTCCTCCCTCACTCGCGGTCTGCTCGTTCTCCGGTAAGTTTTATTTTTTGTTTTCTTCTTTCTCCGTCTGGCCGGCAAGATCGACGCCGCAGCCAGATCTAGCAGTGCGCGGGATCGGCCGGCCAGATCTGGTCGCGTGCGGGCTCGGCCGACCAGATCTGGCCGCGCACGGGCCTGGTCGGCCAGTTCTGGCCGCGCTGGCCGTGCGGGGGCCTGGTTGACCAGTTCTGGCCGCGCTGCCCGCGCCCGGCCAGGTCTATTTACGAGGTTTTTGGCTTTCCTGGTGGTAGTGATGGTCATCGTTGATTTTGTTAACAATAGGTGACTAATTATGTTGTTTAAATTTTGTGACGATAAGTATAATGCTGTAGTTAGCAAAGCTTCTTTTGTAATTGTATCTTCCCTTTTATGATGTCAACATAAATGAATCATTGTATTAGTTATTTCCAAACATCATGTGAAGTTTAAATAGTTTGAGAATTTTCTTTAGATTGCATGGGTAATAATCAGCATTTTGCAATGTCATAGAGTTTGGGGTTGACAGTGGGGAAATTGGACTGTCAAGTGTTAACCTATGTCATGACTTTTGATTTCCTACTATTACTTGGCTTTTTTATTTGTGTAGTTGTTGAGGCTCCCTTAAGGCTGCCCACTTTTCTTGGTGATTCAGTAAGTATGATGCAAAAACGTTCCAAAAATTTCATTGTGGTTTCTCGTATTATTTAGTAGAATAATAGATTTATTCATTTAATAGTGATTCACTTCAGTTCTGTTTAGGTCTGATAACTGATGGGGTTTTATATTTCAATGCTATAAATATAATTTGACATCTTTTTGGTGAAACAGTTTGTGATGCTGCTGGAGAAGTTGTAGAAGTAGGTTCTGAGGTCAATTCCTTTAAGATAGGAGACAAAGTTGTTGGGTTAAGTAAGTGCTTGATGTTCTTTCTTTAAAGTAGATTTTTATTTAGATGATGTATTGAGAAATGTGATGATCATGTATTTAAATGATGTGAATATTTGTAATGATTGATATTGTGAAATGGTTGATATTTGTGAATATTTGTGATGTATATATGATTACTCCGTAAATACGTTTTGAATCTGTCAATTTTTTTTAAGTTACCGATGGATTTCCGACGGAATTAACATTCCGTCGGAAAATATCGGAGTCGGTTCCGACTTGTATTGGAAATTTCCTGTCGGATATTTCTGATGGAATTTCGATTTTCGTCGGAATCGAAATTTCCGTTGGAAATTTCGACGAAAATTGGGGATTTTCGTTGGGAATTTTCGATGGACGCGCGTTTCCGTCGGAAATTTTACCGACGGTACAAAACTTCCGTCAGAAAGTCCTTATCGACGGATTTGACTCCAACGGAGAAAATTCCGTCGATCAGTGCCTTTACCGATGGAATTCCGTCGGTAATGCTATTTTGTATGGTAGTGAGAAAATTATAATAACCGATGAGCCTCATTAAGTAGGAGGGATTTTATCCCCCAAAGGATTATTCCTTAGGGGATTAGATCTCTGCTCTCATTTAACAATCTATCATCCAAATACTAACTCGGCTACGCCCATGAGAGCACTTGAGCTTAGTTCAAGTTTAACTCGAACTTGATTCATTTAGATGTTATCAAGTTCTCAATTCAGGTTTACTTGATTCATTTAGATGTTATCAAGTTCTCAATTCAAGTTTATTTGATTGTTTGAAATTTTTATATTTTAAATTTGATTGGTTAGTTATTGAAAATGATAATATATACTTATTTTTTATTTTATAAATTTATTTATTTATTTAGTTCGTTAATATATTTTATTAATGAACCTATTTATAAGTTAAATACATATGTATTTAATCTTGTTTATTTAATTTAATAAATTATTCAAAATTATTTGCCCTGCTTCAGCCCAATAATACATGGCCCAGTCGGAATAAGCCCATGTAATTCTTCGGGTCTTAATTCGGATCGACCCTTTATAAAAAACTGGAATCTCCGCTCAATTTGATCGTTTGATGTTTAGGCCCAAATTTACTAGTTACCTTTTGTGTGTGAATTTCACAGTATTCGTTTTTTTAAACAGAATTCTCTCTTAAATGATATGTAAGTGAAAGTGAATGTCTCATTGAAAATTTTAATTGTCATTCGGCGGTATATTCGACATTCGATCGTCGATCGGACACTACCAACGGTCTTTGATCGCCGTCCTGAATCAAACTATATCTTGGGAGGACGGTGAACCCGTCAGGATTGTCGGCAACGATGAATCCGTCGGAATCGATGGTGAATAATACGAGATCGCAATTGCGACGATCTCGATGGATTTACCGTGTCCCCCAGGATATAGTTTGGTTCGGGGTGGCGGCCTCCGGCTGTCGGTAGTATCCGATTAGCGATCGAACGTCGGACGTACCATCGATTGATGATCAAAATCTTCACTGAAATATTTATTTTCACTGTACGTATCATTATTCTTTTTCGATATACGCGGTCCGGTTGATATGACTCAAACCTCATAACGAACAAAATTTTTTATTACCTAATAGGGATAAATTCTAAAACTCACTTGACGTATATGTAAATGAGTAAAATTGAATTGATATCTTATTGGGCAAATTAAGTGATATAAATTCTAATAACTTTTATGATATATTAGGTTTAAACAAGTGTTTTTTTTATGTTGACATTAAATATGATCAATTTATAACATAATTAATGGATAAAGCCACTCGTAGCCATTTTTTTTAGAATCTTATTATTTCATCTTAACAATTAAAAATGGTTAATTAATGAAAAAAAGTCGATGACTAAAAATAAAACTTAAAAACTGTTAGTCGCCGGTGGCCGGCCACTGCGTACCACTGACGACCCTTTCTCTGTTCTATCCACCAGATTACACGCACTCCAATTACACAACGCGCCTCTCAAACTCCACACATTTCTCATCGCCTTAATTATTACATGAATAAACTGAATATTAATATTGCAGCATGCTTCCTCCCCTGGTGGCCGTCGTACGGCGGGCCGGCGGGGGGAGGAGGATTCCGGCGACAGTAGCAGATTGCGAAAGTAATTACAGTCGAGGTAGCATGCAGTGGCCGCCGCCGCCGCCGGTTGTCAGGGCATGTAGAGCTTGTTGCCGCACTTGCACCGCCACGCCTCCGGGTAGTACTCGGTGGTCACCGGCGACGACCCCGGCGGCACCGCCACGTGCACCGGGTCGCACGGCGCGCAGTCGCCGCATTTGCCCGTGCACCGTGGCGGGTACGACCCCGGCCCGCCGGCGAGCGCCCTCCGCCTCGACGCCCCCGCCGACACCTGCACCCACCCAAATATCTGCCACGCGTCAGCGAGTGTGATTCCACAAATTAAACCGGCGCATTGTAAAAAAATTGAACCACCATTTTAGTGACTCCTTCCCAGACCCCATAAAAATTCAAAGAAAAATAAATCACAATTATCACTGATATGGTGAGGCGTCTGAAATCGAGAGAATTAAAACTAATAGATCAGAGTTTTATTCCCATGTATAATTGACGATCCTCGAACATGTGACCCCGAAGTAAACGGTCAGACGTCTTCATCATCGATCCAGCCCGTGGGTAAACCGGCGCATTGTAGCTTAGGGCCGAGAGGCGCCGCAGGTCACCGTCGCCCGCTCGCTTCTGCGAGGCGTAGGGCCAGGGGCGAGCCGTGTCAGCAGGTGTCCTCGTCCTGCCCGGAAAATTATTCACTGACCGTGCTAACATGCGCCGCTCCATAGACCGGGTCTACCTCCCCAGTCCACCACTCGCGCGCGTTCCGATGTAGCAGAGCCGCATCCTACTTACCTCGCTGGGAACTTTTCATTTTACTTCCAGAATTTACTCCGCTTTTTAACACACCTCTTGGAATTTTAAAATTTACAATTCTTATGATGACTATGTTGGCTAGCAATATTCATTTGTTTTTTTGTTGTCGTATGCAGTTCACTTTAAATTTTCAAATCGCGACGAATTGGGATTCTATATTTGCAATACCATACATAATAAAAAGAACACAGATATAGATAATTCAAAGATTAGGAATTAATAAGGGGCACCTGAGAGTAGGGCTCCATCATTAAACTGTCCACACCTGTGAAAATGACAAGGAAGATTAACTTTAATCAAGTACTCCACCATGCCCAAACTTCAGTAACTCTAAAGAAGCAGACAGAAAAAAAAGATTGTTAACGGTTTTGATTAATTAATCTTCCATTAATTCTAGCAGAGAAGAAATTAAGGGATGATCGAAGCAAGCTGTTCATGCTCTAAAGAAAGCAGAAGTGAAACTCTGTTGCTCACCTCCTTTCTGGTTGAGAGAGCGATGATGAGTTGGGAGCTGAGCAGTGATACAGAAGAGAGAAAGAAGAAGAGCACTGCAGCAGAAGATGGTTGGATAAGAAGACCTCCTCCACCTTCTCCACTCCATGAACAAACTAAGCCTATAAGAAACCAAATGATTCAGCACATGGGAAGGAAGGAAAGAATATTAGATCTGATACAGTGGTAATTACTCTGATCTCCTTCCTTGCTTTCTCTCCTCCTGCCCTATCTGTATTCTGTGCCAACTGTAGCAGTCACAGATCTCTGAGGCCACTCCTGGGACTACTCAGGTCTCTCTCTCTCTCTCTCAATATAAGTTATATCAATAATTGAAGTGCATGCTCGGAGATGCATGTGATGAAATGACAAGCTTGGCCTTTAAAAAATTATTTTTCATCTGATTTGTGGTGGATGAACAGTGAGGAGTCGATGAATACGTCCTTGGAAGCTTTTGAATATGGAAGAACTAGGGCGCCTTAAAAGTCGTGCACGAGTGTATAACTGTTTTACAAAAATTTACGCACTTAATTAGAAATATTCTTCACTAAGAACATCATGGAAATGACAATGGAACTATACCTGCGTTTTACTATTTCACCTCTGATTCTGCTTTAAAAAGTCGATGAATGTGTCTTCGATGAGTAAGCATTGAGATTGACTTTGTTTTCACCTAGCAATAGTAGAGGGTCCCGTGAAAAGATTCGTAGGATTTAGAAAATAAAGAAGAGAGAGAGAGTTAGAATAATGGTCAAGGAAATTTTCAATGTAGTCATTCCAATGTATAAGTCAATATGTGATTGAAGAGCCAAAATGTGATTGAAGAGGAAAGAGGAAGAAAAAAAAACAAGAATATCTAAAGTTTATAATGGTGTACGGGACACTAATTGACACTAATTGAATTTTGTTATAAACTGTATCACTTATTATTTTGATATTTATTAATTACAAAGTGGTATATTAATCCTGTCGGGTAGGTTTTATGGGTCGATTGAAAGCACGATTGAATTGAGATTCGATCGGGCAAAGATAATTGGGCACGCTAGGTGTCAACCTAGCTGGGGGGCTCAGAGTTCGAGGTTACTTGTGCCGGGACCGGTTGGCGGTATCCGGACGGGCGTCTCCGGTCGGGAAGTTTCAGTCGGGCGGGGTAAAAACACGCGTGTCAGGCTCTCTTGCCAAAGGGAGGTGTCAAATATATAGTGGCCCTACCGGTCGGGCCCTCCCGGCCCTCCCCGGTCTGGAACGTCCGGTCAGGAATGCCCGGTTGGGCACTCCCGGTTGGGGATGCTCAATCGAGCACGTCCGGTCGGGAACTCCCCGACCAGACGATTTAATCGCCCTGCCAACGGAGTCATTCACTCTGCTTTAAGAAGCAACTTGCACAGGCCGACTGTCCGGTCGGGCTATGCCGGTCGGACCTATCCGGTTAGCAGATTGGACCAATACATACCAGGCATGGTTGGATCTCCTTGACGATGGGTCCGTGCCAAAGACATGGATAGACGAGAAGCCTAGCTTATCTGACCGACCGCCTTCACTCGGTCGGTCAGACTTTGGTCAAATCACAGCTGCTCGATAGGACGAGCCTGAGTGATCGAGTGACCACACTACCCAAACTGATTAATTATTATCAAGCCCCCAACAACATAATGAGATCTTCAAATCTTCCCATTATAAGGAAAAGACACCTATTATAATCATGACTTGTCAAACCACCAGCCATTTATTAGGATCAGAAGTGACAGCTTGGACAAACTGTCATGCAACCGTGTCAGACTCTCGGGCAGACCAAGGTTGTCAAAAGATCAATGTGTCAATAGGTCAGTTTTTAATGAGACAAGACAGCCTTGATAGGACAGGAGACTTCCTCCTCCCTTATATAAAGCCCCTTGGATACTTCAGAAACGAGGTTTCTGTTGCTGGAATTTTCTTCTCCGCCTCTTGTGTTCCCCTCTTGGTCCGACCCGACTCATTTTTGTCTTGTCAGTCTTGAACCCGATCCCGATTCATACGCTGCTGCAACACGAGTCATCTAAATATGATCAAGTCATCCGAGTGAGAGCCCTCTTCACTTGTCGACAGGATCATATATGATAATTAATTTCTTAAATATTATTTTAAACTTTTCCTGTTAAAAAAAGTATGATTCACTTTTAATTTTAAGTGACAATTTATTTTGTAATATTCATTCGATATAGTAATAAGTCTCAAAATAAAATTTAATTATAAGTTTAAATGATGAAGTAATAAGTTTGAACATGCTAAAACATAAGTTAAACCGATTAATATTTGCCCATCTGATCCCCACTTTAATAAAATCCTAAGGCGCTTGATCTCTTGTTTTTCCCAACCGACTCTTTATGTTTTTACTAGTTCTTCGGCAGCCTCTTTTCACCCATCGTAACCTCTTTTTCTCTAAGCATTGATCGACTCTTTTTCTTCTTCTTCGGCGACCTCTTTTTCCCAATACCCCTCACGGGCTGGATCGGATGGTAAGGCGCCTTACCGATTTGGTCGAGATCACAGGTTCGAGGGTCGCCAATTGCGCACAGGGATAAAATTCTGGTCTGCTGGCATTAATTCCCTCGACCCCAGGTGCCTCACTACACCAGTGATAACCGTGATTTGCCTCCTCCATGTTGGTCCTGGGGCAGACTGACAGGGGCGCTGAGGGCGAGCATTTCGCCTTTTGGTCTTTTTCCCAATAGCCACCAAGCTCAACCACATCAACGTAATGATTTTGTCTTTCTTTTTTAACCCTAAATTTCTTTGTATGTGTCTTCTAAATCCAATATTTTAGTACTTGTGGGATTCCTTTTCAGTTTCCTTAATACGTTCATCATTAATTCGATTCGAAGTTGTTTATTGTGTCTTTGAGGAGAGTACTGCTTGATCATGATTTTATTAGTTGTAAATTAAGAGTTATAAACAATTTAGTTTTCATGAGGTTGTCAATTTTGATCACGGAAATAGATTTTAAGGAATGTTCTGTTGGATATAATGTAAATGGAAAGGGAGGTGAAGAGTAACAAGACTCGATTATGAATGAGATTTTAGTCTCATATTGGAAGTTTCAAGACATATTGGTTGGTTTATATTGTTTCACAAGCATATATGTTAGTTGTGAACAAATACATGGGGAGAGACTCTATTTCACGCGTGGGTGTGCATGGGTGCAAATCCAGGGTCGAAATTTGTACTGTACTAAACCAAGTAGATTCGTGTGCCTGCGCACGTCGAACGCCCCGGTCGAGGCAAAATTCGTCCAAAACGGATAAATCAATATTTTGTCACCTGCGATTGTTGCGGGAGTCTGAGCCTTATATAAAGAGGTTGTGACCGAGAGCAAAACATAGAGAATAGAGGGAGAGCAACAATTGTCTTCAACCTAGTTTCCCTGACCGGTAGCATTCGAGTATTTCTTCAGTTCTCCACGAGCAACCAGTCATTCGTTGTTCCCGTAGTCCCGCTGTTATATCATGAAAGACAGATGTCCATCGGAACCTCGAAGCACAGTCGTAGGAGGACAAATTTGCAACCAGTCCTTCATTGTGCCCGTGGTCTCGCTGTTGTATCACGAAAAACAGACGTCCATCGGAACCTTGAAGCACAGTCGGAGGAAGACAAATCTGTTTCAAGAAAACTGCATTACGCAGGCTCAACAACTCATTCTCTCCGGTTCGAGACGTCTGGTTCGGGAGATTCTGCTCGGGAGATTAAGTTCGGGTATTTCAGCTCGGGAGACTGTATTCTGTATAAAAGACAGCTCGAGCCACTCAACAACTAAATTGAAATTTTTATAATTTTAATTTAATTTTTGTTAACTCTCCGAAAGAGTGTACATCATCTAACATGTTCATATGCAGGACACGCCCGGGAGATGGATGAACCACTTTTGTGTCGAACCCAAGAGAATCATCAAAAAGACTCGCCCGTATCAACCTCACAATTAACTTTAAGTGGTCTTTGCTAATACTGATTGCTAATATTAATTGCACGTGGTGTGTATCCAAATGAGTCGAAACAGAAGGAACATTTAATAATGAAGAAGTTCAATAGGCATTGATAGATAGCCAATATGTGATTGGTCGAGGATGACTAAAAATAAATTCTAATTGGTACAAGGGCAGATGGATGCCTGATATATAGATAACAAGTTTAGATAAGTCAAAGACTACAAATATAAATAAACATCTCATTAGATTGACAACGATTGAATACCTAACAGATAACTCAGTCCCTAACAAATGAGAAATACTAATACAATCAAGTACATGATATAAGATAATATTTAGCATAAAGGATTTCATTTCCTTCCTACTATTTGTAAAGTATAATCGACCTTTTCAAATCCTGATATACACTCACATGAACAATCAACGAGATTGATTAATAAACCTTCTACTTGATTAAATTCTTTGATACATTATGAAATGGTACGATCCTGTCGCGAAGCGAGGTGGAATCCCCTAAGAGCGAGATGGTATCTCGAGCGCCACGAGCTATTGAGGCCGGCTCCGATATGTGGAAAGAAGATGACCGTTAACAAACCCACCGGGGAAGATCCCCGGTCAGGCCCTCCGACGGTCAAGTTAGTATCCGCAGGAATGTAGTGGAGCAAAAGGAATAGTAGAAGACGAGAGCGATATTGCGCATACTTACGGAATGAGGAGGGGAGGGGCTTATATAGTCGGGGGAGCTGACAACCTCTGTCTGTGTCAATGAGACAAGGGCATGGTATTTATCAGCTCATGAGAGAGCACCGAGTCGGCGCCACGGCATGGCGCGGGGTGCTTGGATAGTACAATCGTACAGAGTCAACAAGATATTCGCAACGTATGCCCTAAATGGGTAAGACTCGCACTGTCCCCCGCGTCCAAGTCGTACCTACAATGTCCTGATGTGGGGGCGGTATAAGGAAGGACGGGTCCGGAGACCGATTGCCGACCGGTTGGCCCGAGTGATATCGGACGGGTCGAGTGTAACATCGCCGAGTGACGCAAGGTACGCCGTGAGCCGGGGGTCATGGAGCTGCATCCGATTAGACTGCTTTCGGGTCTTTCGGTTGAATGGCTGAGTCAAGGAACGTCTGGTATTGGTTCGCCCGACCGGATCCGAGGTCAGGCGTGTAGTGGACCGAGGGTTCCTACATGGGCTCAGGAGCTCTCTGATTCGGGCCTTCGTCAACTGTCGCGTGTTATTCAAGTCGGGGTCAGATCATCCATATCCTTGAGTGGGTCAGGGCCGGCCGAGTCATATCAACTTCACTTTTGAGTCCCATGGTCCACCTGAACTTCGGGGTCCTTGGCCTCTATCCCTTCCAGATGCGACGCCAGATTGACCGGCCAAGTCACTCATGGGCTAAGCCGGGATCATGATACTTAAATTAACACATGCATATATACCAAAGGGATCCCTTGAAGTAATTAAATCATCATAGCAATTGAATGAA
This sequence comes from Boesenbergia rotunda, assembly GCA_024364735.1. Classification (NCBI taxonomy): domain Eukaryota; kingdom Viridiplantae; phylum Streptophyta; class Magnoliopsida; order Zingiberales; family Zingiberaceae; genus Boesenbergia; species Boesenbergia rotunda. The sequence goes on from JAGFNQ010002452.1 coordinate 172,745, forward strand.
TCCATCAATCAGACTCATTCCCTCCCACACGAGAACAAAAAGCTTTCAATACATGAACAGGAAGTCGGATAATGATATCTGAACGAATGCTAATTATATTAGATCACTGGCTAGTTAATCACTCTACCCAAAATGACTATCGCAAGCAAGAACAAGAACAAGAACACATATATCCACCAAATTATAGCACGCCTCCATGCTCCAATTATATTATATTTATGACACTGAAAAGGACAACAGAACCAAATTCATGGATCGGGTTGATTCAAATCAATTCCCATGCCATTAATAAGATGTATAAGATAGCCTGGTGGTTTAACAACATGATTCAAGATATTAATAAAATCTGAACAAGAAACCCAAATTGTTTTTTTTTATTTTTTATTTTACAATTCATCTTTTGAATTAAGAGTAAGAGGTGAATTAAGAAGGCCTGAGTAGTCATTCCCTGAGATAGAGGAAAAAACAGACGTGTGGATGTTGGTTGGAGTGGCAGAATATGGAGTCAGGCAACTCTTGAGCTTCATAAATTTTCATGTTTCACTATTTATTCATTCACACTTATGTGCCATAAGTGCATCAATTATTGTTATCTTAGCGATGGAATTGAGAAGGTGAAAGGCCACCCTTTCATTAATGGTTGTGATAGAAAAAGACATCTTTTCACCTTTCTCAATCAATAGAGATAGAGGAAGAGACTCTCTCCTCTGTAAATAAGCGATGTATGTGTGTCCAAGGCATTGATGATCAGAAGAGATAAGTTGTGTGCGAGGTCTATGCAAGCTCAATAAGAAAGGCTTTGCCCCGTGTATGTAACGACTATGCGCAAGATTCATCCGGGTGCACAAGAGAAAGAAGGAGTTGTTGCAAAGAACATTCAAAATTGATTTATTCAATTACAGAAGAGGAATTTGGTTTGTGAACTTATGAAGAGTTTTTTTTATTCGTTCGTGATTGTTCTTTGGACGACAAAGTCCTCCAGTTTCTTCTCCAAGTGCAGCTCACTATAAATGTTTAGATTTACAGAAGTTGTTTCTAGTTCATACTTCAAAAAATCAACACTTAGTTCCTATGGAATATACTGATGACTAACGCGTGTAATATTGTCATCTTAAAGTCTGGGGATCAAAATTTGACAAAGCTAATGTACTCGTTCTCCCCACGCATTAGTCATAACATCCGGACTAGTAGCCTTATAATTTATCTCCTCTATGTTGATTCTAGGACGGGTTGACGAGGACACTGAGGTCGAGCGAATCATCTTTTGTCATCTCGATTATTATTTTATCCTAACAGATTAACATAATTGATACATGCATATATGATTACTCGTCTAATATATCTTAGGAAAATGATTGGGAACATGAAAAACTCAACGTGAATTCAACATGAAACTCAATTGTACCGATCCTCGACGGGTTCACCCGTCCCCCCAGGTTATAGTTTTGTTCGGGGCGGCGGCCGGAGGCCGCCGCCACTGTCCGAGCGACAATCGGACGTGTATATAAAAAGTGCCACGTCATTCACGTTGAGTTTCACGTTAAAATTTCACGTTCTCTATCATTGCTTAAGTCAATTTTCAACATATAAAAAATATTTTATTGGATATTTAATTTCGTCTAAATAAGATCATTATGTTAAAATAAAATATTACTCAAATAATTTACCTTTCTGTTAGACTAATAGGGAGACTTATCATCTTTTCCTCCCATAAGTTATTATTATCTTTTATACAATGTTTCTAAATCAATTTTAAAAATAAAAATAAAGTTAAAACTTTTCATGCAATAGTATTTTAAGGCTTTATTTTAAGTTAAAACTCACTCAAATATATATGATTTTTAATAGACAACAAGTTTTTTATCTCAAAAGGTGCAATTTTTTCTTAGTTTTTTTAAAAATTAATACTCAATTGTTTTGTGATAAATGTTTTGCGTGTGTGTGTGTGAGTAACCCCTTTAAGCAGTCTTAATTATGTTAGTTAGATAAATAAGAACATTTTTGAAAAATGAGTTGCTGATTTTTTTTTAAAAAAAATAAGAGTCAAAAAGAGTTATTTTAGTTTTAGTTCAAATCACATTCTATACTAATTCAAAATTAATTTTACGATATATTAGAGCGTATTTAAGTCAATTAACATGAATTTTAAATTAATTAATAGTTTTAAAAATGATATTTTATAAAGTTTTGCTTTCCTTTTGAAATTTTTTAATTTTTATAATTTCGAGATTTCAATTCATATAAAATATTAAACTGATTTTGAAAATGAGGCATTGAGTTTTCTGGCCCAGTGGAATTTTTATCTATTATTTTAAAAAATATATAATTTTACTTGTTAGTTTTTTACGATTTTAAGAGAAAATACGAAGGACTTTTATTGGACAATTGATAAATTATTTAAAAACAATCTATTGTTTTAATTATTCTTTAGACTTTGAACTTTTTTTTATTTTAATTGTAATTTTTCGAAATTGAAGAGATCATTTCCCAAGTGTTATATTCCCGGTACTTCCATCCATAATAATTTGGCGTCGGTTATAAATTAATTTTATAATTTACTTTTGTTTCCATATAAAATAAATATAATCATCTGCTATTATAATATTCCCCTGCACGTGCGACAAGGGCGGAGCGTGCCGTCAACAAGACAATTGCCTAAGCGCACGTGGATGGTCAGAAACATTGACCCCACCGGTACTGTCGGCCCCGTGCGATGTCCTTCAAATCGGTTCATTGACCCGTCAATCTAATCGATCCAGTAAATTCCTTTAAAATAACATTCAAAAAACCATGCCAATAATTATCCACTCTTGTTTAATCAAAGTCATTGGTACAGTGTTTCTTCGGTAAGAATAAATATTTCCTTGACCCGTAAATTGAATGAGATAACATTTTATATATACATGTATAATTATCACTCGAATATTATTGACGGCTTTCGATCATCATCCCAAATCAAACTATACCCTAAAAAGTACGATGAATCATCGAAAATCACAACATATAAATTACCACGTCATTTACTAAATTTTTCTTTAAAATTTTTCACTGAAGATATCATTCTCCTTTGTAAATATACAAGCATCGAATTTCAACTATGATAAAAAATTTTGATAATTAATTTAAAAATATTAAGTCATCCCAATGGAGGGTGGTGGTGAGATAAAAACGTTATTGCAAAACATTTTTTTTATTTTGCTTACAGTTTGATCGCAGATTCAGAAAGGCAGACATCTCACAAAGATAACAAATCCCTAATACTTACAATCACCTGACGATCATAGCTCAAACAAGCATTATGGATGGCGAGATGAACTTGATACAGTTACTTTTGAGTGTATTCTTGAGCATGCATATATTATGCACCCAGTCTGAACCATGCTAAAGTCTTATTCATTCAGCTTCTTCCTCGTGCAATAGGTGAAACGGGTCCTTGTTTTTTCTTTCGATGATGATGATGATTATGACAATTGCAACGGGCTGGAGACGAAGCGGAGCAAGGCACTTGGAAGCCTATGTTCTCGACAGCACCGATCGTCCTGAACATGCGCTTGTTCAGCTCCTCCACCAGCGCCCGGTGCAGCAGCTGGCTTCGCAAGTCCAGCATCGACTGATTCCTTAGCAGCCGTCGGTGGTGGTGGTGATGGTGTGCATCTCGCACTGCACTCTTCCCGTGACCATCGCCACAATGACTACCAAAACTTTCCTCAATGCAGATTTTCGTCGACTTTAGGCAGCCTTGATCTCCCTGGTCGAAAGTGGAAAAAGGTTCTTGATCACTACCTGAGGTGTAGTTCATAGCAGAGTATTTACTTGAGTGAATAGAGCTTATATCATCATCATCATCATCACCATCAACATCATCCTGAGATGAGCCATCTGCATAAAACTCTATTCAATTGAGCGCTTGAGATTATGTTATCTCTAGCATTGTAATTTACCCATTCAAGTTCAAGTTGAAGAACACAATCTTTTAGTTCACAAAAGAAGACTCATAGCGTGGCCTCAAAATATAGAAGAGTATACTGTACCTCCGTGCCATTCTTTTTGGCGAAGGTTGTGTATACCAAAAGCAACCGAGGCCTGGGAAGAAGTAGGGGAGGAGAGGTTGTAGAACGGATGGTTGCTTCGATCTTCTTCGTCATCAACATAGTTGTAAACTAGGTGGGACTCCTCACCGTCTTTCTTCCAACCAGGCACCAATCTTGTAATCTCTTGAGCGATCATCTCTGCTATCTCTGATGGTTCTCGGTCCCTTATGTCAAGCTCCTTCACCATCTCATTTGCCACATCCAATGGTGTGTCCTCGATAATATCAAAAGGAAAATAGATGTTGCTCATCTTCCCTACTTACATCAATTACATACACAGCAGTAAGCAGCAGTCATAGACGTGAACTCGGTTCACAAGAATGAAGATGAATTGAGGTGCACCTTCTTGAACAGCAATTTGCACTTTGAGAAATATTGTGTCATCTTCAGGATTTATCTTGCCAGTGATGGTCATGTTGGTAGCCTTTGCCACGGTATCAGGATCAGGAGCATTGTCTGCCAGCTGCACATGATTATGTGGTCTTGACTCAACTAAATCGTTCTTAATAACATGGGCTGGATTTGTGAAGCTGGGTGACGTAGTAGGATGGTCCTTGAGTGCAAGGAAGGGATCGAGGAGGAGCTCTGCTGCAGGTGCTCTCTTGGAGGCTCTTTGTAAACACCTTCCAATGAAATGCTTTGCTTGGGGATCATTGAGCCGATGGAACGCATCAGGCAATTTTCCCTTTGAAGCAAGTCAAAATTTCTTTTTCAGTAATTACATTTAAGTTAGAAGGATGCATAGACATATAACATTTGTTAAAGAAATCAGACATTAAAGCTCTTACTGAAGTAACTTTCTTGTAAATTTGAGCTGGATTTGAGCACTCCCCGTAGGGGTATTCAGAGGTGAGCATCTCAAGCACACACATTCCAAATGAGTAGGTATCAACAAGCTCATTGTATTCCTCTTCATAGACTTCCGGTGCCATGAACTCTGGCGTTCCTGATTAAAATACAAGGACCACTTCAATGAAACACGAACAACAAGCTCTTCTTGAATGAATGGAATTGAATGTCTCCTTAATTTTATCAAATTTTATGCAAATTCAGTTTACCTATGACACTGTGGGCACACTGCGCACCACGGAGCATGGCAGCCAGACCGAGATCGCCAATCTTAACTTGGCCCAGATGGCCATTGACAAAAATGTTGTCACATTTTAGGTCTCGGTGAATGACCGGTGGGTCATGACCATGCAAGTATACCAGGCCATGAAGGATTTGTCGTGCCCATCTCTTGACAGCCTTGACATCAACTTGGGGATACCGTTGCCGATACCTAGTCAAATCATTGCCTATCATCTGTTAGTTTTGATTCAACGTCATACTCTAGTAAGTGTTAACGCATACTCTCGGAGTGTGCCGGAGGTAAACATCTCGGTGATGAAGTTGAAAGTCCTGTGTTTTGCATCAACCCAGGAGGCATGGAACTTGATGATGGAGTCATGGTTAAGAGAGCTGAGGAGGTGGACCTCCGAGTACATGCGCTCCAATGCTTCAGGCGAACGCATTACATCGCAAATCTTGGCTTGGTTCCAAGCCACTTCAATGCCATTTAGCTCATCAAATGCTCTATAGCTGAGAATTATTAGTTAAGGAACTCTTATCACCATAAGTCATAACCATTGATTCATTATAACTATGTTGATCCAATTACTATATCAAAGTGTCTAACAAGAAGTTTAAGATTCAAGAAAAGTAGCATCGATGGAATAGAGGATACACTGTCTTCATGGCTCCTTTCCCAAGCATTTCATCAAACTGTAGAGTAAATTAAAGCAAGAAAAAAATCGATGAGAAATTTTGTATATTTTTCCAAGAAAATGACGTGAAATCTACTGGCTGAAATTTTTTTTTGCAAGTTTTGAACTTGCTCCTCTCCACAATAGTAGCCACGGTGTTTTTTACTCTATACGGACGGAAGTTCTCTAAATTAACATCATCATATGAATGGTCCTAAAAAGCAATAAAACGTCATGAAATAATTATGGCTGGCCGGTCTCCATTTAATTTGTAACTGGTAAAATCAAGCAGAAAACCAGAAATGCTTAATTATGTTGGTAATTTACTTTTACCTATGTGATTTTTAAAAAGTACTCCTTTACATATGACTTGTTCAATCTGTATGTTATTCGTATTACTGGCTGGTCATTATTTGATGCAGATTCCATCGACTCAAAAATAAATAAATAAATAAATAAAAGATTTGATGAAGGTAGCAGTCTGAAGCCTATTTCCAATTAGAAAGTAGAAGCACACTTCTCTGCATATTTATTTCTGAAGTAAGAATCTACAGAAAGGTCATCCAATAAGAATAATTCTACTATTCTAGCTTTATAATTGTCACAAAAAAGGAAGGACCACTTAGATTTACCTTTTCTCTTGCAAGATATCATTCAAAGTTTCCTTTTTTTATTATTAAAAACGCCATAATAATGACCCTACTAACTTTACTCTCACAGTTGCAAACTTGCAATATTATTAAAAATTCTACAGATTCTGTAATCCTACTCACTTTCGTCCTTTCAACTTGTGTAAACTTTCTTTGACAAGATAGCGAGTTAATAAATTTTGAAATTTTGGATAACAGATAACTTAAAGAGCAGTGTCCTCAGAAAATGTTAAATATGAGATGCAAAAGTAAGATTTTCTCTAAAACGAAAATAATCGGCATAAGAAATTGTAAACAAGAAAAACAAATTTATCTTATGGATCGAATCAAAACCTTTTCTCTTCAGTAATTGATATACCTACTGTGTAAATCAGTTCTTTAAAAATTATCCTTACATATATCACTACATGTGCATGCTATCATGGATTTGCTTTACGCATCATAGCCCAATTTGCCAACGTGCTCTGAGCTAGCTAGTGAAATAATTTGTAATAAATAAATCAATCTGTCTTAATACATGAACTTGCCTTCGATTCAAATAATACCTGGACTTGCCAATCTAGATCGTTCCAGAACATCTACTGCAACACTTTGGAATTTTAGCAAGGCGTGATTTACAGGATGACAAAGTGCAATAAACCCGACAAACAACCATGACGTTTGAGGATGATATATTGTATCAATTACAGAAGATAAAGGATTTTTTTCTTCATAATAAATGATGTAGTATGTCTGCTATAAATCATCAGTAAGCCAAAAGCATAATATTGATCCATATGCTATCACATATAGCAAGTATTTTTGAATTAATCCAATAAAATATTTATGCAAATTAGAAAAACAGGGCAGAAATGACAAGCAATGAACTTACACGACCGTAGCGACCGGTTGGGTCGATCTCGACGTAGCCATTCACCTCATCGACGAGTCCAGAGAGCCGTCTCTCCGCCGATGGCGGCCTCATCGGCCGACAAGAAAAAAAACCAAGAACAGGAAAGAGAAACAGAACGAGAAGAGGAGCTAGGAAATATTAAGAAGCAGAAAGGAAGAGGAAGAAGAAATCGGAATAGCAGGCTCAATTACAAAGAGCGGCGGCGGTCGGTGCGCTAGATGATCCGCGGCTTTCCTTCGTGGTTCTCGTAGTTGAAGACGCCGAAGAGTTGCCAGAAGAGCCTGGAGTAGTCGATCCGGAGAATGATCCGTGCCATCTGCAACGCCGTCCCGAAGTAGAAATCGTGGCGATACTTCCCAACCATCGATCCTCCGAAAGGGAAAAAAAAAGACACTCGAGCAGAAATCGAAGAGGAAAACCGATCGATCCTTTCGGGACCGCAAGCGAGCTAACAGAGGAGGGATCTGAACTTGAAGAACCTACTACTACGCCCCATCTTCGCCATTAACAAGATCGGAGGTGGAAGAAACTTGAAACCCGAGGGACTTGAAACGGGATGGAGACGTTGCGGTTGAGACTTAGAGACAAGGGGCGAACTGGAGGACGGCACTTTCTTATATCTAATTTCGGGTTTTTTTTTCTAAAAGGAAATTATTTTTTAAAACCTTTTTTTATTTTAATTAAATATATATTTTTTAAAAAATTTAGCGGAGGAAGCCCAGGACGACGACACGGGAGACAACTGACGGCGGTTGCGAAGTGGAATGGTGATTGGGCTAACCAAATTGGGTGGTGTCAGTTTTTTTTTAATAAATATTTTAATTAATAATTATATCTAAATTTAGTAAATTTAAACGTAATAATATTATAATCAACATACTTGAAATGTAACTTTTTTTTTAAGATGATGAAGCGCGTATTATATATAAAAATTTTGATGTCCTGCGAATCGCTATCTGTGAATCGTATATATGACACCTGTCTAATCAGTTAGGGATATCTCTAATCGATCAGATAAGTACCTGATCGGTCACTAAAACCGATCAATCATCGATGGATTCACTGCTATCCTTATGGTTCACCGTACCCTTTAGGATTATAGTTTTGTTCGGGGGCGACGGCCGAAGGTCGTCGATGGTGTCCGATCGACGATCGACCATTATCGGCGCATCGTCCTATGTGATCGATTATTTCTCTTATATATAAATTAATTTCTTAGTCAATGAAAAAAAAGAAAAATAAAATAAAATAAGAAGGACTTGCTAAAAGGTTGACAAATTCAAGTGGCTAGGTGGCTAGCAATAATAGATGCTATTGTCAACCCAAATATCATTGGCTTATATGTGTGCGGGGCCCATTGCCTTGTCAATGATGAAAAGCTTCTGGCCCCGCCATATTTAGCGGGCCAGACATTCTTACTCGGATATGTTTCCATAATCAAATGGCACCTGAAATAATTATATTTTATTATTTAATTAAAAATTCATAATCAATTCAATTTGGTGAAATTAAAAATTAAATTATATTAATATTCATTTTTTTTCTTTTCGTATTGAAAAGAATTTTAAAATTTATTAGTAATTTCAACTTTTTATCTTTTTAAAAATTTAAAAATTATGAATTAAAATATAAATTTTAAAGAGATAAATTCAAAAGATAAATATATAATTACGCATCTTAAAGAGAAAATTTTAAATTTTAATTCAAAATTAAAATTTTAGAAAATAATTTATTAAATTGAAAAAAAGATAATTTTAAATTTTAATTTAAAATTATATTTTTAAAATTTTAAAATTAAATTTTCAAATTTTAACTAAATAAATTCTCATTTTAGAGGTAGATAAAATGTATATGTATTTATTTATTATTATTACGCATGCAATATGGGTAGGATTGCTAATATCGATTATAATTCTCTATCTATTCAATTCAAACAATTATGATAAACATCGAGTATCTAAGTATTATAGATGGTTGATTCAATTTTATAAAAAATATTTATCAATCATATGAGTAAATAAAAAATATATATATAAATGTTCATCCTGATAATAAACATTCTTAAGTCCGCTATCATTAAAAAAAATTTCTTGGTAATACGCTACAGTTGAATATCAAACTCTAGATGCATGATTTATCATTAGAGAGTCTAACCATAACACCCTATTTAAGAGGGGAAAAAATAAAATTACTTATACTTTTAAAAGTTAATAAATAACATCATTAATATCATCATCAAATATAATTTTCGATTAGATTTAATGCAAATATGCAATCAAGACTTATGTTAATTGTTTTTTTGGTGTCATTTTCCTGTGTAATGCTTACGTAGACCATTTTGTCAACTTCAACGTACCCAATCTTGCAGTTGTATCTCTATAGTTGCGTAAAAAATAGCTAAGATAAATTTTATTTGTTATTTTTTTTTAAAAAAAAATAACGTGGTCTCTACCATCATGAGCAAGTGTAAGGAGACCTTGATTTGGATTAATTAACATGGAATTATTGGAGGTATAATATTTGTAATGACATACTTCACCTCAATAATTGCATTAAAAACGGATATTATGCGGCTCAACTTGTGTCATATAAAATATTAAGTCAACGTCCGAGGCTTGGGCGGGTATGTGCCGTCCTCACCAGTACATCTCATGCGGTATCTTTTTTTTATTCGTATATTTTTTTTAAAAAAATTATATATCTAGTTTTTATAATTTAAAAATAGGAATTTGTTTTGGTCAGTGTCGCTCATAATTTAAAAATGATCCGAGTAACCTTGGAAAATGCCATTTCAAGGATCATAGCGTACTTAAAAATAGGGATTAAAATAAGTCAGACGGTATATCAAGAATCTGTGGCTTGATCTGTGTTTAGTCTGGTCTGACCTAGTCTGTTTAGAAATAGGACAATATTCAGATCTGTTTCAAAATTTATTTTTCTTATCAGGTCAGGCTCAGGCTTAATATAAAGACTATCAAACCTGACAGACTGACCTGTACCTGTTAAGATTAGATACATATGTATATATTTGTAGGCCTGACATGTTTTCAGACATGTATGATGCAAGACATGTTTTGAGACCTGCATGATACAAGACCTGTTAAAATTGATTTTCAATCTGTTTAATACTTTGACCTGTTGGCATATATAAAGTATTTTAAATTATAGGTTTTGTAAATAGCCGTAGGTTAAGCCAAGCTATTGAATAGGCCAGACTTAAGCCAAGAACAAAACCTATAACAGGCGCAAAAGTCTGACCCGACATGTTTCCATTCATACTTAAAAATAATGAGAATTTAATTTAATTTAATTTGTATTATAAGGAAAATCAAACTTGTTAATATACATAAGTACAATATATTTCTATATATCGATAATTTGAAGAGTATGCTGTCGAAATTGCAATGTATTTGACTTCCGGAAGCGTTTAGAGATAGAAGGAAAAACGTTAGAAGCAATTGATAGAACAATGAAAAGCTAGAATCTGAGAGCTTAGCATGTAACGTATAAGAACTCCCTTGGAAGTACCAAATCCATTAGGGACTCCATTCTCCTAGTTACATCATCCTCTTCTAGACTTCTACTAAAACCAAATCAAACCAAACCAAACCAAACCAAACCGATCTTTTACACCACCGGCATCTGAAAACTGGTCGGGCAACTTTGTTTACACCCTCTATAGTAGAATGTACAAGAAAACAACTCCCATACAATTATAATCAGATAACAACTCCCCTGCAAGCTATTACAAGTGCCTCTCATTTCTGCACTACTAGTCGCCTCAGATGTTAGCCACTTAGCGGGGGGAAGTCATCTTCGTCTTTTAGCTGATAGGGTTGAATAGTCCTGCGTATTTCAGACATAGAATTTCATCAAATCTACCAATTGAAATGAAAAATGAGATATGAGCAAAATGTTGTTTAAATGTTTGTTATGCCCTGTAAGATATGCATCGGCTAAAATATTTCATGGTTTTCAAGCCTGATCTTTCCAGCCTGGTCTTTCCACATAGGATTGATGCAAAACGTACCTTCTACTATAAGATTTAACCAATCTATCATATTCTATGGGGATGGAACGAACCTATCGTACCCTATGACTTATGATGATATAAAATAAACAGAATAAAAACCAAGGGAAACATAAAGAGGACAAAAAACAATTATCACTAGTTCACTAGGCTAGGTATGGGAACTGATTTTGATCATTTAGGGTTGTTGCTAAATAAAGTTCCTTCTACTTTCAAGATTTAGTAATCTATCATATTCTATTTGTAACGAATCTACATAAGCATCCATTTTTTAGCTCACTAGACTAAGTTCGTCAACCCGTTTGAATCCACTTCTTTCTTGAACCAACAATTCAAGTTTCAGTCATTTTGAACAACTTGTATAATGCAAGATAAACAGAAAGAAAGGCCCCTGAGAATGGAGACTGTTTAATAAGTCTGGATGGAATAACATATAATAAACCAGGAATAACTTATGGATTAGCATAAACCTGGATTCTTTCTACCCCTTCCATCTTGTTGGCTAGACCAATGCTCGGTACTTATTAAACCTTGGACTAAATTGAGTCTTTAATCCATGGCCAAGCATATTGATCATGTCCTCAAAAATACAAAATCAAGACTACAAGGAATCACTCGTTAATCACCCAATTATTTCATAGATATCTGGCAAATCCTAAAGTTACACTCTGTTAATGGCTATCTTTAGTCTCTCCCAACAAATGCTTGTCATGTTTTTTTTTTATGATTGATACTTAAGTCAATGGAATATGCAAAAATAAATAAATAAATAAATAAAACCAATTAAATATCTCCACTCCATTATGCTTCACTTGTGTTATTTATGCATAGTTTTGACGTATGCTATGAATGAAGATATTCATTAAGTTATCTCCACCGATAGAACCACAAAATATTTGGGAAAGGTTTTTGTACCTTTCACATTTTATGCTCAGTGAGGGTCGCTGATTCACAGCGATTGTTGGGGCACTGTGCTGACTAGGACTAGTTGATTCATGCCTGCTGCTTTGCTCTGAGGACACTCTTAATGGAACAGGACCAAGGGACCCAAATTCAAGTTTTCCATTTAGCTGATGTACAGAGTCATTGGCATATGAAATGCCCCTAAAGCCAGGGCGTGAATATTGAGATTGAGGGGCATCCAATGAAGCTGGTTTTCCATGATCATTTACACAGTAAACAGGTGAATGGGGTTGTGACAATGGTTCATCAATTCCTTCTTCTAGCAAGTTCCTATCTTGTTGCCCATCCAAACGGCCATTATTGCGGGATCTTGACAAATGATTAGGAGATACTGGATTCTTTCTTCTCCCAGGTGATTGTCTTTCTTTGTATGAGCGGGAGTTCTACAAAATTAACAAATGAAGAACATCATAGCCAGTAATAATACCAACAAAAAAAGGGAATGCAGAAAAAAAATCTTTGTTTTTCTAGTTAAATTTTGAGACCGAAACTACACCAGGATCATGCAAAACCTGAACAGAGATCATAATTCAATACATTCTAGTGAAGACATTCAAAAGGACTTCAAAAGAATTCATAATGCTAAGAGTAGAGTTATTAGCTATTAGGTATCAAGTTGATTCAAAGATTTCAAAAAATTTTATTGCACTCTCTTTCAAAGAAACATCTTGGTCTCAGTTTCCAATATCTTATAGAGGTTCAAGCTATGTTATCAAACTTTCATCTAGAACCCTCGAGTACTTTCTTTTTCTCTTTCTTTAGTTTTCTTATGTGACGCTATATACGCCAGTTCCAAAGCTTTGCTTAATTGTATTTTAATTTTTGTAGCCATATTTTAGTCTATGTTGTCTAAGCCTGTGCTTTACTTATGAGAGCTCTGGCAATTAGTGTAACAAACTGGATATAGATAATATCGATGTTCCAACTTGTGGGGAGTGTTAGGAGTATCAAAGAAGCAATTAGATATTTTAGTCTCACTATGATTTTTATCACGAGTCCTATAAATAATATGTTGTACATACCGGATCAGGAAAGTATGTTCCAGTTCCCCTTTTCTGGACATCTTTAGCACAATAAACACCGGTTATCATTGATTGATTCATAGAGTAGGCAGTTGGAGAAAATGGCGATGCAGGAATCAGATGATTTGGTGCCATATGAGGGTAAATATTCCTATGATGAATGCCATTCCATGAGTGCTGTTTTTGATATTGAGAAGGAGATAATCCACGAACATGGACAATGTATTGATTCATGAAGTAGTCTTGCCCCTGTGACTCCAAAGCATATCGGAGATTCCTATAATGTAAATCGAATTCACCAATGAGATCTGATAATTTGCTGGACTTGGGATTTCTAGTATTTCCATTGTCCTCACTTGAGAAATCTGCATTAACTGAATGTTCTGATAGTTTAGAATTCCAACTTATCCTTGAAGACCCATGAATGCTTCCAGTGGATCCAGGCATTGAGTTGGTTCTAAACCACAATTTATTAGTACCAAGTAACTCAGTTTCATAGTAGATTTCTTCCCTAGGGACTTTAGACTTGCTCAAAGATGTATCTTTATTTGTGGCATCTCTCGAATTCAAAGTATCAAGTATCACATCCTTAGAACCATTTTCTGTGTTGAAGGATAAGTGCTGTGCACGAGAAGCATCTCCTGATGGTGAGTCTCCAATCTGATCATAAGATGAAGAAGCAGAACAACTATCAACGACAGTCAAATCCAAAGCTTCTAAACTAGCAGGCTCCCTGCAATCTGAATCCAAATCCTTAACTGGAACATCTCCATTGAGACCACTTTTCATAGTAGTGCTTGTGTGCAGATCATCTGATGAATTAGATGCAGATAGAACATCTGGTCTTTCTCCAGTTCCATGCCTCTCCAGCGTGCTTGTAAAAAAAGTGCCAATTTCAGAAGCAATATTTTCCATGGGCAATTGCAGTATCCGACCAAGTTTTCGAGCACCATATGTAAATGCACTTCGTATACGATAGAAGTTACCTGAGATTTGGAAGAGAATAGCATATTAGCACGTCAAAGAAGCAAACTAAATCCCAGGAAATTGAGAAGCTATAATGCTAACCTTTGCTAACACTGCGTCCAAGGTTATTATTCTGTTTTAGGGGATCCACAATATTCAGGTGCTTTTTTGAGAACACCTTGGACGATGTTTCTGAAAATCTTGAAGGAGCTGAAAACATCTCCACGCACTCCTTAATAAATGCATTGCTAAACAGTAAATCACTCCCATTCGAGTCTGCCATATCAACTGTGAAAAAATAACTGATAATCAAGAACCATATACGTCTATTATCAAATAACAATATATCTGCTTACCTACTACTAGTTCTGGCAATGATGAAACAGAAACCAGGCCCTGTAAACTGACACAGTGCTTATCCCATTCAAACTTGCTGTAGAGGTCCAGAAACCTATACAGAACCTAAATACAGCCATTTACTTGAAACCTAACTGCAAAAAATTAGCAAAATAGAACAGATCCTTAAAACATGCTTAAGTATTCGTGGAACACTCACCGCTAAAGGACCATCCAAAGATTTATGGAAGAGATGGAAAACATACAACACGAGTGTCTCCAGTGCATATGTAGAGATCAAACCATGATGAGCACCAAGAACACGACTCTCATAGTAGCACCAAGCTTTTATCAATATTATACTGCGTTTGAAGAGATGGTCCTTGCCAATTTTTTGATCAACCTATAACAAGCAACAAATCTGAATTTCGAAGAGAACAATAATAAACCATATAGAATGATGTACACTAAGCATATAAATCAACTATCTTTGAAATAATCAAATTTTGACTTTAATGTTGCACTGCCAAGGCTTTTAGCCTTTTAATGTGCACCTTCTCTAGAAAGCAAAGAGTACAAAGCCCGCCAATCTGATTGAAGGATATATCCACAACAATGTTATCAACAACGCATTTAACAAGTTTCACCTGTCATGGGAAAATCCGCCATCAATTAACAAATCATGATAAACTTATAGTCAGCGGGAAAAAAATCTTGGTAGCAATGGCACCGCAGATCAAATTAATTAAACACAAATTCATATAAAACAAGAAGGCTTAAGGTAACAACAACATTTTGCACAAAGAAGTATCATTTGTCAAACTGTGTATATGTCTATGTTGAAACTAAACAAAAGATTAGGAATAATGCGTAATTATGCTTTCGCATCGTTTTCCACTTGGCAAATATTTAAATCAAAGAAACACATATAGCACAGAACAAAGAGATGTTAGAAGTAGAACTTAACTATCTCAGTTTCACAGTTCATTACCATTTAGAATGATACAGAAAGATAGAAGGAAAAGCACAGTTCACTAGTGCAATATAATTATTGCACTGGAATATGCGGTACATAGTATGTTTACAATATTTCCTCAAGAAAGTTTCCATGGACAATATTGTGTCATTTTACCCAGCAAATAAAGCACTGCAAGTATTTTTAGATATGGCTCTGATCTCATTCCGGTAGTTGCATAAGAATTGCAGTTCAGTGCACACAAGCTATGAAAGAATTTGTCGCTGAATTTAGGGCAGGTGACATTTGATAGTCATCTACCGAAAGAATGCATCAATATATCCATGAAAATATGTTTTCTTCAGTGACCAGTTATTATGGTCAAGGAGACATATATTATTCACTATTTAACGTAAAAGAAGAAGAAAATCAAGTCATAACACCATAAGCCCCAGCACACACAAAAAATTAGACCTAAACAACCTTACAGATTGGGTAATAAAAAGTAGGTAATGAACAATCATTAAATTTATAACCACAAATGGGTAAATTAAATAAAATAACAGAGAACAAAATGATATAGACCTAATCAGAAAAGGAGGAAACAGCAAATAACTAATTCAAATACTTAATTTTACAAGTGAAGGTGCCATTGTGATATTTCATGTAATCTTTCTCAATTGCAGATACCCACAACAAGCAATTTAATCAAAATCTAACCATTTAAGTGAAATATAGTATTACTAGAGACGCATGATCCGTCAGGATAGACTACATAATAGGTCCTAAGCTACGATATATTTTTAACACAGTATGTTATGAACATATGAATAGATGGATCCACTGGAGAAGGGATACTTAGAGCTTCTTTTATGGATGTGGGAGTGTGTGTGTGTGTGTGTGTGTGAGAGAGAGAGAGAGAGAGAAAGAGAGACATGCTTCTTTGATCTGCAATTTGATTCCCTATCACACTTCACTGTAACTTCATCTTCACAAATTTCAGGTTTCTACAATAGCTTCATTTCAAGAGGTTGTTAACCAAGAAAAGCAAATGAACTCTTCTAGAAAACTAGATCAACATAGTTAAATTCACATCTAGAGATTGACAGCATTTCAGTAGAGTCAGATGCATTATCAAAGTTTTTTAGCTGACACCTCATTCTTGCATCCCTGTTATTTTCATCCAAGTAATTGTTATCAATTTTATTTTTCTATGTGTGAGATACAAGTACAAGTGACCGGTCACATTCTTCAAAATCATGACAAATAATTAGAATAACTATTAGTGGCAAGTTATTACAAAATGATAGAACCAAACATAAACCACAGACAGAGACGAATCTTGCTTAGGGCTGTCCTGGACCCCCCCCCCCCCCCCCCCCCCCCAAAAAAAAAAAACATCCATCCCTAACCACAGATGCCTTAGGTCATATAAAACAATCATTCAAATTGTTCTTCACAAGCACTAACAAGAGCTTGTTCACTTCAATTTGTTAGTAGATGATTGAAAAGAGGTTGCTTGACAAAAGCAGTTAAAGGGTAAGGTAAATCAAGTATCTGGTCATCAAAAGCTTGTATAAAATGCACAATGATTATTTCAATGGCAAAAATCAAATAACCAAATTTGAAAAGAATGAAGAACCTCTGCATTAATACACTGTACATCCTTTACTGCAAATTCAGTATCCTTGAACCGTTCTTCTCCATCAAGAACAGACCAGACATCATTTGCCAGAACATCTTCAGAATTTGGATAGCCTATTGCAGTAAGATCAATATCTCCATCAGGAAGATAAGTCTTCAATGGAACTGATCCAAATGGAAACACCTGCAGAATGTATGCATTCCAAACTCAAGAGAAAAGTAGGGCAAATAATGAATTCTATGATGATTATATAATAAATGAAAAAAATAAATAATAAGGTGTTGGTTAGAGTATACTATATACAAACATTTCGGCATAAAAGGGAAAACAACAAGAGATAGATAGATTTGCAAGGGAAATTATTGCTATTAAAATTAGGACCCTCACATAAAAATACAACTCAATGAAGAACTCATGATATTACTTCTGTTGTCAATTGAAAAAGACTACTAAAATCATTTCACATACTTGATTCAACAATATCCTATTGATGATTTCAATTCCCAAAAGGCCAAACAACGCTACTGCATGGTGAATTTGGGTAATGATATTCATTTGCAATAATCATATGTCAAATATGAACCTAAACTTTGTAGTGGAGGCTCAATGGTATCCTACTAGATCAACAAAAGGCTTTCCCTGGAGATAAACAACTGTTTAGCCCTATATTTGAGTTTTTCTACTGCACTTTATTGCTTCTTAACAGATAGTTCATCAGATGTCATTATAAAGAACACTTTAGAGAAAATTAATTCCTTCACATATTTTATTTCGTGCATTATCTGAAAAACATTGAGCAAACACATGAGAAAAAAATCAGACAACCAAAAAAGATGTCCAAGTTTATCCAAATATCAAGTCCACTATACCTTGAGATGGTTCACTGAACCTGACAAAATAATTATGCAGAATTACTAAAACAACTGCCAAACTCATTATTCCATTAAGGCATTACAGTGACGCCTGAAACTTCACATGCAGAAATTTTACTTTAAGATTGATGCATTTTCAAGCAAAACTTCTACGACTATTTTTTTGATTTTTTTCCTCTTCATTTCAGCATTGAAAATTTTGAATTGATTTAGTTGATTTGAATATTTACTAGAAATATAGGTATGCATAATGCTCAATGGACGGATAAGATAATCAGATGTAGTCCAGACAAACACAGCTGAAAGATGAATATGAGTGTTGTCAGTTTTCTAAAGGTAGGAATAACTTAACTACAAGAAATATAATGAACATAAGATAATCAGAAGCAAGAACAATATCCATTCGATTCTTCAATAAAAAATTGTAATGCAATCAAATCTGAAAAACAAATTAAAGAGATAGTCTTGAAATAACCAGTAAGGGGGAAGAACTAAATCAGGATTCTTTTTTTTCAAATAAAATAAAAAATGAAAAAAGGAGGAGATTAGAAATCTCGCCTCAGTTCCAATACATCTCTTCAAAAGCTTCTGCACATACTCGACAACGCTTTTCCGCCTATGCTCGGACACCATGGTCGGTTGAATGCACCGGAGAACATCTTGGGTCGCCTTCTCGGCAACCTGCCAGTTTACCGTGCTGATCGCCGATGGGTCAGGGTTAACCGGAAACTGATGC
Organism: Boesenbergia rotunda; assembly: GCA_024364735.1. Classification (NCBI taxonomy): domain Eukaryota; kingdom Viridiplantae; phylum Streptophyta; class Magnoliopsida; order Zingiberales; family Zingiberaceae; genus Boesenbergia; species Boesenbergia rotunda. The sequence continues at coordinate 191,648 of JAGFNQ010002452.1, forward strand.
GGCTGCAGCGGGTGACAAACCTCTTCCAAAGAGCCTACGTTGGCGAGTGGCGGCCAGGCCTGCAGGTCGCCCATGCCAGAAATCGCACCCCGACAGCCCAAGCTCCGATTTTTATTTTCCTTTTCACAAAACCGAGACTCCCAAGCCAAGGAAGAAGCCGAAAAATCCCTGGGAATCACAAAGAGAACTCGTGGAATCAGATTGCGAGCACGGATCGGGAAGGCAAAAGGGCAAGAAAGGGAAACGGATAAAGGAAAGATTTTTTTTTTCTGGGAAAGGAGCGAGTCAAAGGCGGTACGGTGGCTTGGGGAGATGCGATTCGAGGTTCTTGAAGGGATCGGTTTCCGGCGAAGCGAAGGAAAACGGAAACCTCTCCGCCTCCGCTACGCAAACCAGCAGAGCCGCAGCAGCGCAGCAAGCGGCCGATTGAAGAGAAAAAGAAACCCCCGGAGTCAAAAAGCTTCCCCCTTTTACTCCCCCCCTAAAAAATAAAACAAAAAGAGAATCAAAAAACGCGTTTTTTTTTTCTTTTGGCTTTATTTCTAAATTTTTGGGTTACGAATCCGAAGAGAAAAAATTGAGTTTTATTTCATTTTCCATGAGAAATAAATTTTAAGAATTAAAACGAAAAAAAAAAGTAAAACGTTTCTTTAACTGATAAAATCTTGTTTTATATTATCCCTTCTTTGAGCCGCAGAAGGGTGACAGAGTTTGTGGTATTTTGGAAACCAACTAATAGGTACAAGCTTGAGTAGGTAGAAAAGCCAAATCTGGAATACTATTAATTCCAACCTCACTATTTGGGTAAAATACGGTGGAAAATATATTTTTGAACAAAAATAAGAAATCAACCCTTGTTTTTCCAGGCGTCCTACATTAATTTTTTAAATAAAAAAGAATCCATCTTATTGTTAAATTAGATACAATTATTAAACTGTCCTTTAATTTTATTTAAAATTATTTTTTATTATTATTTTCCATTTAAATTCTAAATTAATCTGTTGCATTGTACCGGCTATGAAAATTATAATTATTATCTGATTTTATAATTGATACAATGTTGTAGTAATTATGAAGTAAATATATAATAATTATAGTAATTATGATTTCGTAATTATTATAATAGTTTTATAGTAGTTACAAAATTATAATATAAATATTTCTTAATAGATTTAATATGTATTATAATAATTATGAAATAGTTATGAAATCCGTAATTGTAATGCGTTGGATTTAGATGTAAAATTTAAATAGGAGACTATCATATAAACAGTATGAAAGATTAATAAATAGCTTGGAAGGACTTTTAAATAATTATAAACGACTCACCAAATGGGTGGAAAATTTGACAAATATTTTTTATATTTGTAAACGACCGAACAGCGTCGGGAAATATCATTCTTCTTTGTTGGAGTAAAGACAGCCAATTGAAATGGTAAAAGATTGAAATGGTAAAACATGATTTATTGGTTGCAACGTTTTTATTAATTTATTTTAAAATTACTACGAAGAAATAAATTATAAAATTATTAACGGAAGATGAATAGATTGATTTTTTTATATTTTGATTCTCAAGCATCACTAAACACAGCCCATGGAAGTACTCTCTCTCTCCTTATCCTGCCGTCACTAGTTATATCTTATCCTGTTTCCGTATATGATAAGAGAGAAGTAGTAAGTCGGAGAGAAATTATCGGCTTCCTCGTTTATATAAGTCCCTCCGTTCTATCTCTCACAGGTACGTGCAATAATATTTTTCTACTGTTTCATTATTTTCTTACTCTTTCATCGGGATTGACTTAACCGTCAGAAGATTTTACTGGAGATTTTTCTCGACGAATTTGCTAATGGCGATTCTCTTACAGGCCGAAACCAACATCAATAGCTCGTAATATTCGGATGATCATTTCGTTCTTAAGAATCCACCTCATTTTACGACACGACGTCATCATAGTTAGTACGTGGAAGACGAACACATTCATTTTTGTATATTTTGATTCTCAGACATGACTAAACACAGCTATCGAAGTTCTCTCTCTCTCTCTCTCTCTCTCTCTCTCTTCCCCGTTCATCTAGCCTCACACCAAGCCCGAAGACGCGCCTCCACATCTTCCTCGCCGCCGCGAAGAGCACCCACCGCCGGTCGCCCTTTTCGGCACGGCGCTGAGATCGCGGCGGCTGAGGCGGCCGTCGGCGCCGCGGCGTCAGGGCGGCGAATCCAGATAGGCGCCGGCAGTGGACGGCCGGCGCCGAGTTGCACCTCTCGAGAGCAATGGCCCGATTCAGCTGGGCTTCTAAGCCGAGGCGCTCGAACTCGTCCAGAAGCGCGCTGGGCTTGTTGCCGAAGCACAGGTCGAGGCTCGCTCTGCTCGCTTCCATTTCCGTACCTCGCAGAAGATGCAGAACATGACTAATCACTGATCATGGACAGCGCAGCTTAATTGAGATCGGGATTAGTTGCGATGCATGCCATCTGGTGACGTTTGTTTGCTTATCTATTTCCAGCGGGTGGTTGCTTTTGCTAAAGGTTTGAAAGTGTGCCGTGGATAGCCGGACAAGCATCCATTNATTTACTAGAAATATAGGTATCATAATGCTCAATGGACGGATAAGATAATCAGATGTAGTCCAGACAAACACAGCTGAAAGATGAATATGAGTGTTGTCAGTTTTCTAAAGGTAGGAATAACTTAACTACAAGAAATATAATGAACATAAGATAATCAAAGCAAGAACAATATCCATTCGATCTTCAATAAAAAATTGTAATGCAATCAAATCTGAAAAACAAATTAAAGAGATAGTCTTGAAATAAGCAGTAAGGGGGAAGAACTAAATCAGGATTCTTTTTTTTCAAATAAAATAAAAAATGAAAATAAGGAGAGACTAGAAATCTCGCCTCAGTTCCAATACATCTCTTCAAAAGCTTCTGCACATACTCGACAACGCTTTTCCGCCTATGCTCGGACACCATGGTCGGTTGAATGCACCGGAGAACATCTTGGGTCGCCTTCTCGGCAACCTGCCAGTTTACCGTGCTGATCGCCGACGTGTCAGGGTTAACCGGAAACTGATGCGGCTGCAGCGGGTGGCAAACCTCTTCCAAAGAGCCTACGTTGGCGAGTGGCGGCCAGGCCTGCAGGTCGCCCATGCCAGAAATCGCACCCCGACAGCCCAAGCTCCGATTTTTATTTTCCTTTTCACAAAACCGAGACTCCAAAGCCAAGGAAGAAGCCGAAAAATCCCTGGGAATCACAAAGAGAACTCGTGGAATCAGATTGCGAGCACGGATCGGGAAGGCAAAAGGGCAAGAAAGGGAAGCGGATAAAGGAAAGATTTTTTTTTCTGGGAAAGGAGCGAGTCAAAGGCGGTACGGTGGCTTGGGGAGATGCGATTCGAGGTTCTTGAAGGGATCGGTTTCCGGCGAAGCGAAGGAAAACGGAAACCACTCCGCCTCCGCTACGCAAACCAGCAGAGCCGCAGCAGCGCAGCAAGCGGAAGATTGAAGAGAAAAAGAAACCCCCGGAGTCAAAATACTCCCCCTCTAAAAAATAAAACAAAAAGAGAATAAAAAAACGCGTTTTTTTGGCTTTATTTCTAAATTTTTGGGTTACGAATTGAAAAGAAAAAAGGGAAATAATTTGCTAAGTGAAAGTGAATACCTTTAAAAATTTTGATCGTCAATCGGTGGCACACTCGATGTTTGATCATCAATCGGATATCACCGGCGATCTCCGATCGATGTTCCGAATCAAACTATACCTTGGGGGATGATGAACTCGTCGGGATCGTCGGCAATGACGAAACCATCGGGATCGACGGTAAATGATACGAGATCGTAATTGCGACGATCTCCAACGGGTTCACCGTGCCTCCTAGGGTATAGTTTGGTTCGAGACGGCGGCTGAAGGCCGCCGACAATGTTCGATTGACGATTGGATGTCGGATGTGTCACCGATTGACGATCAAAATTTTTACTGTGATATTTATTTTTTCTGTATATATTATTACTCGAGAAAAAATTGAGTTTTATTTTCATTTTCTATGAGAAATAAATTAGTATTACTCGAGAAAAAATTGAGTTTTATTTTCATTTTCTATGAGAAATAAATTTTATGAATTAAAACGAAAAAAAAGTAAAACGTTTCTTTAACTGATAAAATCTTGTTTTATATTATCTCTTATTTGAGCCGCAGAAGGGTAACAGAGTTTGTGGTATCTTGGAAACCAACTAATAGGTACAAGCTTGAGTAGGTAGAAAAGCCAAATCTGGAATATTATTAATTCCAACCTCACTATTTGGGTAAAATACGGTGAAAAATATATTTTTAAACAAAAATAAAAAACAACCCTTGTTTTTCCAGGCGTCCTACATTAATTTTTTAAATAAAAAAGAATCCATCATATTGTTAAATTAGGTACAATTATTAAACTGTCCTTTAATATTATTTAAAATTATTTATTATTATTATTTTCTATTTAAATTCTCAATTAATCTGTTGCATTGTACCGGCTATGAAAATTATAATTATTATCTGATTTTATAATTGATACAGTGTTGTAGTAATTATGAACGTAAATATATAATAATTAGTAATTATGATTTCGTAATTATTATAATAATTTTATAGTAGCTATAAAATTATAATATAAATATTTCTTAATAGATTTAATATGTATTATAATAATTATGAAATAGTTATGAAATCCGTAATTGTAATGCGTTGGATTTAGATGTAAAATTTAAATAGGAGACTATCATATAAACAGTATGAAAGATTAATAAATAGCTTGGAAGGACAGTTAAAGAATTATGAACGACTCACCAATGGGTGGAAATTTTGACAAATATTTTTTATATTTGTAAACGACCGAACGGCGTCGGACAATATCATTCTTCTTTATTGGAGTAAAGACAGCCAATTGAAATGGTAAAAGATGATTTAATTTATTGGTTGCAACGTTTTTATTAATTTATTTTAAATTACTACGAAGAAATAAATTATAAATTTATTAATGGAAGACGAATAGATTGATTTTTTTTATATTTTGATTCTCAGACATGACTAAACACAGCCATGGAAGTACTCTCTCTCCCCTCGTCTCGTCTTACTCTGTCATCACTAGCTATATCTTATTCTGTTTTCGCATACGGTAAGAGGTGGCGGGCTGGGCAGAAATTGTCGGCTCCCTCGTCTATATAAGCCCCTCCGTCCTCCTTCTCACAGGTACGCGTAATAGTATTTTTCTACTGTTTCATTACTTTCTTGATCTTCCATCGGGATTGACTTGACCGTCGAAAGGTTTTATTGAGGATGTTTTCCGACAGATTTACTAACGGTAATTCTCTTGTAGGTCGAAATCAACATCAGTAGCTCGTAATATTCAGGGGACCATTTTATTCTTGAGAATCCACCTCACTTTGTGATACAACGTGATCACATTCACTTTTGTATATTTTGATTCTCAGACATGACTAAACACAGCTATCGAAGTACTCTCTCTCTCTCTTCCCCCTTCATCTCGCCTCACACCAAGCCCGAAGACACGCCTCCACAGTTTCCTCGCCGCCGCGAAGAGCACCCACCGCCGGTCGCCCTTTTCGGCACGGCGCTGAGATCGCGGCGGCTGAGGCGGCCGTCGGCGCCGCGGCGTCAGGGCGGCGAATCCAGATAGGCGCCGGCAGCGGACGGCCGGCGCCGAGTTGCACCTCTCGAGAGCAATGGCCCGATTCAGCTGGACTTCTAAGCCGAGGCGCTCGAACTCGTCCAGAAGCGCGCTGGGCTTGTCGCCGAAGCACAGGTCGAGGCTCGCTCTTCTCGCTTCCATTTCCGTACCTCGCAGAAGATGCAGAACATGACTAATTACTGATCATGGACAGCGCAGCTTGATTAGTTGCGATGGATGCCATCTGGTGACGTTTGTTTGCTTATCTATTTCCAGCCGGTGGTTGCTTTTGCTAAAGGTTTGAAAGTTTGCCGTGGATAGCCGGACAAGCATCTATTTGCAGCTAGCGTTTTTCTTTCTCGATTGTCCTTTTAGATGATACGCTTTTCCAGTACTGCTGTAATTCTCCCCCGCCAAAACTTTTCCACATTCTCTTCCTTTTCCTCATGCCCTCGTCTTCCTTCTTCAGTCGATTGTCAAAGTAATAGGATCGAGTCGCTGGCAGGGTTCCATCCAGCCAGGACATATCATTCGTCCGTCCTGGGGTGGCAAAGGCGAATTGTTCATCCCAGCACCTTCGTCAATCCGTCCCAGAACCAATATAGAAGAGAAAAATCATGAGGGTTATTGGCCCAGATATTATAATTAACACGTGAGAGAATGAATATACTGATAAACTTTATCAGGATTTGATTCCAAATTTCTGGGTGAAATAATCATGTATCACGTGAGGACATTCGTCCGTCCTGAGGGCATCCTTTATTAGCTGTTATAATACTTAATTATAATGCTTAATTGGCGTTAAAATCAACATGCGTGAGTCTTGTAACACCGACAAAACTCTACAACATGGAATGTGTTCATTAAAAAAAAAAAAAGACTTTGTATGTTGGAGGGCGTGAGGATGGACGCAGGACTGACCCACTAGTTCAAAGCGAGATGGGAGGGCTACCACGTGTATATGCCCTCCGATGTTTTTTTTATTAAAAAAATTATAAAGTATAAATTTTAAAATTAAAAATCAACCGAAAAAATTTGAATTGATGGTATTTTATTATCAAATTATTTTCTTATTAGGTTAAAATAAAAAATTTAAACGGCTAATTGACTAGGGGTGGGGAAAATTTTGACAATGACTGACTACTTGTAATATAATGTAATGTGTAGCATTTAATAGTTATTATAATGTAGTAAATTTTAAAAAATTATAATTTTTTATTCGGATATCAGAATGAGAAAGATATTTTTTGAATTACATATCTCTGAACGAGTTTCTATTAAAAAAATCGTCTCTTATTTAAGAGGTTGTCGAGCTGCTAACATGAGCTCTCCGACCAACTTATCTAAGGGCAAGAGCCAGTTGATAGACCTACTTGGCCAAACCCAACTGGCAAGTCAATCCAATCAGTGATAGTCGATCGGAGACATCGGTCAGACAATTTGTTGTCCCTCTTCGCTACTTCAATAAGCCTCTTATTCAAACTTAAAATCCATAATATCTTCTTCTTCTTCTTCTTCTTTTTCAATCGATACAAATTCTTCTTCGTGAAGTTCTCTTACATCTTCAATATTTGGCTCAACATCTTCATCTCCACCATCAACAATCTATCCTTGTGTCATAGTTGCTTCACTAGCAAGTAGCACATCAACTCGTTTTTCTTGTTGTTTTCTCATTTTGTTTATGATCTTGACATTGAATTGAACATAGACTAAGTTGTTCAATCTTCTGGTATCTAGTCTATTTCTTTTCTTGGTATGGATCTATATTAAAAAAATATTAATATTGTTAGTAGTTAGTAGTAGTACACAATAACTTAATAAGTAATAAAGTATTTACCCCCTCAAAAGTACTCTAATTTCTCTCACAACTGGAAGAATTTGTAGTTAAATAAAGAATCCTTTTAGCCATCTTTTTCAATTTAAGTACACCAATTTCAAAAAGATGTTACAATCCAACTAAATAATGTAATGTTGGAGTAACCTATAGTTCGGAGTGACCATGTGTTTTGATGCTTGGTCAAAGGGTTTAAGTTAGGTTCACCATTGTATTTGATATGCGTATGTAAGTATGCAGGTTTACAGGATACACATAGGCTTAGCTGGATGACTTCGGGTATGATAAAGGACGACATGAGGAGACAAGCCGTGGGCTTGTATGCATCCGAGGGATCATGGACAAAGGGAGAACGATGAACCGAGGGAAGCACACTTCGAGGCATACGCGAAAGATGGCATAAGGATGAGCCGCAGGCTCGTATGCATCCAAGGGACGAGAGCCAAAATTGAAAAAGGCTTGAAGATAACAGGTCAAGGCTGCTAGGTGAAGAGTCAGCTGAGTCGTGAGGGTCCGAGTACTGAGAGAATTGTACTCGGAAAGGGAAACCCTAGGTTTAGGGTTTGGGCAATCGACTGATGCTTGGATTAGTTGACTGGTAGTTGGCACAGAAAGATCAGTCAACTGATCTTCTGTGCAGTCGACTAGTGTCGGTTGGGAATTCGAGCGTTGGGCTATAACGTTCGGATTCGGTTGGAACCAGTCGACTGGTGTTGGCACCAGTTGACTGGTAACGGCTAGTTCAACCACGAGCTCTATTTAAGGAAGCTTGGTTTGGCTAGCTAGGGTTGACGAAGTTAGCTTTGGTTAAAGGCCAATTAGTAGTCTTTGTGCTCAGAGGTCTTGTGTGAGTTGTGACGAGGTTTCTCCACCCACAAGGTGCTACACAAGCTAGCCGAAGGTCTTCTGGGGATTCATCCACCGACGGATCGGGATCGTCCACCTTACGGACTGCCGTGGAGTAGGAGCTTTATCTCCGAACCACATAAACTGTTGGGACCGATGGCACGGCTAGAGGGGGGGTGTGAATAGCTTGATCACCCCAATTCAATCTCTTCCTACAATTGTTAGCACAAGCGGAAGCTTAATTTATCAAATACAACAATGCTAACACATTACCGGTTACGTGGTTCGAAGATTGTTTGCTTCTACTCCACGGCGTGTCCTTGAGGTGGACGAACCCTTGATCCTTCGGTGGATCACGCCCCGGCAATCTCCGGCTAAAGTTTTCTCCTTCTTGGTGGAGAACAACCTCTCACAAATCTTCTTCTTCCTCCTTACAAGAATGAGCTAGGGTTTGGGAGGAAGATGAACTTTTGGAGCTTGAGCACTTGAGTAAAGATATCACAATGAAGAACTAACCTATCTCAAGTCTCAAACTCCCCTTTAAATAGTGGAGAGAGTTGTTAAATAAATAGCTTAACCCCAACATCAGTCGACTGATCCTGGGGGCAGTCGACTGATGCCCAGCCAACGACTCTATTTTTTAGTAGACCAGTCGACTGGTGCTTCGACCAGTCGACTGGTGCTTCGACCAGTCGACTGATCTTTCTGTGAGTTTCCTCTCGGCGCTGGCAGTCGACTGCTTCTTTTACCAATCGACTGCCCAGCTTACAAACTCACTATCAGCCTCTCCGGAGTCCATCCTTCGCGTATGCCTTGAAGTCTACTTCCTTGGCTTGCCCCTTGAAGTTCTCTTCCTTCGGCTCTCGTCCCTTGGATGCACACATAAGCCCACAACTCGCCTCCAGCCATCCTTCGTGTATGCCTTTGAAGTCTACTTCCTCAGCTCGCCCTTTAAAGTCCTCTTCCTCGGCTCTCGTCCCTCGGACGTTTCACTCCTTTATTCCTCATGTGTCATTCACTAAGTCCTGCATGACTCAAACACACATATCAAAGCAACATGAAAACCTATCTTAATCATATTGACACACACATTAAAACCCATGATCTATCTGATCAACCTTGGGTCAATTGCACCAACATAAACGGTTTGTGTTAGCGTTTGTTTATTTTTGTTATTTGTATTTCCACTTGCGCATACTAACATTGTAGGAAGAACAGACGCGAAACGTGGGTAATTGTTTATTTACCCCCTCTAGCCGGCGCACCGATTACCAACAAATAAAACAAATCAAACAATAACAATAATCAAAATTAAGAAACAAGCAATTAAAAATTAAAAATTACAAAATAAAGTAAGCAATTATTACTTTGTTCTTAGTTCTTATCCGAATCATATTTCTCATCATTTTTTGTGCATCCTACCATATCCAAATTCTTCCGCTTTGTTAATATACTTCAACAACTCCACATTTACTACTTCACTTTGACTATTAATATTCTCGGGAAAGAATGCTTGAACACAAGTGAAAAATCTATTCGTGACAACTTCGTCACTTCCTATGCTCCGGTCATTAAAGGAGTAATAAGGATTCAAGAGGTAAACCACCAAATGTAGTGGATTATCAAGCCGATTACGACTTTTCTCATCAATAATATCAATAACCGACGATAGTGAAACTCTTGATTTTTGAATGCCACTTTTAATCTCCTCTTTTGCTCTAAGTAATTTTTCATAGGCATAACCTATAGATGGTTTCTTATCCCCATCAACAAAACGAAACAACTTAATTAAAGGGGCAAACACTTTCAAGCAAAAATTTACCCCATTTCAAAAAGAGATACTCATAGCGGTATTATATGTAATATTCCCCTTTGCACTCTTTGAATGTTTGCATGCATTCCGTTCTTCACTAGCAACCATAGCTCTTAGTTCACTTTTCTTCTCCATCAAGCTATACAAAGTTAGAAAAGTAGTTGCAAATCATGTTACCCCCGCCCTCACTTGTCCTCTCATCATTGACAATGTCTTGTAATTTACATAAATAAAATTGTCAAGCTTCTTGCCTTCTTAATCACCCCTTTGAACTTGGGTTGGTTCCCAATTCCTTGAAGTATAAGATTCATAGTGTGGGTTGCACATGAAGTCCAAAATATATGTGACCTCTTCTCCTTCAATACATTTTTTTGTCTTATTTGAAGCATTATCCGTTACCACTTGAGCTACACTTTAGGGCCCAACTTTTTCAATGCATTTATCCATATATTCAAATATATAATTCTCGGCGTGTACTTCATTTGATGCTTCTCTAGAAGAAAGGAAAATTGTGCTTTCTTTACAATTGACACATAAATTCATGATACTTTTTATTTTCGATCGATCCAAGCACCAGTCAAAATTAAGCAACCATTTAAAGCCCATTCTTCTTGTTGTTGTTCTATCTACCTCTTCCTTCAATAAGGGCTCTCTTAATAGGTATCGAGTTGGAGGACGATAACCCACACCAAAGTGACCAACCGCTTCTGCAAACCTCTTGAAGCTATCATCATTAATGGCATAAAAAGGAATATCAGACTCATACACCTATCAAGCTAAATATTGGTACACATTATGTGTCCTTTGCTTCCAAAGTGCATCAATGATATTTTATTGTTGTTTTATTTTTTTACTTCCACTCAATGACGATTCAGGATCAATAATTGATGCAAATTGGTCCATAGGGCTAAGATCAATAATTGATGCAAATTGGTCCATAGGGCTAAGAGTAAGCGAGTTTCTTTTTGTCCCTAGACTCCCTTCATCTTTCTCATTTTCTTCAAGAACAACTTCTTCCCTCACCTCCATGACTCCATTCATTTATATTCTTTTGTTTCTTTTTTGTTCTTGCTTTTTCAATGACATTCTTACACTTTACTTTATCCTTATTCAAAGACTTCTTATATGAGACAACATTTTCTTTAATATTGGCAATATGTTGTTACTACTAGTAATTTTGCCACACAACTTATATTTCAACTTATTCATCAAGTCCGTAAATTCCCATCCAGCATAATTCGAATTGCGCTTCAACGGGGTATCAATCATCGATATTAAATTAGATGCTTCAGAAGATATATTATCTAATATTTTACTACACAGTACACAAGTAAAAAATTATCAATTAAAAATAATTATCAATACTTCAATAGTAATTATTATTTTTCGATTTGGCAGCACTCTATTTCTCGCGAAAAGCTTTCCCAATCGATTGACCGATCAATTGACAGTGTTCAATCGATCGGCTAATCGATTCGGCAGGTTTCAATTTGTCGCGAAAACATCCCCAATCGATTGGTGATTAGTCGATCGATTGAATACTGTCAATCAATTAGGAAGACTTTTTCATGAGAAAAAAAGACAACCGTCCCACGACTAAGCGATATCTAACTGCCTAGGTGGCACACTAACACGGCGACATCCACCGGCATCACCTTTGCAAAAGTAAAGATGGTGGATAACTGCCTACCGCTTAGGCGACACTCAGACGATCCTATGCGTCACTTTTAGAACACTGGAGAAAAATATAGGGCAGAGATTTATTTTGAGAAAATGGGCAGTATGAATTATTAAAATAGATACAATATTTTGTATATTTACAATTTTATTTATTTATATTAATCCAATCCTAAATAGTCTTGAATTTTATTTGGCGAAACAATTTGTCCGCTTGTTATCGCTTCTCTTGATCACTTGTTCTTCTCTCCCATCGAACTCGAATCATGGCTGTCTGCTGCTGCGCCACTTCACCTCAATCTCCGCAGATCCACCTCAAACCGACCCGCCGCGCCTCCATTCTCCGCCCAATTCGTCGCCGAAACCCTTGTCTCTCTTTCCGATGCCGATCTCTCCTCCCGCCCGCCGCTTCAGTCAGCAGCTCCGCTGCAGACTACCCCCTCGCCGGCGGTAACTCTTCGCCCCTTACTCGGGACTATTCCCGATCTCCCTCTCCTTATTCCTGAATTCGAAGACGAATTTTACAGGGCGTGCGGCGGACGACCCGGGAGGCCAGCCTGCGACGGCGAGGCGACCGCCGCGACGCAGCGTCGCGGGGGTCGATCAGGGCGAGCTAGTGGATTACAAAGAGTTAGCCGACGCGGATAGCTTCTTCTGCGAGTTCAATGGGGTCGATCTGCATCATAGGATCTGTCATTGTGAGGAAATCTATGAGAAGGTCGGGGTTGAAATTCCCGTTGTTCTGCTTCACGGTTTTGGGGCGTCGGCCTTCTCGTGGGATCGAATAATGAGGCCGCTGGCGAGGATGGTGAAGTCCAAGGTCCTCGCTTTTGATCGCCCTGCCTTCGGGCTCACTTCGAGGACTACTGTGAGTAGGGCTTTGAATCCCTACTCCATGACATTTTCTGTCCTTGCTACGCTCTTCTTCATAGATCATTTAGCTGCTTCGAAGACAGAAGACAAAGAGAAGAAAGGGTCAAAGGCTATCCTGATGGGGTATGTATAATCTTTTCTCTTTCGAATTGATGCTGCAATAGTGAAGGAGACACAAAAGAGCTGCCTGTGAGATTCTCAGGCACTCTGCCGGTTGCCTTGTCGCGGTTGAGACATACTTTGAAGCCCCCGAGAAGGTTGCTGCACTGATTCTCGTCGCACCGGCTATAATTGCTCCACTAGCACCAAGGAGAATTGACAAAGAGGAAATGAGAACTCAGAAGGAAAATGGAGCTTCGAAGAATCCAATTATGAGGTTTTTGAAAGTCTTAGCTAACATAAGTATGCAGTTGATGTGGGTAGCTTTGAATATGTTGAAAGCTATGAGAGAAATGGTTGGCTCACTGTATGCCCGAGCCTTGTCGGCATTCCTGCGATCCACACTTGCCTTAATGCTGGTATGTTGATTCATACAAGTATTTGCCTCTCTTTTCTTTTGGTCAAAAGAATCATCAGCAAGCGAAGTTTTAGAAAGCATCTGTCTCCTTATACGAATGCTGCCCTTGACTTGGATTATATAAGCCTTAGCATGTCTTTAAATGTCTTCATCTCATCTATTCCAATGGGACAACCCAGACCTCCTACTCATTTAGCTTCTCAAGAACATGATTTGGTCATTTGGCTTGATGACTTCAAAAAAGTTACTTTTCCTTTTTTCTTCTTTTTGGTAATTGGCATATTACAATAACAGGGTACGATGAAAAGATTACAGAAACCATCTTTTATAAACTCTATTAGTGAAGCACATTCATCAAATGATTGTAGATTATCCCTCTCGGCAAACTTATAACACTTCCCCATGGTCACTGGTCGCTCTGGTACCAAATAATATTGGTTTATCATCTTTTCCTTGTCTATTTTTTGGTGGATCTTTGTAGCTATTGAGGAATTACCTTTCAATGCTAACTTTCTAATTTATTGATTCTGGTATAGTTTTTTTTTTAAATTTCTTTAGACGAATAGGAGAGAATAGAGGAGAATGAGGGAAAGTAACACAAAAAAACATGAGTGTCCTTTTTTCACATGAAAATTTTGTTCATTTCCCTCCCTCTCCTAGTCTCCTATCTTCCCATAAGTTTTTCCACCCAAGGAAACAAGAAATTCAATGCAAAAAGCATTTTTTTTGAAAAAAAAATCGAAGATTGTGTTTGTTGCATGCATGTTTTCTACTTTTAAATGATAATACAAGATAGAGATAAGGTCGTGTGAATTTTACTTATAACTCACTTATCTATCCCTTTTCTTGCATGGAGCTTTGAAACTGAAAGGCTTGCTTTAGTTAGCTTCTTTATATTTCTGTTTCTGAGGTGTCAAAAGTAGTTCTTTCTGCTAATGATGTTCTTCTTTAAGATAAAGAAGATAAACTCCTTTTTCTTTTTTATGTAGTAACAAATTAATTCTGTTTCGAATCTTAGAATGTCTTCTAGCGTAACTCTTCAAATACTTTTTTTCTTGCCATTGTTAAGTGCTTGATTTAACTCGTCCATGATGAATTATCCTGTCGTGGCAGGTCCCAAGTCCGGATAAAGAAGGAGAGTTACAGTAAATTGTCAGTTAGCATTAAACTAAGACAAATGTTCAATGAATAGATCCGCTAAACTATTGTGCTAATATAGATTGTTCTCCGGAAGGAACATGTTACAGGATCCGACATATCTTAGAAATGACCACTACATCTCTAAATTTCTTCGGTCCTAACAATTGGTATTATAGCTAGGTTGCTTTTTACTAGACTAACCGTCGGAAGAAGCACAAGCCAGAGCCATGATTCAGATCGAACCATGTGGGTGAAATCTTAAAAACGAATTAGAGAAGACCCTGAGCAGGTCAAGAGTGACCTGATGCTCGAGGGGAGGCTTGGACCATGAGAATAATGGCGGCCCTTCGTTTGAGAGGGAGGGGGGGGGGGATTGTTGGGTTGCAATGGTTACAAATAAAGTCCCGCCTTGAAAATATATGGAAAGGATCATGAGCTTATAAAGGAAAGATATCTCTATTGGTATGAAACCGTTTGGTAGAGCCTAAGAGCAAAACTACGAGAGCTTAGGGCTAAAGTGGATAATATCATATCATTATGAAGATATTTAAATTTCTCCTGAACTGAGAGCTTTAATTATTTAGGATTTTTTTGCAAAATGATAGACATGGAGAAAGATGTATTACATAGAATACAAGCAAAATAGTTGAAACAGAGAAGAGCGTTGGGTTTTTATATGATCGTAAAGTACCTCTAAAACTTAAAGCAAAGTTCTACAAAATGACAGTTAGACCATATATGTTATATGACGTTTAATGTTAGACTATGATTTGAGCACATGGGTAGAAGATGAAGATGTTAAGGTGGATGTGTGAACATACGAGGATTGAAAAAAATAAGAAACAGAGCATGAGAAAGAAAGTCAGAGTTGTATCTATCAAAGGAAAACTCTGAGAGACGTTTAAGATGGTACAAACGTGTACTTAGATGGTCAATAAATGTTCCAATTAGACGATGTGAAACTATGACAAATATACACACCAAACAAAGAATAGGATGACCAAAAAAAGACTTGGTAGTAATAATAAAACATGATAAAATTTATTTAAATATAGATATTGATATAGTAGGGGATATAGTTCAATGACGTAGAAGGATCGATCCCACCTAATGGGATAAGACTTGATGGTTGTATTGTTAAGTGCTTGATTTCTAAGTTACAATGCATTAATTAAATAGTTGCCTGCAACCCCTTTGAACAATCCAATCACAGACCTATATTTCACACTTTTGTTTACCCTAATCATATTAAGGTATACCTTTGATTCCTTTGCTAGTTAGCCTTGGATTTTGTAACTGTTGTTGCATGCTTAAATTTGGAATGGTAGGAAGCTTCAATGTGCACTACAACAAACTTATCGTTGCGTAGTTTGTTATGTACAATGGTTTACTTACACATTCTTATAGATGAGATATCTAGATCTCTTCTATGACACAGATAAACATAACAGACATCTTATGCAATATGAAATATTTAAAATATTTTGTGAATTTTCTATATACTCTGCTCCAGCAAAACAGCCCTTTGATACGCTGGCTATAGCGAGATACTTATTACTTGACACTCGCATTATGCATCTTTTGTGTTCGTATTACAATGTGTAAAACACTCGGTTTTGACACTTTCCTACTGTTTCTTTTTCACTCCATCGGTGTATTAAGTGTTTTTATGTCATTTTGTAACGACTTCTCTTGATAGGCCTGTTCTTTGACACAATTGAATATGAATATTCTAAGCACCTCATTGTTGTTTCAATATCAGTTTTGGTTATGGTTCCAGGTAAGGATGATAATGGATAAGTTTGGAGTATTGGCTATTCGCAATGCTTGGTTTGATCGAAGCAAAATCACAGATTATGCCATTCAAGGTTATACAAAGGTTTCCTTCTAAAACTGAGATCCGAGTTACAATTATATATCCAACTGTTTCAATTGGATCATCCTATGCATCTCTGCAGCCACTCAGAGTGAAAGGTTGGGAGAGGGCACTTCTAGAGTACACTTTAGCCTTGCTGACAGAGTCTTCATCAAAACCACCATTATCTGAACGACTTTCTCAGATCTCGTGCCCTGGTAAAAGATCTAAATTAACATAATGTCAACATCATTAGCATGCAAATCAATTGTCCTCATCTATGTCACTAAACCTAATAGCAACTGTAACATGTGTGATTAGTAAGATTCTACAGTGGCAACCTGAGGAAGCTTTTTTCTGATCCTTACTAATTTACTCGCTACAATGGTAATGCAGTGTTGATCGTTACCGGCGATAACGACCGGCTTGTCCCAGCCTGGAATGCAGAGCGTCTTTCACGAATGATTCCAGGTTCCAGCTTTGAGGTGATTAAGCACTGTGGACATTTGCCTCACGAAGAAAAAGCGGAAGAGTTTCTAATGATCGTCGAGAGGTTTCTTTGGAGTGTGTTTGGAGTTGCCGATCGCCAATTTGTCCCCGCAGCCGCATGACTTGCCCTGGTATTCTTGGGGCCAAACATTTATCAAAGAAATTTACAAGAGTATAATTGAGACTGTTCAATGTATATATAAGAACACATGAAATTAGCAAATAATTTATAAACATTTGAAGATGAGCATAAGAAATACTACTTGTCGGATCACATTCAATCTAAATTGGATTTTGCTCAGGCCGTACATATGTCATCTCCACTATAAATTTACAGATATCAAGGTTTAACAGCCAACTCCGTTCCCCATTTTTTACCATTTGCAATGGGGAAGAAACCTCAGTGAACAATAATGGGGTTACAATTTAGTAGTGTAGGAATCCCTTCATGTGTTTATGCAAGCGGCTTTAACAGGGTTATAACCTCAATGGCCCTCAAATGATCGCAAAAGGTACCTGCATACAAGAATGTATTGCAAATCAAGACACAGGAAGGGTGCTGACGGGATCCAAGCACTCCCAGGATGCAAGAAGGCGCAGCAAGTGCAACTTCTCAACAAATGGTTCTAGTATCTCTGCTTCTTCCTCTGGTGCAAAAGCCATGCAAATGCTAAGTTCTTGAACAGCTTCAGTGTACCTCCTACAACATCCCCCCGGATGAAATTATTGTGCAACTTGATGAGCATGGATTCTCAAATGGGAAACTGATTTACCTGCTGTAGTACAGAAGCATTCCATGGTCTCTCCTTAACCTCCAGTTGTTGGGCTGCAGTATCAATAGCCTTTCAGAAGCCATAGTGGCCAACCTTACAATTCAGCTAAAAGAGTCAGTCAACTAGTGAAACCTCTCATTTGCCTTTACTGTGAAGTTCGAAACAAAATATACCATATAGTCTGAGCCAACTAATACATTTATATCAAATAAGATGAGTACTATAATTTCTGGCTAGGCGGATGAGGAACTATAACAATTTGATAATAATTTAAAAGCAGCAACACCAATAAATCCAGCCAAGTCTTAAGTATCTAGCTCAGAGTTTAAGAATGACCATCTTATGCGAAGCATACCACTAATTCTAGAAATACCGGTATATCTTGGTGAATTTTCTTTCCAAACAACCTATTCTAAGTTTCTTCTTCATACAGCTTCATAACTCCTTGATCTATTATTCTTATTTCTGGAGAATCCCAGTGAACACATTTATTCAGATCAGCCATGTATTCTTGTGCATCTAATAATCTATAATATAATACTATGCTCTAAGAGGATTTGAATTTTCAATAAGATGGGCGACAAGATATATTGAAATTGCTGCCAAAGATGAGTGCTTACAAACAAATGTCTTATGAAATCATAAAGTTACTAATGGTAATGATAAAAACATAGAATATACCTGAGGTATTGAGGCCGCAACAGTGGAATATCTGAAATCTCTCCCATGCCAGCTTTGTCTTTTCCAGGATAAACTGGTCTAAGTGGAGAAGTTAGCATTAAGCCATGATTTGCTTTTGAAGCCCGTTTCCAATAGAGTCTCTGCCAAAATTGAAAATGACAAGCAAGAGTCAAAGAAATTTAAAAAAGGCCCATCAATAAGATAAATGTATTCAGCTATAGTTGTAGGCCTGTAGCTGCATACAATCAGATTAGCTAGAGCAATCCCAATGATATCTCTCTTTGTAGCAATATCAAGTCTTAAAAGTGAACTGCTGTCCATTTCAGAAGCTTTACTTCTAGGATCCTTGACACATTTGCCATTCATGGTAGAAAACAGGCTATTTCCTGATGCAATCCTGAAAAGTTCCTATAAAGGGCAAAAAAAAAAAAGAAGGAATAACGTTTTCAACTGGGAGACTGCTATGAATAACAGAAAATCTTTGAGGCTTTAGATTCCTATGCATAGTGAGGAATACTAAAAAGGTGAATCAAGTTAAATAGCAAAGACTCGTGATGGATGGCAGGGAGTAAATAGAAAGGCAAATTCACATAGTAGGTTATGGAGAATGGTCTACTGCACCCATGCTAGATAGAAAAAGAAACAAACTACAAAACAGTTGAAGAAAATACATGCTATTTGTTGCTTCTATACAAGTGTATAGTTTAAGTTGCCTTACAGTATCTAAGTACATAGAAAAAATAACACACCGCTGAATTCCCTGACTGTGGCCAAATCAAAAAATCCTCTCCAACTGGAGAGCCCACAATGGCAACACCAAGCCTTTGACATACTTCAACATATATGACGCTGAACATTATGTCTGTTAACATAATAAGATTCCATGGCAGTATGAGTTGAAGAGCCATTTGCTCTAGCAACAAAAATTAGTCAGTTGTTGCAGAGGGAAAGATAGAAAAGACTTACCGCTCCCACATCCAGTGTTAAGCACCGTATGCAAGTATGAAAATTTTGAATCTACTAGAACAGGATATCTTTTGAAACCTCTTGATTTAAAGAGAACAAAGTTTACAGCCTCCAACACTTCAAGTAGATGGCAACCTATCTCTCTCGAGATTAAATCTGCTTCGACTTCTTTTGCTAACACATCCAACTCATTTAACCACCCAGATATGTTCTTCCCAGCTAAAGATATTTCTTCAACATCCTCAACTTCTGATTGAGCATTAAATTGGTCGGTTGCACCTTCCCTTTCATTCCGCAATGAACGTGCATCCATATCTCGATTCACTGACATGAAAGCTTCATCTTCAGCAGCAATGAGCAACATAGCCTACACAAATGTTAGGTGATTAATCAAGAACAACAGCACTTTGTAAATACAAACAGAATTAGCAAAAGGAGGAAAGAGAATGTTGTTAACACCTATTTCAGGATGTGAATCTTGCATCTCAAAGAAATGCCGACCATACTGGAAAAGTAACGGTTTGCTACCATAAAAAAGATCTAAGCATATGTATTAGCCTTGAAAATATTGACATAAGATTTTGCGATTTTATATTTAGATATGATTCGGCCTACAGTGTAAGCTAAATATACCCTACTATAGTAGTTTAATACTATCTGAAGTTCTACAATGAGATTATAAGTTTATATGATTCAAACTATTTTAAAGTTGCAGTTCTAACAAATTTAACTCAACCTTACGAACACTAGAGCTTTTTCAATGCAGATATTTCTCCCTTAGTTTTCTTCTTTAGTATACATGTATCACCAGATGTAATATACAGCAGACTCATTGGAGCAAACTCACATGGACTCTCTTCCTTGATACAAGTTATAAATGGCAAGGAATCAAATAAATGCAGTTCCAGTCAAACTAGCAGTGCCCATTGTGTTTCTTGGTTGTCGAGCTCCAGAAGACATGCTTAATTACTACTTCACAACAAAGGCAACTTTTGATACAAATACAAGTTAGTTTGCAACATTGCGCTCCAAATATTCTAAAGAGTCAATTAAAGATTCAATCATTCAACCACCGGGAGGCAGGCAAATTCAAGATAATCAAAGTACCTTGGCTAGTGACACATCTTTATCATCAGAACTGAAAGTGATCTCCTTGACAAACTTCTCCCGAGCAAGCCTGAGGATCTGGATTTACATTTGCCCCCATGATGTCAAAAAATCAACAAAACCGAACCGAGTTAAGACTTAAGAGTAAAGGGAAACAGAAAAGAATCGACAAGAAGAAACAGGAACAGTATCAGGATGCGGCGGCAGCTCAGCATCTGTCCCACAGGCTCCGCTACTACAATTCATAGTCGAGGTGAAGGAGAACAGACCTTAACGTTGGAATCGGGCAGGGAATCCCGCTTCATGGTGGGGGAAGCCACGGACGGGGGAGGACTCCCCACGTGCCTCGTCTTCTTCCCATTCCCGAGTCGGCGATCAAACCCAAACCTGATCGTAACAACAAATGGTGGGTCGGGTAGTAGCATAACCCTCTCTCTCTCTCACACACACTCTCACTCTCACTCTCATCTACCACTATCTCTCCCTCATTGCAAAAACGCGATATCAGCACCACAATCTCCGTTACTCTCTCTCTATCTCTAAGAAACAAAGTAATTGCTAACCCTAGAAAGTTGGAAAGCGAATGGAACCCACGCAATCGCCGAGGAAGAAAAGAGACGGTGTGCACCTGAGATCGAGAGAGGACGGCGAGCGGCCGTCTCCGCGACCGCCGGCATCGACGGGGAAGCAGAGAGGATGGGAGGCGGAGAGGGACGCCATGGGCCGACGAAGCGATCGAATCACGAGGATCGATGCGAACGCCGTGAAGAGGATGGAAGATTTACAAGCGGAACAGCAAAGGCAGCAGCAGTTACAGGGCTCCCCATTCTTCTCTCCGCAATCGAACTGGGTGGGTCCAATGATCATAAGGAGAAGACCGGGGCGGGCGTTAGGAGTGGGCGGTGGGCGTTGGCGTGTGAGTAGGCCGGCCGCAGCAACAGCGTGTACAAATACAACTATCTATTTTACGTAAGACGTCACGTCGTTACGCAGAGTGATTAAATTAAGCTCTGTATTAACCGAAAAGGATAAGGTTTCAAAACATTAATTAGAAAAACGTGACAGACAAAGACAGAACGGATCAGTTACGTGTCAACACCCGTTTTGTCTGCCAAGCGCCATGAATCGCTCTGGCTCGCGGGACACGGAGTAACTCACGTGATGGGGTTGAGTTGTATCGAGCGAGCTGGGCCGGGTGGCCCAATTGCTTTGGGCACCGGTCCAAAAATATGAAAATAAATTATTGATATTTATTTTCCTGATGTGACATAACAAGAAATATATATATATATATATAAATTTAAATTTAAATATATATATATATATTTAAAATTTAATATAAGAAAATATTATTTTTAAAAAAATTGAATTAGACACCTAGTTGAAATCGGGACGCCTCAATTTTATTTAGGAGCTTCAACCATGGTGTCGCGCATAATTGCACATGAAGATATATATATATATATATATATATATATATATATATATATATATATATATATATATATATATATATATTTTGTTATAAATAATTTTTTAATAAATTCTGTGAACTTATAAATTTTTTTATCTACAACATTCCAATCCAAGAGTATAAAAATCTTATTAACTTACATACATTATCATTTAATATTTAAAATTTCAAATATAAAATTTTAAATATATATATAATATTTCATAAATATTTAAAATTATTTATTTTAAGGGAAACTTTTCATAAACTCTCCATCTTCAAATTCATCTTTACATGCAATCTCTACTCAAATTTTTCTTTACATACAGTCCCTGATGGGATTAACAAGACAGTTTGATGGGTATTATTTGAAAAAAATTAAGTATAAAAGTTAGAAATTTGAGTATATAAGGTTACATCCACCACATCAAGAAACTGTATACTCAATTTTCACTCTTTTATACTCAAGTTTCACTCTTTTATACTTAATTTTCACTGATATATATTCAATTTTTATTCTTTTATACTCAATCCATTAGAGAGTGAATGCAAAGAAAATCCCAAATGGAGAGTATATGTAAATATCAAATGGGTATTGGGAAGTTTTTTTATAATTTACCGTTATTTTAAACATTATAATTTAAAAAGAAAATATCTATCCTAAAAAAATCATATTAACTTAAATTTGTAAATTTTAAAATATTAAATATTAAATATATATAATATATTAAAAAAATAAAGTAACGATGAGTCTAAATTGAATAAAGCGTCTCGAGTCTATACCCGCACTATAGTATTTCGATAAATTTATCTATTTATATTTAATTTAAAAAAAGTAATGGTGTCGCTGACATGCAGTTATGTCTACCTGCCAATGAGTTATGGCCGAGCTGGATGAACTTAATGAGATAATTCATTTTTTAAAAAGGAAATGATTTCTACATTAACGTAGATATCTTAATAAAAAATTTAATCGGCAATCATCGATTTGATATCATAAGCGACTTTTGATCATCACCTAAAATTTGTCAGAATCGCCGATAATGATAAATCCGTCGGAATCGATAGTGAATGATATGAGATCGCAATTAAGTTGATCCTCGACGATTTCACCGTATTTTCTAAAATATAATTTATTTTAGGATAACGATTGAAAATTGTCGACGATATCTGATCGACAATAAAATATCATATGTAGATTGATTGACAGTTAAAAACAGCACTCTAAAAAACAAATGAATTTCTTCTTCTTTTTTTTTTCGAAAAGCAAATAAAGAAATCTTAACTTTCGTCCAGCACAGTTGATAGCAGGTTAGAACACGATTAGCATTACGTTTTAGTCCCCTCATTAGCAGCTGCGTTTGGTAGGGGTAATCTATTCTGTAATATAATCAAGATTATATTATAAGTTAGATTCTTTTATTTGAAATAATTTTTATTTGAAATAATTTTAAAATTGTAATGTAATAGAATCTCGATTACAAAAGTGGCTCAAGATTTGTAATCTCGATTACAAAACTAAAACGATATAATCCGATTACATTACAGCTTGTAAAGTCATCGGTCGGGCTGTGGTCGGTCATCGGTCGTTCACCATTCACCGGGCGGCAGCCGGCGGCGACGGCCGATCACCGGCCAACCGACGGCAGTCGCCAACCATGGTCGTTGGTCGTCGTTGTCGGTCGTCGGTCGTCGTTGTCGGTCGTCAGCCGTCAATCTTTGATTACATTACAGGATGAATTATCCTTCACCAAACGCAGTCTATGGTTATCAAAGATTACATACAACTCGTTACCAAACATAGTAATGTAATCTTGATTACATTACGGCTGCATTTGGTAGGGTGTAATCCACCCTGTAATGTAATCAAGATTACATTACAAGTTGGATTCTTTTGTTTGGAATCACTTTAAGATTGTAATGTAATATAATCTCGATTACAAAAGTGGTTGATAATTTGTAATCTGGATTACAAAATAAAACCTCCATAATCTGGATTACATTATAGCTTGTAAATGTTGGATCAGGTTAGTCTGGCTAGAGGGGGTGAATAGACGGCTAATAAATAAAAGGAATGGAGGAACTCGTCTATAAAAAAAAATTTGGTTGCAACTTGGTCGTTGCTTCCAAGACGGTTAAAGTAAAAAAAATCTCCTTGTGGCGGAGAAGCCTTACAACTGAAGCACACTAGACTTTAGAGAGAATTACAAGAATTGAATTCTCTGACTCTGAATCTCTAAGCCTGTTTATAGGTTGAGTGATATGATCTTGACCGTTGATACAAGATTGAGTTTCATCTTGATCGTAGATCTAAGATTATCTCAACCAGATTTTAAACTCTAATTAAAAGGTATAAATATTATTAATCGGCTCCTTTGAAATGGTCTTCAACGGCTCCTTTGAAGTGGTATAAAAACGGCTCCTTTGAAACTCTAATAAAAGCTTTAATATAAAAGCTTTAACATAATCGACTTTAATTAAAAAGTTTAATTAAAAGCTTTACCATTTTTGACTTTTAATTAAAAGCTTTAATTAAAAGCTTTAATATAAAAACTTTTATAAAAGACGTCGTGCTTGTCTTGATCCAAGTCTAAGTCAAAGGCAACTTGACTGTTCGTAAGTAGATCTTCTGGATGATTTCTGACTAATCGGAATTAGGCTCACCCGAACCCGACTCCGACCTTTCGCCCCTCGAGCGTGCTTCCTTCCGACTTCTCGTCCCTCGGACGTCGCGCGCGTCCTTCACGCTCCACCGACGTACTCTTCCGCAGCTTCCGCGTCCCTCGGATTGTACCGAGCCCGTTGGCTCACTTCCCGTGCAATCCTTCTCGTCCGCTGCGTCTTACGCTCGACTCCCTCCGTACCTAAGTTCCTGCACACTTAGCAGAGGGATTAAAACTAACAGGACCTAACCTAACTTGGTTAATCACATCAAAACCAACTGGGGCACCAACAATTTCCCCCTTTTTGATGTGCATCAACCCAAGTTTAATTAGGGATAAACAACAAACAATAAAAAAATATTGTAACAGATTTAAACATGAAAAAAATTTGCACTCATGTACATAACCTCCCCCTGAACATAAACTATTCTCCCCCTTTCATCAAAGTAAAAATGGGACAAAAAATAGGGAAGGAAAAAATATAAATTTCACTTAATTAATTTTTTTTTATTAAATTCATACAAAATAAAAAAATCCTAATAAATTCATGATAAGTATGCCAAGTACTGAAAAAAATATCAGTCAATTTTATTTTTCATAAATACCAGAAAATTAATTCAATATTGATTTTGGGACCCAAAATAAATTTTCATCTACGGGGTTAATCAAAAACTTTGGAGGAATATAATTTCTAGGAATTTTTCTAAGCTGGCCCCTGTGATTTTTAATATACCAATTCAGATTTTCAGGATAGAAATTCTTTTTAATTCTTAAACATGCAATATCATTTTCTAATTTCTCCACTAAAATTTTTAAATTTTCATTTTCTGTTTTCAGTTGGTCGGATAGAACAGATGAGCATATAGTGCCAATTCTTTCTTTTAACTCAGAGTTTTCTATCTCCAATTTATTCATCGACTTAAGCATGAATTTTATTACTGAGTAGATTCGAGTAGGTGGAAGTAGACATACCTCACTTACCGGGGCGGTTTCGAAGTTAGGATCTTCTTCTTCATTGCTGCTTTCTCCCGAGGTGCTTTCTTCATCTTCGTCTTGGTGGCTTGCCATCAATGCAAGTCCGACGAACTCTTCGACTTCCGATTCATCTGACGAGGTCTCGTCCCAGGTGGCTTTTAGTGCCTTTTTCTTCTTTGACTGGTTCTTGAGTTTAGGGCACTGATCTTTCAGGTGTCCCTCCTCATTGCAGTTGTAGCATCGGACCGTTCGTTTTTTCTTTCTCTGCACCTTTTTTGAGCGGTTAGTATTAATGTATTTACATAATTTTCTTACCGCTAGTGCTGTTTCTTCATCATCCGCTGAAGATTCTTCGTCGAGTTGGATCTTCCTTGTTTTTAGCGCAATATTGTCAGCTTTCCTGTTCTTTTCTACAAAGCGTGATTCGTGAAGTTCCAAAGTAGAAAACAACTCTTCTAAAATACTTATTTCTAGATTTTTTGAAATATAATATGCATCAATTACCGAGGTCCATTCTGGGGTTCTCGGAAACGCGTTTAGAGCGTACCTTTGAGCATCGCGGTTAGTTGCCTTTTCTCTGAGATTTTCGAGGCTTGTGATTAGTTCTTTTACCTTTGCATGTAATCTCGCAACAGATTCTCCGTCTTCCATCCGTAGATTGGTCAGTCGGCTTCGAAGAACATCT
The DNA here is from genome assembly GCA_024364735.1 of Boesenbergia rotunda. Lineage (NCBI taxonomy): Eukaryota > Viridiplantae > Streptophyta > Magnoliopsida > Zingiberales > Zingiberaceae > Boesenbergia > Boesenbergia rotunda. Next base: position 217,662 of record JAGFNQ010002452.1, read on the forward strand.
CGTCGCGCAAGTTTTGCTTCCGAGGTTCCTTCGTGGAGTTCCAAGAAGTTCTCTGGGAAGTGCTACAACTGTGGCCGAGTGGGCCACAAGTCTTCGGAATGCAAGAAACCGAAGAAGAAGCAGGAGGTCAACCTGAACGAGGGACCAGAAATGGAAGACATTTGTGTCGTGGTCTCCAAATTGAACCTAGTGGGTTCAAAACCACGACAATGGTGGATCGATATTGGAGCCACCAGACATGTATGCTGTAATAAGGAACTGCTCTACAAATTTGAAGAAATTAGCGGAGAGAAGCTGTTCATGGGGAACTCGGCAACCTCGGACATCATGGGCCAAGGGAAGGTGGTGCTAAAGATGATCTCGGGCAAGGACCTCACTCTCACCAATGTATTGTATGTTTCGGAGATTCGAAAGAATCTAATGTCCGGATCATTATTAAGCAAGTATGACTTTCGCATTGTGTTTGAGTTCGACAGAGTTGTACTGTCGAAAAAGGGAATGTTTGTGGGAAAAGGCTATGTATCTAATGAGCTATTTAAGCTCAGTGTAATGGTCATTAGGCCTAAGATGAATAAAACTGAGAGCTCTTCCACTTATATGCTTGAGTCTTCTTGTTTATGGCATGATAGACTAGGACATGTGAATTACGATGTGATTCGTTGATTAATGAACAAGCAAAACATACCGACACTCCACCTTGACCCGAAACACAAGTGTGAGACTTATGTTGAAGCAAAGTTGACAAGGTCATTCATTCAACACGTTGAATGAAGCAACGAACCACTCGACCTAATTCACACCGACGTATGTGACCTTAAAGGTACACCGGCATGTGGTGGGAATAAGTACTTCATCACTTTTGTAGATAATAACACTAAATATTGTTATGTGTATCTTCTCAAAAGCAAGGATGAAACTATAGAGAAATTCATTCTCTGTAAGAATGAGGTTGAAAATCAACTTAATAAGAAGATTAAGGTGGTTCGAAGTGACCGAGGCGGTGAATATATGTCACTATTCGTTGAGTTGTGTGCTGAACATGGGATCAGACATGAAATAACAGCTCCTTATACCCTTCAGCAAAATGGAGTTGCTGAGAGTAGGGGTGTAAATGAGTCGAGCCGCTCGTGAGCCGCTCGCGAGCCGCTCGGTCAAAACTCGACTCGAGCTCGGAGTTGACCGAGCTCGAGCCGAGCTCGAGCTGGCTCGTTTACAATTCGAGCCGAGCCCGAGCCAATTCAAAGCTTGCTCGATGGCTCGTCGAGCCTTATCGAGCCAAGCCTGGGATCTATCCCAGGCTTGATAACATTGTTTTCCATAAATAAATAAGAACTTGATGAGGTATTTGTGGTTAGAAGGTTTCGGTGGATAGCAGAGGTTGCAAGTTCGAATCACACCTTACCCCATTTTTATTAGATTTTTCGGCTCGAATTTGGCTCGAGCTCGGCTCGAGCTCGACTCGAGCCGAGCTCGAGCTCGATTTTACTAGCTCGATCGAGCTCGAGCTCGAGCCGAGCTCCTTTGGTTTTCTCGAGCTCGAGCTCGAGCCGACCTTTGGCTCGGCTCGGCTCGACTCGTTTGCAGCCCTAGCTGAGAGGAAGAATCGAACTCTTAAGGAGATGATGAATGCTCTTCTATTGAGCTCTGGACTGCCAAACTCCATATGGTGGGAAGTTGTATTAACAGCTAATTACCTTTTAAATAAGGTCCCTCGAAAGAAAATAGATAAGAGCTCTTATGAGTTATGAAATGGATGACGACCATCCTACAAATACTTACGAGTGTGGGGGTGTTTTGCAAAGTTTTGGCGTCTGATCCGAAAAGGGTTAAGATAAGACCAAAAATTGTTGATTGTATATTTATTGGATATGTATATAACAGCAGTGCATATCGATTTTGTGTTTATGAGTCATAATTACCGGATATACACAAGAACTCGATAATAGAATCGAGAAATGCCTCATTCTTCGAGCATGTGTTTCCATATAAGACCCGAGAGGACGCTAGCTCCTCAAAACAGGTGGAGGAAATACTAGAGGAAGAAGAAGAGGGTGATGAACCAATTGAGGCTGCGCCTCGGCGAAGTATGAGAGTTCGGGTGGAAAAATCTTATGAATTAGATTTTATCACTTTCATGTTGGAAGGTGAGCCCCAAAGCTACTCAGAAGCTGTGAACTCTTCTGAGGGACCTCACTGGAAAGAGGCAATTGCATCTGAGATAGAATCTATCTTGCAAAATCACACTTGAGAACTTGTGGACCTTCCTCCGGGGAGTAAACCATTAGGTTGCAAGTGGATCTTCAAGAAGAAGAAAAAAATCAGATGGCACAATTGACAAGTATAAGGCCAGATTAGTAATTAAAGGTTACCGACAACGAGAAGGCCTTGATTACTTTGACACGTATTTTCCTGTGTCGAGAATAACTTCCATTAGAGTGTTGTTGGCTATTGCTTCTATATGGAACCTGGAAATACATCAGATGGATGTAAAGACGACCTTTCTAAATGGAGATTTAGAAGAGGAAATTTACATGAAGCAACCTGAGAGGTTTTCTGTGCCAGGACAGAATAACCAGGTTTGCAAATTGGTGAAGTCTTTATACGGCTTGAAACAATCTCCAAAACAGTGACATGAAAAATTTGATAATGTCATGCGAGAGGGTGGATTCAAACTTAATGAATGTGATAAATGTGTCTACTTGAAAGCTACAGAAGATGACTTTGTCATTTTGTGCTTATATGTAGATGACATACTTATCATTGGGAGCAAGATAATCAAATCCACGAAAGACATGTTGAACTCAAGATTTGACATGAAAGACATGGGCCTAGCTGATGTGATTCTTGGAATCAAAATTCTTAGAACAGCTGAAGGATTTGTTCTTAGTCAGTCACATTATGTGGACAAAATTCTTAAGAAATTCACCAATGGTGATACTGCGTTGGCACGAACACCGATAGATACGAGCCAACATCTATCGAAAAACCAAGGAGTAAGTATCTCTCAGGTAGAGTACGCTCGGGTGATTGGAAGTCTGATGTACTTGATGAATTGTACACGACCAGACTTGGCCTACGCAGTAAACAAACTGAGTAGATACACGAGTAATCCTGGTGTTGAGCACTGGAAAGGGATAACAAGAGTACTGAGGTACTTGCAGTATACTCGTGGAAATGGACTGCACTATATGAGATATCCTGCTATTATCGAAGGATACAGCGATGCGAGTTGAATATCTGATATAAAAGACTCGAAGTCTACGAGTGGTTATGTGTTCACTCTGGGAGGTGCAACCATTTCATGGAAATCTTCTAAGCAAACTGTAATAACCAGATCCACGATTGAGTCTGAGTTTGTAGCTCTTGACAAATATGGTGAAGAGACTGAATGATTACGGCAATTCTTAGAAGATGTACCGAGATGGCCGAAACCCGTGCCGGCAATCTGCATACATTGTGATAGTCAATCTGCATTGGCCGGGCATAATGCCATCTGTAATATAATGGTAAGTCTAGACATATACGTCGGAGACATAATACTATTAGACAACTACTCTCAACTGGAGTTATCACTGTTGATTATGTGAAGTCAAAGGATAACTTAGCGGATCCGCTAACCAAAGGGTTAAATCGAGAGGTAGTTGCAAGCTCATCAAGAAGGATGGGCTTGATGCTGATAGAAAATGTTGGTGCAAAGGAAACCCAACCTATGCAGACTGGAGATCCCAAGAACTAGCTTCAAAGGGACAACCTAACTGCACTGACAAAGTTGTTCACTGTAAGGGAACGCCCCTTTGAAACAGTGAAGGATGGAGGTTAAGCATACGGCTTTTAATGATTCAATAGAGTTATGTGGAAAAACTCTTAAGAGATCACCTATGTGAGAAAGAAGTGGGGCCGCTTCGAAGAGAATTGAAGACACAATTCTTAGAACTTCTCGCAGAATCAGGTGTGTTCATGGCCAAGAACGAACACACTCATGAGAACTGAGGTGTATCAGGGAGAGTCCTGCGTGAGATGTGTCAATGCTTGCATAAACGACAGCACAGTTCAAGGACATCATGTCTACTGTCAGCCAGGAAGCAAACAGATCTTCATAAGGGAAGGTTCAAAGGGTGAAACATACCTATCTTATACACGACTCAACTGCTGAATGCTATCACCATGTTTCCATTCATGTGGGGGATTGTTGGATATTATGTGAATGGAAAGGGAGGTGGTGGGATTTTAGTCCCACACTGGGACTTTCTAGTGAGTAGAAAGTGAGGTGGAGAATAAAGAGACTCCCTTGTGAGTGGAGCTTTAGTCCCACATTGGGAGTTTTGAGGCAAAATGGTTGGTTTATATTGTTTCACAGGCATGGTAGTTGTGAACAAATGCTAGGGGAGAGGCTCTCTCTCACGCATGGGTGCGCAGGGGGTGCAAATCCAGAGCCCGGATTTATACTGAACCAAGTGAATTCGTGTGCGTGCACGACCTGCGCGCGTTGAATGTCCGACCGGTCGGGGCAAAATTTGTCCAAGCAGATGAACCAACGTTTTGCCAAATTGGTTTTGCTCAAATGTAACTGATGTATTAATTTTGATTAATGCGAGGTCAGTAACCCCCAGACGTTTTGATCTGGCCGGTTAATTATCAATAAATGACGATTAATTCGTCATTTAGGACTGTGGGGGTTTGAGCCTATAAAAAGCGATTGTGACCGAGAGCAAAAGAGATAGACGATACAGAGAAATTCTCCTCCACTCCGCCTCATTCCCGACCTCCTGTGAAAGCGTTCGGGGACATCCCTCAGTTCGCCACGAGTAACGAGTACTCCATTGTACCCGTGATCTGTTGTTGTATCCTGAGAGACAGAAGTCCATCTGAGCCTCCAAGCACCGGCGGAGGAGGACGAATCTGTTTCAAGGAAACTGCGTTGCGCAGGCCTCAGCAAATTCCTGATCGGTCGGGAGACGCCCAACCACTACTCGGGAGATCCTAGTCGGGAAACTCCATTCGAGAATTCCAGCTCGGGAATTCCGCTTGGGAGCTCGGGAGACACTGCTCAGGACTACTGGTCGAGAAACCCGGTCGGGAGACTCGGGTCGGCAGCTCGGGAAACTCAGTCAGAAGCTCGGGAGATCGAGTTGGCAGCTCGGAAGATCCAGTCGGGAGCTCGGAAATTCAGCTCGGGAGACTGCTGCTTGCGAAAAAGACAGTCGGACCCACTCAATAGTTAAGTTGAAATTATTGTAGTAATTTCAATTTATTATAACTTCTCCAAAAAAAAAATTCATTTCCTCCGACAAATAATAATAATAATAATAATAATAATAATAATAATAAATGGGAATTAGCGATCCAACAACACTTATATTTTTCTATATTACGGGCAAGTTCGACAGGCACTAGATTTCCCCTTCCCTCTTGTTCTATTTCCTCCGTTGGCCAGTGAATGGTGGTGGTTGTGGTGGTGGCTTCCATACTCCGCACCATATCTGCTTCTTTGTCGCTGCTGCTTACAGTGACTCCGATAAGTCATTTCTCGGGCACTGTTCTTGCTCCGCCGCTAAAATCTAGAAGAAGAGGAAGAAGAAGCTTCGCAGGCATTTCAACGAACATCTTATGGGCACTCTGGTTTCTTCGGGCTCAACCTGCCTTGTACGGCTCGCCGTTCACTTTTTGCTGTTGATGTTCCAAGGAGGTGACGGTTTGAGAAGATTGGTTCGCGATTTGTTGACAAAATGAGATTTTGTTTGTTTATTTTTAATGTTTTTGGGTGGATGATTTTGCAGCGGAGGCGAGCACATTCACGTTTGTGAACAAGTGCGGGGAAACTGTTTGGCCTGGGATATTGTCCAACGCCGGCAGCCCGGCGCTGGAGTCCACCGGTTTCGAGCTCCCTGCAGCATCTTCCCGCGCCTTTCAGCCGCCCACGGGGTGGTCTGGGCGGTTCTGGGCGCGGACCGGCTGCTCCGCTGCCGCCTCCGGTGGCGCCTGGTCCTGCGCCACCGGCGACTGCGGGTCCGGCCAGGTGGAGTGCAACGGCGCGGGCGCGGCCCCGCCCGCGACACTCGCCGAGTTCACCCTCGCGCCCTCTTCCGCCGGGCAGGACTTTTACGACGTCAGCCTCGTGGACGGCTACAACCTCCCGATGGTGGTGGAAGCCAGCGGCACCCCCGGCGCCGGGGGGTCCTGCGCCGCCACCGGGTGCGTGGCGGACCTCAATCGAATGTGCCCGGCCGAGCTACGAGTCGCCGAGGGCGAAGCGTGCCGGAGCGCATGCGAGGCATTCGGTTCCCCGGAGTTCTGCTGCAGCGGCGCTTACGCCAGCCCCGCCACCTGCCGCCCGTCGACCTACTCCCAAATGTTCAAATCGGCGTGCCCTAAATCCTACAGCTACGCCTTCGACGATCCCACTTCAACCTTCACCTGCGCCGGCGGCGCCGACTACACCATCACGTTCTGCCCAGGATCCGCCCCTAGGTAGTATCAAAATCCCCCATTCCCATTACTATCCATCTCAAAATCGAATTTTGTTATAAAAAAATCTGAAATTTTTAATCGCTCCGCGACCTCGCAGCCAGAAATCATCGAGAGATTCCTCGACAAGCTCGACAACGACGGCGTCTTCAACATACTCAGGGACCGGTGGTGGGCTGACGCTGGAAGACGACTCTTGGCTTGCAAGCTTGGCCACAGGCGACGCAACCACCGCAAGAGGGCCAGTCCCTTTCTTGTACTCACTCATTGCCGCCATGGCATTGGCTTGTACACTACTGCAATAGCATAATGTAAATTTGCTTAATTATTCAGTTGCCCTGTTCTCTCTCTCTCTCTCTCTCTCTCTCTCTCACTCAAAGTTTGTCCTAAAACATAGCCGGTGGTGGTGGTGCCGTGGTGGTGGACTTTCCAAAATGGAATATAAAAATTAGATGAAGGAAGAAAAATTAAAAAAAAAAAAAACAAAGGTGGAGACGAGAAAGATTCGCATTGGATTCCTGTGTTGTTAAAGCTGGTGCCACGGTTGTCGAGGAGATGAGATTGACCACATGCAGGGAATGCGCTGCAAATAACAGCCGGTGCCATGAAATGAAAGCACGCTCGGTTGCGGGCAACTGGTCGTCGATTCTTTTCAGGCAGTGGGGAAGCAGTGATGAGTGATTTGGTTGCTTTAATGGAGGATAATCTGTGACTGCTCTGATGGTCCACTTTTGTTGATAGGCGTGATGGGTGGAACGATGAACACATGGGCCCACTGGGGCATTAGTGTGCGAGCAATAATAAAAAAAATAAAAATAAAAAAATAAAAATTATAGTAAATAATGTGACATGACGTAATATTTTATATGTATACGTCCTATTATCGCTTGGATGTTATCGGTGACTTTCGATCGTCGTCCTGAATCAAACTATACCCTGAGGGCACGGTGAACCCATCGAAGATCGTGCATCGGTGCATGCAAGGTGCCACGTCATTCATTATAATTTTTACTCTCCCATTTTTACTCTCCCAATCATTATTCTTAATGTGTGGATAACTGATTTAATGGTCTACTGGTGAACTTGGTAGAGATTTGGGCAGTAAATAAAATAACTGAGAATAACTGAGGGTAGATCCTTTGTCTCACATTTTTTTCTATCTCGTTTATCTTATTCGTTGACGACGATTAGGGTTATCAATTTGGGTTGAATTCGTCGGATTGACTCGTCCTGCCCATCAATTTAAGCAGGTTGGGTTAGAATTTAAGCAACCCAAGCACACCGCAGGGCAACCCGCCTAGGCCCGTGACCCGCACGAGTCGGCCCGCGACGGGCTTGAGTTGGCCCGCGGATTGAGAATCACATGTTAGTTAAGTTTTATGACAATTTATTATCTTTCTTTGTTATTATTTTGAAATAAAAAATAATATTTTTTATCACATGAGTACTCATTTGTATCCATTTATATTTAAAAAAATATATTTATTAATATATTTGATTGATGAAATCTAAATATATTATTTTTTTTAATTTTTTAAAAATATTTTGATGAGCCCGTGGGTTGGCCCGTCTAACCGACGACTCGCCTTAGATTGGGTTGGGTTGGAGATTTTTCAATCCGCCTAGATGACGGGTCGACCCGCCCCGTCCCGCCAAATGGTCGGCCTGCCATGGGCCGACCCGCCACGCCACGGATTGACCCGTTTGACAGCTCTAACGACGATCGATGAGTAATTCGATCGTTAATCAGATATTAATGGATGCCTGAATAAAATTATGCTCTGTAGGGTACATTCAGTTCGTCAGGATCACCGTAATTGCTATCTTGTCGAATTCACCGTCGAATTCGGTGAGATTGCAATTGCGACGATTTCAACCGATTCATCGTTCTTTCATTATATCATTTGATTTGGGACGATAATAAAAAACTATTGATGATGCCCGATCGACGATCGGACGACTCGTCGGTCGTCGCCGACGAATATGAGACAAACGAGATAGAAATTCTCTAGGACCGTATGATAGGTACTGGAGTAATTTTAAAGGTCAAAAACTTAAAGAAGGCACTATTAATTATTATAATTATAAAAAAAACTTTTTTTTTAGAAAAAGGGTTGCGTAATGTATTAAAATAAATTATTTTTTAAAATTAAATTTGATTTAAATAGTTTTCATCAGTTAAAATTAATTAATTTAGCTAAAATTGTTATAATAATTACTAAATAAATACTCGTAATACTTTGATTTTTTTTAATTATTTATATCTCATCTTACAAACTGATTAATTTTGTAATGATTGATTAGTCTATATGAAAATTTTCAAACGATCACTACAATAGATTAAAAAGTATTCATAACACTCATTTAAATGGTCAAACATTTTAAAATGTGGATGAGTCTATCTTTCATGAAAATTTTCTGTTAACTATTAGGATAAATTAGGAATTATTGGTCAAGTTCTTAAATTTATCATATTATTAGAAAAAACTATCCCTATAATATATTATAATTGAGATTGAATCTTAAATATGTTATCAATCACTTGCCTACGGGCACACTGATCTGATTAAATTAAAATAATTTTAATTAAGTTTGAATAAATTTCACATATTTTTTTATAAAAAATATTCTTTATTAAAATTTAAATCGATTTATTTTAATAAATTATCATTTTAATAATTAATTTTTTTAAAAAATTAATAATTAAAAATACTCTTTCAATTAATATCTTTAACAAATTATAATAAGAGTTGGATTACATCTAACAAATTAATAATGAACCAAGCTCAAGGTTGAAAAAAATTCAAGTTAAGCTTTAGCTTGAACAATTTGAAAGTATTTGGGAGAGCTTTTGTTTATTTAAAAATAATTTTTATATAGATTATTTTGAAAATAGTGAGAAATAAAGTAGGGAGTATTTGAAAATATAAGTTAAAAGTTAATATAAGATAAAGTTTGAATATTTAATGAATAATTACTTTAAGTTTAATTTTTAATTAAAGGATTAAAATATCCTTAAATTATATAAATTAATTTATTTTAATTATCTAAATATAATTTTGATATACCATTAATAATGTGTTTATATAATTATTATTATATTTTAAATATTGTATCAAAATTATTTTTTTAAATGAATTTTTAAAAAAATATATAAAATTAATAAAATATAAATATAAAAGACAAAATTTATATATACACATAAAAATATATATAAAAAATTCTATAAATATAAATTACATAAAAATACAAAATTTATTTAAAAATAAATACTTATAATAAAGTATAATTGAAAATATCATAAATATTAAAAATATGATCGTCATTATTAAGCATATAAATATTAACTTTTAATTTTCAATTATAAAAAAATTAAAAAAAAAGAAAAAATATTAAATTCTTACTTTTAGATTCATAAACACTAAAAAAATGTTTCCATGAAATTAACTTTTAAAAAGTCCTTAGTAGAAATTTTACCAAATACTTTCTTAACCTAATTACTTTTACTCTCGATTTGATCAAATGAAGATTGGAGAGTTTTTTGTAATTTATCATATATTTAACTACAATTATCTTATCAAATAAATTTAATCATCAATAAAAATTTAATTCAACTTAATGGTTTACTGCCTTTGGACAATACAAAGGAGCACAGAAGTTGATAATGTGCGCGGCCTGGATTTATACAAAGTGGCAAATGACGTTTCGTTTATCTCAATACCCTAGTTAATTCATTCTAAGATCAACACGGAAGAGATAAATCACGATAACTACTCGCTAGGATATTGTGGCTAACTCATGAAAAAGATGAACATACTAATTTTGTCAAATTTTAATCTTAAACCTCTGATATGACTTCAAATGATAGATCTGGCGAGATGAAAGACAGGAACAAATGAATTAATGACGAAGAAGACAAAACAAAAAAGGAGCTGGGGCACGGTGTAGTACTAAAGACAAGGATGTTTTTCATATTATGTGATTCGAATCTTATGGATATTTTAAAATGCATCATTATTTATGCTTTCTCAATTTACTTAGCAGTCAGTTTACGAGCTTGGATCGTCGATCTCTAAGATTAGTCAGACCCAAAACTCATATACGAATTTAAAAAAATAAAAAAAAACAAAAGGAGGAAGAAGAAATAATTAAATATGAGAATAAGATAGAGGGGGAACACTGAAATGAAACGAAGAGAATGGAAATGGTGAAAAAATTAATAGAAAATGATAAAATCAAATCTGCAATTTTGTGATTTGAAAGAGATATTAAGAATTAAAAGGAGTATTGTTGTCACATTTTTATTCGCCTATGAAAAAGGTCTAAGGGTCAATTTTTTTATAAAGAAAATATTCTTTTTATTTTATTATTATCTACATACTTTTTTTTGGGTAATCAAAAACTTTTTTTGAAAAATATAATTATTTTTTAAAAAAATTACTTATTAACCATAAATTCATATGTTATTTATTAACAAAAATAATTCTTATAAAATTTAACTTGTTTACAAAGTAATTTATTTCACTATAAAATAAATAACAATTAAGAATAAAAAATTTCAGTCATAAATTTTTTAATTGCCAACATCATTGAGGCTACGTTTGGTAGGGAATAATATAATTCGGTCTGTAATGTAATCAAGTTTGTAATGTAATATAATGTAATCTTGATTACATTGTTATGTTTGGTAATGAGTTGTATGTAATCTTTGATAACCATTATAAGTTGGATTCTTTTGTTTGGTGAGGGATAATCCATCCTGTAATGTAATCAAGATTGACGACCGGCGACCGACGACCGACGACCGACCGGCGGCGGCGGCAGCGGCCGGCTTTACAGAGGTTTTGCTTTGTAATCCAGATTACAAATCATCAACCTCTTTTGTAATCGAGATTACATTACATTACAATTTTAAAGTGATTCCAAACAAAAGAATCTAACTTGTAATGTAATCTTGATTACATTACAGGGTGGATTACACCCTATCAAACCCAGCCTTAGTGATGAAATTTAATTTCCATTGCTACTATTAGTGAGACAGAATCAAATGTCTGTCAAAAATTATTCCATCGCTAATTTAACGACAAAAAATTTTATCGATGGAAATAAAATTTCCGATGCTAATTTAAGACAGAAATAAAATTTCATCACTATTTGTGATTAAAATTTTTAGAGATTCTCCCTGAATTGAGAGATTTCAATCCATTTATATTTAAAATACTCAATGATACATAATATATTCAAAAACAACATTAAACAGGTCCTTAAAGCATAGTTGAGATGGTAACCATGGGTAGACTTACCTCATTAAACAAATAAAAGTCATAGATGTACCTTTTCAAAGGGAATCATCTATAATTTCCTGATTTACTTTTTTACGAGTGCCCGACATCATTATATGACCTCTTGACTCAATAACAACATTAAATATCATCAACATTCAACAGTAAACTCAACGATACACAGTACATTCACATTAAAATCCATTGCATCCAACATTTACAAACGTATTCAAATCCATGCATTCAACGTTTACAAACATATTCAAATCCATTACAAACCACATTATGAATAAGATAATGCTCACGTTTTTAAAAAATAATTTTTAAAACTGTTTAAAAAAAATAATATTTAAAACATCGTGTATAGTTAAAAAATAATATAATTAAAATCTATTATATTACAACCCAAATCTCAAAAACTAATACATCCATCATCACCACATCTTATCATCCTATCCGATAGTATGTATAATCCATTATTAAAAAAAACACATAATTCCAAATACATTATATTTTCTATTTCAAATCTATTACATCCCAATCCTAATCCCATCCTGCAACAAGTATAATACGATTAGTTATTTAAAAAAAAAACTAACAAAAAATTAATACATCTATCATTACATCTTATCACCCCATCCTGCAACAAATATAATACGATAAGTTATTAGAAAAAGCAAACACATGTTTCAAATTAAACTATATTTTCTATTTTATAACAATCCTTCTCATATATACGAATCTAAAGTTAAAACTACTTATAAGAAAATACAAAAATTGATCAATACAAATTTAACATGTTTTAAAAGAATGCATATCTTAATGATAGAATATCGTATTAAATTCAATTTTTTAAGTACTGACTTTTTATCTACATTGTTCATGAAAAAATAATTGTTAAAATTAACATAATTATTTTTCATATTTAATGAGTGATAATCAAAATAATTAAGTTAAAAGTCAACCCACCTTAGAAGAATTGTTGTTATTGTGAGCTACACACTTATCAAGAGCGTTTGGCTCTTGAGTCCTATGTGAATCAAAACCATGTAGCATTTGAAAATTTTGACTCTATAGAGATATAAATTCTTGCATTTGCTGATGTACTAACGTCGACCTGATCTTCCATCGACTGTTCACCATTGACCTGAGACTACTCTAATGTTGTGACCCAATTCCTCAATTCTTGATTTTCTTATATTATCGCTTCCACTTGAGTAGATGAAGAAATGGTATAACTCCTGAGCCTTGGAGCCACCGCACGACAATATATAACTTTTGCCGGGGAGCGAAGGTTGTAGAGCCTTGGAGCCACCGCACGACAATATATCATTTAGTACATCGTCTATAATTCCATTCCCTCTATATCATGCTAAGTTGCCTAAGCAGCTCTATCAGTTATATCATCCTATATAAAAATGTTATTAATATCTAATATATAATTAATAAAATTAGTCATTGTTAAATGTGAGCGGTAATAATTAAAGTTTATATTCTTATATCTATAGTCTTTGATCAAACATCGATAAAAGTGTCATTTTTCTATGCATATTGCGAAATACCTTCCATCAAGTGGAATATCTTTGTAAAGTATCTCCCTACCTATATAATTTTTTTATAAATTAAAATAAGTTTATTAATAATTATATAAAATTTATATAATTTTATTGTAAACTCACCAAGTATATTGCATGCTCTACAATAGATCGTCATCTAGCCATATACATTGTAGATCCCGTGCCGGGATTAGCAAGCTTAGTATTTTTATTAATTTAAGCAGCCGTTGAATTTTGTTGTCATTTTTCTATAGTCAGTGGTGTAGTTAGGATTTTCACTCAGAAGTGGTGATGGTGTAGTCAGGATTTTCACTCAGAAGCGGCAAAACGATAATGATAGTGATGTGACAATGATGGCACTGACATAGACCTGCCCTGAGGCTGAGTCCGAATCAGATCTAGCTTGGGCTACCTAGTTATTGGGCATGAACTGTAACCGACCAGGTTGGGAGATCTATTTTTATCGGAACTATCGGTTTAATCCGGTTCAACTAATTTTTTGTTTTTGTTTTTTTATTTTTAGTGATGTTTTTTTAGTGATGAAATATGTTAAAAAAATAGTATTACTGGATTTTAAGCTGGGTCTCCTAGGTAAGAGACAAATGTTTTATCCACCTAAACTATAATAGATTGATATTTATAGTTGTTAGTTGATTATTTAATATATAATTAATAGTTTTCTTTTATATATAAAAATATTATATAAAATGAAGAATTTTAGAATAAATAATAAATTTATAAATTATTAGTTAATTAAAAGAGTTGTTTAGTTAATTTATAATTTTTTATTTTTTAAAATAATGATAATCTAACCATGGTAAACTGTGAACCGGTAGTTCAGAATCGTGAGTTGTAATCGTCTTAGACGATTAAGGTTAAAGTTTGATCCTCTAGGAACCAATGATTCTGAACCATTGAACCATCTGTTCCGAACCAGGGTCAGGTGTTAAATACTGAAAATTTAGGGGTTCAAATGGTAAAAATCGAAACATAAGGGCCTAGTTAAAATTTTTTGAATTTGGGGGGCTTATTTGTAAAGTGCCAAAACAATTATAAAAAACCCTAAATCCCTCCCCCGTGAAACCTATCTCTCTTCTTCCGCCCGCCCGACCTAAGTTTTCCCCGACGCCGACACTTCCTCGCACGCGAGCGGTTTTGCTCCCTGACGCAGACGCCTCGCGGGTGAGTCCCCATCGCCGAAGGAGAAGCCGACTCACTAACTGCCAGAGCCGCCGAACCCTAACCTTCTCCTTCTCCTCCCTAGCCCGACGTCGTTTCCTTGTCACCGACTCTCATCACTCAAGGCCAAGCTATCGTCGTCCCCTTCTGTCTTGAGAGGAGAGCATTGATTCCACAACGAGATGCTGCCTTTCGACAGTGTCCCGCTATACTACTTCTTGTCAGCCTTTGTCGTTTGCTTATCTCTACTTCGATTGCCACCGGAGAGGAGAAACTCTAGGGACACTGATTTGGATTTCGATACATATTGTTGATCGTGAGAGGTTCTTCTCGTATACGTTCTACATAAAAGGCGAGTACTTCTCCTTTCTACTCTAGTAGTTCATTTATCTTTAAGCATGATTGTTTTATGCCTAAATAGGTCGCTTGACCTTGTTCTTGTCGGTTGTTATTTTAACATCGCCATTGAATTTTTGTTCTTTGCAAAGAACCTCTTGTACGCGAGTACTTAGAGGTTTATTAAACACAACTAGGGTTATTTGACATTAGGAATATCCTATCAAGTAGTTTAGTTGCATGTTCGTTGATTTTTGGTTAGCTTCTGGTTGGTTCTTGGTTGGTTTCTTATACTTGTTGTTTCTACCGGCGAACCGTTGTTTTACAGTGATATTAGAGCTGTTGATAACTCCCCCTTTATTCCGGGGTTTGGAGTAGATGGCTCCCCAGCATTTGAGCTGTTGATAGCTCCTCCTTTATTCCGGGGTTTGGAGCAGTTGGCTCCCCAGTTGCATTTATATGAGCTATGGTTGTTATACTTGGTTGACATACATGTATATGTCAAGATTCTGATGTCGCGTTGTTTTGTATGTGCTTAAAGGTTTTGATGTTGTTATATCATGTGATTTTTTTTTACATGCTTTGTTGTTATTATGTTATCTACCTCGTCGTTTTATATATGTTGTATATGTTTAGGTGTCCTTATATTACTTCTGGACTGTACCTGTCGTTTCTCTTCATGTTATATCTTTTGTTATGTCATGCTATTGTTTATTCTTATACCCGCTGAGTCTGCCCGGACTAACCACCCCTGCTTCTTTTTGTTTCAGATAGCAGGTAGTTGTGTTTCTTGGAGCCAGGAGAGGATCCAGTTGCCAGTCCCCAGTGTTGAGTTTGTTTTTGTATTTAAATTTACTACCTTAGTACTTATTCTGAAATTTCGTTGTTTTTGCATTTTCATTTCCAAGACTGAATTTGTTTTAGTAGTCCGATATTTGTCGCAGTAAAGTTATATATTCATTTTTGGACTTTGGTCGGAGTTTCGTCGGTATTTAGATGTTCGTTTGCTTTATTCCGGCTAAAAGACAATAAAGGTTTTGCGATGTTAAGTTTCAATTATGATCATCATTAGTATTGATATAAGCTGCGTGGTTGTGGATTATTCTTGTTTATGTAAACTGCATGGTTGTGGTTATATTTACTATGTTGATGCCAGCCGTGTGTGGCTGAGTTATATGTATTGTTGGTGAGATATTATGTATTCATGTCCCAACTTGTCCGTCGTACAGGGGAGGTGCTGCCCGATTTTCGAGCAAGCATGAGCCTCTGGGGGCGTGACAATTTTTGGTATCAGAGCAAGGTTTTGCGATGTTTTGGTGTCTGTGGCCTGTGGGTTTACGGAGTTGGTTTTACGAGGTCAATCTATATTTTACGGATTTGGTTGTATTTTTGCGGAATCATTGTTTTGACATGGTTTGGTATGATCATGTTTTGGGGCTTGACAGCGACAAGATCTCTCCTGGCAACAAGAAGTAAGTTGGTTTAAATTTTTATAAAATTATATCTAAATAATGCATGTTGGTGTTGTTAACAGGCATGCATCATCGTATTGAGTTATCTCCACCCCGTGCTCGTGGTCGTGGATGACGATCACTGAGGAGGCTGAGGGAGACACGGGTCAGGAGGTTGAGAGGCCCACCAGAGTGGAGCTGATTGGTCAGGGATCAGCTCACCAGGATCCTTTGGGTGAGCGGAGACCTCCACCACTGAGAGTACCTCCTCCTTATCCGATAGTAGTTCCAGTCGTACCATCAGAGGCAGGTCCATCAGTGCACCAATGGAAGTTCCTGGAGTGCCATCAGTGGTACCCCTTGCCCAAGCGGGTTGGCTTCTGGACAGAGCTTAGATTCCGTTGTTGGCAGCGTCTGTGAAGGGTCGTTTCACACTGTTCCATGGGGAACCAGATCCGTATACTGCTCGTGCCTGGTTGGAGACATTGGAAGACACCTTCAGGTATATGACCCTCACAGACATAGAGAAGATGGAGTTGGCTACATATCACCTTCGAGATCAGGCCGTCACTTGGTGGAATATGCAGAAGAATATTATTGGTGGACGACCAATTTCTTGGGTTTCTTTTTGCGAAGCTTTTGAGGGTAAGGATTATCCTGCCTCGTTTCGTACAGCCCGACAACAGGAGTTTCTTGCTCTTCATCAGGGAGACCACTCAGTTATGGAGTATGAGGCGGAATTTAATCGCCTGGCGGAGTTTTGTCCTCAGTTGGTTGCTATAGAGGAGGAGTGGACGACACAGTTCACGCTGGGCCTAGCTGGATATAGCTGGATCCACGCGCGACTATTTCCTTTTAAAAACCTTGCGTACCAATCGACTGCCCCAGGGGCAGTCGACTGAGAAACGAACAGAAAGTTCAGTCGATTGCCCCAAGGGCAGTCGACTGGTAATTTCGATTTCTCAGATCCTGATCTATACTAGACCAGTCGACTGATTTTGAACCAGTCGACTAGTACCCTGATTACAACTTTTTGTCCTAATTTCAGAAATGCCTAATTAAATTCAAAAATCTTCAAAAAATCTAAAATTTCATGGAGAGATTTGTAATACCTATGTCTTCTTGGGAAAAATACGTTTTCAAGTAAATTTACTCCCGATCCCAAGATTGGCACGAAATTCAAAACTATCTAATTGACTCAATTCATCATTGGCCTAAAGTTTTAATTTTGACCTCTCTTTGATGTGTCTTCCTATACTTAACCACAATACATTTCTAGCACTGATTTATATGAC
Organism: Boesenbergia rotunda; assembly: GCA_024364735.1. Classification (NCBI taxonomy): domain Eukaryota; kingdom Viridiplantae; phylum Streptophyta; class Magnoliopsida; order Zingiberales; family Zingiberaceae; genus Boesenbergia; species Boesenbergia rotunda. The sequence goes on from JAGFNQ010002452.1 coordinate 235,226, forward strand.
ATTTACACATTAGAAATCACTTTTCACACAATATGATTCTATTTTCATCTTTTCATCCATAAACTCCCTTTTAATGTGTCAATTCCCTAGGATTAAGACTAACACTAGTATTCCACCCCCTTTGACACATTCCATAGTCCATCTAGTCCCCTAGGAGAAATCCTCCTGAGATCCATTGACCATGGATCCTATCTTGGCCTCTAGAGCTCTCAACCCTAGTCACCTCCCTAGGTGACTCATTTACAAAGGGAAGACCACACCGATGTACATCCGATGCTTCTTGACTTACAACCCTTGCTTCCTTGACTTTCCATACCTTGTCCTTGGTGAACTTTTTCTTCTCCCCTTTAAATGACTTTTCCTTGTCATTTTTGACCTTCCCTTTGCTATAGTCATATGGCACCTTCCCATATGATTTTTCACTAGCTTTTGACCTAATATGTCTATATCCTAGACCCGGTCTACCATTGTCATGATTTTAACTTCTTGACACCATGCTTAAACCCTTAGATTCACTAGTGAGCCTCTCTAAGGTTTTTTTCTAATTTATCAAGTCTTGCCCTTAAGGATTAATTTTCCCTTTCTAGGTTCTTATCCTTAGTATCCTCATGCCCATTTTGGACATCCCTAGATTTACCCATTTTCCTAGGCATATGTCTCTCTTTCTTAGGGTAAATGTCTTGGTCCTTAGGTCTAAAAGTTCTAGATTGATCATGATATTTGGATTCCTTAGAATTTTGGCACGTAATAGTAACCTTATTTTTATCATGATACTTGAAACCAAAAATATGCATAGGCAAGCAATTTTCATAATTCTTAGCATTCAAAGGAAAATTTGAGACATTCTTAAAGTTAGGGATTACCTCCCTTACCCTTGGAGCTCCCCCTTGATGTGAGCTTCTCTTCTTTTCCTCTTTTTCCCACTTTCTCAAATGCTTCATTTTCTTGAGCTCTCCTTTTCTTGGACACTTGGTGTGATAGTGGCCTAGCTCCCCACAAGTGTAGCACCTAATGTGCTTCTTTTATTTCTTTTCCCTACAACCCATGTTAAATTTTAAATGAATGACCCGGGTTTAGGGTTTACCTCCTTTTTACCTAGTGGACACTTGTCCTTGCAGTGTCCCTTCTTGTTGCATTCAAAGCAAATGATGTGATCTTTTGTCCTTGCATTGGTAGAGGTAGGAGCTTCCTCTTGCTCCGGCATTGAAGAGGATCTCTCCTCCCCCTCAATTCTTGAAGTGGAGACCTCTTCTTCTTCCCTTGATGAAGTGGATGATCTCTCACTCTCTTGAGCCACTTCACTTGATGATATGGATGAATTTTCACTTTATTCTTTCTCTTCTTGGACCATTGGACTCATTTCCTTTGGCTCTTCCACTATTTGAGCTTGTGTAGGATTTTCATGGAATTCTCCCATCTTGTTCCATAGCTCATATGCATTTTCGTATTCACCTACACCACTCAATACATTTTTAAGTAAAATATCAATTAATATTGCAATTACCTTCTCATTGGTCTTTGATTGACTTTGTTGCTCCTTAGTCCAATATCTAGGTCGGAGTCTTTTTCCATGCTTTTCTCTTGGAATTTCGAATGACTCTTCTATGATTATCATGCACTCCCAATCCATGTCAAGCCAAGTCTTCATTCACATCCTCCAATAGTCGAAATCTTCACGATTATAGGGAGGTGGAATGTTGACGTCATCACCCAACTTGTCTTCAATAGTCATTTCCTCTAGCTTGTTGCTCTCTTGGCGGTTAGTCCGTAGATGAGCGACCTTTGCTCTGATACCACTTGTTAGAACCGTGACCGTCAAGCTAGAGGGGGGGGGCGAATAGTTTTTCTTCGATTTTTCTTCCTACAAAGTTAGTGCGCAAGCGGGATAAACATAATCTAAAACTAAAACTAAGAGGAACACACCGATTTACATGGTTCGGAGATATAACTCCTACTCCACGGCTGTCCGTAAGATGGACGATCCCTAATCCGTCGGTGGATGATTCCCCGGAGCACCTCCGGCTAGCTCTTGTCACTCCTTGTGGGTGGAGAAACCTTACCACAACTTCTGGATACTACCTGAGCAATAAAGGCTACTAACAAGTTTTACCCAAGCAAGTTTCGCCAAGCAGAAAAGGCCTTAAACGAGCTCCCTTAAATAGAGCTCGAGGCTGAAAGTGACTGTTACCAGTCGACTGCCCAGGGGCAGTCGACTGGCCTTTCTCGAATTCGAATTTCACAACGTGACCTTTCGAATTCTGGCCACACCAGTCGACTGCCCCAGGGGCAGTCGACTGGTCCTTCCCTAAGCCTAGGGTTACCCTTCCCGAGTACATTTCTCTCCGCACTCGAACCCTCCCGACTTAGTTCCCGAGTACAATCCCTCAACACTCGGATTCTCACGACCTGGTTGACTCTTCATCTAGCAGCCTCGATCTGATGTCTTCACGCTCTCTTCGTCTTCAGTTCCCGTCCCTCAGATGTGCACACAAGCCCTCGGCTTGCCTCCATGCCATCCTTCATGCATGCCTCGAAGTTCGCATCCCTCGGCTTATCGTCCCTGCTCCAGCATCCTCGATCTGTTGCCTTCAAGCCCTCTTCGACTTTGGCCCTCGTCCCTCAGATACGCATGCAAGCCCACGGCTTGCCTCCATGCCATCCTTCACGTACGCCTCGAAGTCCGCTTCCCTCGGCTCATTGTCCCTGCTTCATCCATGGTCCCTCGGATGTGAACACAAGCCCACGGCTTGCCTCCATGCCACCCTTCACTGTACCTGAAGACATCCAACCAAGTCTATGTGTATCTGTAAACCTGCATACTCACATACACATATTAGAACACAATTAAACCCTAACTTAACCATATTGACACACACATCAAAACTCATGATCCTCCAGATCATACTCGGGTCGATTGCCCCAACACTGCTCAAGCGCTTCTTTGATGGCGTTGGCCACCAAGTGGTCCAGTTCCTCCCTTGTCAGGACAATAGCTTGTCCCTCTAGCCCTGCCTTCGATGCTCCTTCTGGTGCTTTTCTGGATTCCCACAGACGGTGCCAAACTTGTTCCGGAAAGAGTCGACGTCGATGGCTAGTCACCGAGGTTCCGCCTACGTGGATGCTAACTGGAAGGGAAGAACTCCGCGCCCTGCTAGATCAACACGAGCGTTAGGGGAACACGTCAAAGGTTATCCGGAGGAGCCCACTTCGGCGCTCAAGTCAGTGCCTCGATGGAGAAGAATAGAAGGTAGGTAAAATGTGTATGAGTTGTAGAGAGTTCGTAACTCCCTTACCAGAGGGGTTGTATTACCTTTTATACCTGTGACGGCTGTCTAGGCGCGTCCCCATGATCTATGCCACGTCTCCCCCCTTCAGCGGTTACTGGATAGCTTTTGAAACGGTCAACGCCGTCATTACGTGCTTCGACTCGTTGCGACATTGAAGGGTCATGATGACTCCGCGTCAGCGGGGATGCTTATCCATAAATCCAAGAAAAAGGGGGGGGATCTACTTGAGGTCGAATATTACTTGGGCTCCGCTTCCCCGAGGTGATCTCGGGGTCTTCTGGCCCAGGCGATCGCGGGCGCTATAATTCCCCGAGGTCGTCTTGGGACCCGACTTCCCAGGGTGATCTCGGGAGGGGTTTCTGGTATGACCTTCCAGGGCGTGTCACCCGAGGGGGGCCCGGGAGGCTCTTCTTCGCGAGAGTGTCTCGAGAGTTCTGTAAGAGGAGTCGCTCAGACTCGTCTCATTTTGCCATGCAGCTTCTTCATCCCACGTGTCTGTCACGGGCTATTCAACCCCATCAATGCCCATATCTTAAGAAACTACTATTAAATACCAGAATTCAAAGGGGCTAAAATGGAAAAGTCCTTAAAATTAAGGGTGGGATAAAATTAGCTTAAGTAGGAGGGCCTTTTTTACAAAAATATCTTCCCACTTATATCCCTATTCTTCTCCTCTTCGACATTGTAAACCGCCGACCTCCCCGATCCTCTTCATGTCGCAACCCACTTCCCCCATCCCAACTCATCGCCAACCTCTCCTCTTGCGATTCCCTTCTCCATGCGACCAAGCCAATGCCAAGCCTGCCCACAACGCCAATGATATCTCTTTCTCTCCACTCGTAGATCGCCTTCCTTGTTGCTCGCGTCGTCGTAGGTAAGCGAGTTCTTCAATTAGGTTTTTCGTGGTTGTTTGGGGTTGTAGATCTTTGGCATGACCTAGAATTTGCCCTGATCCAATTCTACCGATTTAGAAATTGCTTTATTTGCTTGTTCTTCAATTAGGTTTTTCTTTACTTGACCTTTGAGTTATAATCAAAGTTTTCAGTTATACAGTTTTAACTCTTATTTTCTGGTCTAAAGAGTACCACTTATACACAAGTACTTTAGAACCATTATGTGACCTATCTAGGATGTGGTTGACATTAAATATACCCTACCTAGTAGATTAGTTGTATGTTTATTTATTATAATATTTGATTGCATCATAGTTGATCTGATTAAGGTCATGTACATTGGTATCATGTATCATATTGCATTGTTGCATGTTGGAGATTATCTACTTCCTTGTGGTTAAGTACATCATCAGTTATATAGTGGTCCACCGACTCAACCACTTGAGGTAGTGGTAATTATTGGAGTTGTAGCTAGCAGTGACACCTCCTCCATTGTTGATGAGGGATAGGTAGATCCATGGGGTTTAGACATTACACTCCCCTTTGTTCTTGGAGTTAGAAATCACACTCCTCTTGGGGTCTTTGATATTGAGTGATTGTGCGCCCCCTTGTTACTGGAATTTAGACATTGTTCCTCCTTATTCTTGAGGTTCGAGATTGAGAATTTTCTCCCAGCATCCTGTCCACTTGGCCACTCAGAGGAGATAATTGTGAGAGTGTGTACAATTGTCACAGCTCTTGCCTAGTCGGCCATGCAAATGCGATGTGATGGTTGTGAGATTGGTGTGTAGGGGAGACACATGTCATTGCATCATTTACATGCAACATATCTTGCATTTGTTTGAGCTATAATTTTTGCATTTGTTTGTGCTATATTTTGCATTTTATTGACATGCATATATGGATTATGATTGCATTGATTATATAATCTGGATATATTTAGTAGTACGAGCACCTTACTGATATGCTATGGGGATTTTTTTTATCATGCCCTTGCATGTTATATGGATTTCAAGTAGGTCTATTTGTATAGTTATGCATTTGATTTATGCTATATATCCCGGAGACTATATATTGTTGCTTCTATTTGTTTGATTATCCTGTTTTATACCATGCGTTTGTCTATCTATTATACCTGCAGAGTTCGCTCGTACTCATCATCATTTGCTTCCATTTTTGTTTCAGGTAGTTGATAGTTGTGACTCGTATTGTCGGGAGAGGATCCAACTACTAGTTCCACAAAGTCGAGTACTTGATATTGATTCTTTAATTTCATTATTGGACTTGTCTTTATTAATTTACATTCTTTTGTGGACTTGCCTTTATTTTTGTTGTGGACATTTGGTTTGTTGTCGTATGTTACGAAGTTTATTATATTATTATTAATTGCGTGGTTGTGATGTTTTATTATTTTATTTTCTGTTATGATTATGTGGTGGCGAGCCGTGTGAGACTATATGCTATATATATTATATTGAGGTGTAAGTATAAAAATTCAGATTATCTGCCATATAAGAAAGATGTTGCCCATTAATTCACTGCTAGGTCACCGCCCGACCTCACAAGCTCACTGCTAGGTCACCGCCTAGCCGTCGCTGAGAGAGGAGAGGGAAGGGGAGAGAAACCCCTAATTAGAAAGTCAATTAGCCGCCATCATTATTTTACAAATGAAAACTTAATTCCGTTGCTATCTTAGTGACGAAATTAAGTTTTTAAGCAAAATAATCAAGTTTTCGTCGTTAATTAAATAGGTTAATTTTAGTTATGGAATTTATTTCGATCGCTAATTTAGTGATAATTATTAAATATCATCGTCGTTCTTTGATAATATTTTTTAATGTTTAAAAAAACTCTAAAAATGTAATTTATCTTTACTAGCCAATTTGTCTTCCTTTCAAAGGAGGAAATCAAGTACAGCTAGCTAGACGGGACCATGATATTAAAGCGACTCTATGGATACGAAACTTTGAGTGGGGATCATTCGATCAAAATTTTTATCTTTCTTTTTCTTTTTCTTCTTCTTTTCGGGTAGCTTTACGGGTAAGCCTTACCCATGCAAGCCAATCTTTTGAGGTAGCAGATGATTCCTTATCCTCCATCAGCATTTGAAAATTTGAGCTGGCCATGATAACAAGAACCCCCTTTATTTTTGAAGAATTTATTTTATTTTTCGCCCTTTTCTTTTCTTCTTGCATCCAAATATCTACACAAAGTTGCTTATGATATCATGCTTTTGATAATGAGATCTCAAATCGAGACATGTCTAATTAACTAGCCGACGGGTTAAGCAAGTCGAGTTGTCGAATGAACTCGAGCGACAAGATCATAGTAGGTTTGGTCTTGTAAGCTTTTAACATAGGTCTTTGCAATTCCTATATGATCACTCTTCGATATATATTTCATATAAAGACCCAAACTCAAAAGGTCTAAAACATGATACAAAAGATAAAATTAAGTAGCTGATATACATAATCAAGCCCCACCAATTATGCATCGATCCAAAGGCACTACTACCTCAAGATCCAACAATGCCCATGACAAATACATTAACGTAGCATATTGTTCTACTTTTGCGGTGGGCTCACACACTGGGAGGATTAGCAAGAGTTATCATGTTCAGATTCCACATGAATTATTCTCTTTCGGAGTCGAAATGCCAACCTAACTAGTTGAGCCTAGACGATTTGTGTTGATTATATTGTTCGATCCACTCACTAGCTCAGATCGCGACGACAACTTGTGCTGCCTGAAATAATCAATCCTTGTCTTATCAGAACTTCTTACTTGAGGAACACCAAGTCTCTAGTGCATAGTTAAACATCAGAATCTGCTTATGGAAACCCCAATTGGAACTAGCTACTTGAGGAGGACCTTTTAATGGTGTTGGAGTTGTCACATACATATGTGAATAAGTTTTTATATTCTAAAAAGATTCAGATCTGACTTCCAATAAAAATATATATAGTGAACATGAGAACATCACATTGTTGATATTGTATTTCTAAGATCAAAACTTCTTATGTTAGAGGGTGAATCCATTAAGTTTAATCCACTATTAACGAGCAATTCCAACGTGGGCTTTGGTGGAGATGTGCAAGTGCTTCAAGACCCATTTATTCTTCTTTACTACTGCACGTATATAATCAAAATAAAATTAATCATTATCTATATATATATAATTGACATGGTGTGGACCAACCACTGCGGACTCATCCGCGACACCAATCCAGGCACTAGATTAGTAATGTTTTTTTTTTGTTTTTTGGGATGCATTATATGTATTAAGGGTTTTTAATTTTAAAGTTTAGGGGTTGAGTTATAGTGAGTTTAAGCTAATATATAGGATTTTCACTTTAGATTTCATGCTTCACTCTTGTGTTATAGTATTTAAGATAAAAAATTTTAGACGCTCACGGGTATATTATATATATTTAGGGTTTATAAATTATGTTATAGTAAGTTTATGCCAATAAGATTTTCCCTCTAAGGTTCAAACTTCCCTTTTGGGTTATAATGTTCATGATAAAAAAAATTTAGATGCTCACATGGTATATATATTATACGTATTTAGGGTTTAATATTTAAGAAAATATTAATTTTAAAAAAATTGAATCTAGGCGCTTGGATCACTGTAGTGCAGACGGGTCCACACAGTATGCACGAGTATATTATATATATTTAGAGTTTAAGATTTTAGGATTTAGAAGTTAGGTTATGATGAATTTAAGCCAATAAAATTTTTCATCTAAGGTTCAAACTTCCCTCTTAGGTTATAGTGTTCAAAATTAAAAAAAAAACATAAATGCTCATATGTTATATTATATGTATTTAGGGTTTAGTATTTAAGGAAATGCTGATTTAAAAAAATTGAATCCAGACACCTGGATCACTGTAGCGCAGACGGATCCACATACTATGGTTCGTATTTTAACAATTATATATATATATATATATAATATATATATATATATATATATAGAGAGAGAGAGAGAGAGAGAGAGAGAGAGAGAGAGAGGATATGCTTCTGACTCTCGCTCTCGCTGCGCATCTGCGCATGACTTTCACTATAGCACTGCTACGTTACTATTTTTTATATTGTAGCACCACTGGCCAAATTAAAAACCTTATAAATCCTTCGTCTCGCTTTCCCTCTCAAAACCTAGATATTTCGAACGCTCCTCCTCTGAACTTCCTTGTTTCCCTAGGTGTCGCCATACCTTGCAGAGTCGTTGATTGCCATCTTCGCCAATTAACTCCCTCGATGCCACATCGCTTAGCCAAGCCTGCTTACCGTCGTTCATCTGCAATGTGTTCCCCATGTATGTGCCCTAAATATCTTCCTTCTCCATCCAAAGGCTACAATTTTATAGCAAATATAGTGTATTCCCCCATGTTTATGGTCCTACCACGTCATAGTAGCTATGATTTCGTAACTGCTATAACATTTTAGTCTAACCAAAACATTATAGCTTAGACTAGCATGTTGTAGTGGCTATGACTACTATAGCTGCTACAACATGTTGGATTAAGTTGTAATGTGTTGTAGCTGCTACAACATACAATGTGCTGGTCTAAGAATGATATAGCAATTACGATATCGTAGCCGTTATAACATTCTTGAACCATGTATTATTGTAACAATTACGATACCGTAATTACTATAATGTTCTTAGACCATCACGTTGCAACAACTGCAGTACCATAACTGCTATAACATTCTTGGACCAAGTCTTATTGTAGCAGTTACAGTACTGTAGATACTACAACGTTCTTAGACTAACACGTTATAGCAGCTATGGCTACTGTAGTTGCTATATCGTTTTAGTTAGTATGTCCATTTGCAATGTTGTTAGAGAAAATTACTTTGGGAAGAATTATTGGATTGTATTTTAAATTTCGTAAATTACAATGCTTACGTAATATCTTTAATTTTTGACAGCTTATACAATATATGGGATATGTTATTATTTAAGTTACCTATTGCCATTAATGCTTAAAGTAGATTGGTAATCCAAGCAGAAACACTACTCTTCTTAAGAAGTTTGCATGTTTGTGCTACAACAATACATATTTGAGAACTTTAGATAATCGAAGAATTTGGCATTCCCTAGCAACGGAAGAAAATGACGGTGAGGGGCAACAATATATTCTCCAAGTTGCAAATGATTGGAATCCAAAAATTAGGATGAAATTCTCATCAATAGAGGATACATTTTTGTTCTATAACCAATATGCATAAGAAGCCGAATTTAGCACAAGGACAAACAATAGCAAGAAAAATAAGAGGATAAATGAAGATGCCTGAAAAAATTTATATGCTTTAAAGAAGGACATATAAATCAAATGCGGTAGAATAAACATGTAAAAGGTAATCAACAGATAAATGTTAGAGCACGTGGCGAAATTAGAACTGGTTGTATATCAAAAATTTCACTTGTTAGGCAACAAACTGGACCTAATTGAGTTATCACTAATTTCATGAAAAGTCATAATCATCCATATTTGACTACTTCAAAAGTGCATTTGCTTCACTAACATCATAATATTTCGGCAATAAAGAAAGCTTTGACTCAATAGTTTTCATAGGTCAATGTGTGAACTTATCAATAAATGTGATTATTAGATATAGAGTATAGAGGGCCTGAGGGAGTGGGTAGCATGAAAAGGGATATTATAAATTTTGAGAAAGAGTTAAGGGATGAACAAAAGGGTACCTATGCCGAATCTAATAGAGTTATTTACATCTGAGAAAGAAAAGAATTTAACTTTTTTTCTTTGATTACAAGACTAATTCAGATGACAAATTTAGTAAGTATTTTTCGATGGATCATGTATCGAGGACGACATATAGTATAATTGGTGATGTAGTTAATTTGATACGACATATAACACCAACAAATATGGGTTGATTTTTGCACCATATTATTTTTGGTTGCGACTTTATAAGTGATGAGAAAACTAAGTCTTTTCTTTGGCTGTTTAACAAGTTCATACAGTCATGCCTAAAGGTGCACCAAACATGATTATCACTGATCAGGATCCTTCTACGACGAAAGTCATTGCTCAAGTTTTCCTTCAGATAATGCATCGATGTTATTTTTGGCATATACTTAACAAATTCTCAGATAAATTGAACACTTTGATTTTTCGTGAATATTATCATACTTTAAAAATGTCATTGGAAAGCCTACAACACCTGATGAACTTGAGAAATCATGAGAAGAGGTTGTTTAACTTGAAGAAATATGATTGATTGCCATTGATGTATGAATTGTGACACAAGTGTGTGCCAATATATTTTAGTCATGTATTTCATGATGGAATGTCAAGTAGTCAGATATTTGAAATCTCACATTCATTTTTTAAGAGGTATGCCTCAAATAAGAACTTTTTGGTAGATTTTATCACCCATTTCAATAGGGCACCGAGATACCAAAGACACAATGAGTTAGATGATGACTATT
>JAGFNQ010002452.1:247842-290623 GCA_024364735.1 Boesenbergia rotunda
TCCGGTGAGTCTTATGATGAATGTACATTTGTCTAACTACTAGCTTATTTGCTTGACAATTAATTTATACAGGGAGAATGACTTCGAGGATGGGCATAATCATTTCTACCGTTTCCTCGAGCATGAACCATCGATTCCTAGATGCCTCAACTTCAGGGGAACAACAAATGATAATGAACCGAAGACAATTCATACGGTTGGGCATAAGCTTACTAAGCTAATGCAAGCAATTCTTGAAGCTTATGCATCTAATGATATGTGCCATTTGGACTATGGTCGTATAGGTGCTAGTGAGGAGTTCCGAAGGTATGTGGGTTCCCGGTGTTGCCGTTACACTATAATTGCTTTCGCACTGTGCTTTCCTTGTTTCATTGTTTGATCATTTAACCTAAACCGACTTAAATTATTATGCTTCAATTTCATATGGAAATCTTCAATCAATGTATTGGTAGACTACCAATAGACAATTACTATTTCACATTCATATTCCTTTTAAAAAAGCCGTTAGGCGATGTGAAATTATAACAAATATAAATGTATTTAGATATAAATGATGATATAGTAGAGGAGCCCAGTGACATAGTAGAATCCATATAGTTGATCCTATCCAGTAAGATAAGACTTAGTTTTATTAGTATTCCTTTTAAAAAGTATAGTTTCCATTCCGCCCATCGAATTCCTTTTCCCTCATGAACTTATGCCTTCTCTCTCATTTGCATATTCAGGACATCATCAATCTATTACAGTTTCAGTAAAAAGTTTCAATCACTTAGGAAATCAATAAGGAACTACTATGACATTTTTATATTTCTTATGCCTTTCCCCCTAATTTCCTTTGAAGAATTACAGCAATTTCTTATGCCTTTTCCCTGATCATTTTCTTTTGTATCTTTTCTTTCCCTCATTGCCTTTCATTTGGCTGCTCCGAATTTGATCGATATGTTGCATGAACCTCCCGCCAATTAGGGGTTCAGGGGAAGGATCGAATGATTTTAAGTCTATTATAAACAGTCTTATCTTGCAATGTGAGAAGTTATATCCGCGACTCAAACTCGTGACCAAGTCATACAGTAGCAATTTTGCTATTGCGACAAGACTCCCATTCAAATAGATAACTATATATCAAATTCATATTTTCTGATGCCTTTTCCTGTATGTCCTTTTGAAGAATTATGGCTGGTATCGCTTAACATTAGGCTTATAGAATACAAAACTAGTATGGTAGGATTTTGCAATTGCTTACTAAGAAGAAACTAGTATGTCCTTTTGCAATTGCTTATATCTGTTCTCACTTGGATGTTTGACTTCGATTTAGTATATTGAACGTGATCGTGTTTAATCCGCTACAAGAATTGCTGTGCAGATATGTTAACCTTGTTCGAGATCTGCAACGGATTGATATTTTCAGCCTTTCAGCTGCCGAGACGCTGACTTTCTTCTTGAACTTGTATAATGCGATGGTCATCGATGCTATCATCAGGATTGGCCGACCAGGGATGATCAACAGGAAGGCTTTCTACACCGACTTCCACTATATAATTGGAGGCTTTCCTTACTCTCTTTCGTCCATCAAGAATGGCATCCTCCGATCAAACAGAAGGCAGCCTTACTCATTGGTCAAGCCATTCAGTGCCGGCGACAAGCGGCTAGAGGTATTAACTTTATTTACCTTCCTACTCATACTTTCATTGTCGATGAGGAAATCTGCTAAAATATAGTCAATTTCTTTAGTTGGTCCTCGATAAGGTGAATCCTTTGATCCATTTTGGCTTATGCGATGGAACCCGTTCGAGTCCAACTGTAAGGTTCTTCTCTGCCCAAGATGTTGAAGTCGAACTCCGATATGCTGCAAGGGAGTTCTTTCTTCATGGGGGTGTGGAGGTGGATCTCGAGAAGAGGATAATCCATCTCAACAAGATCTTCAAGTGGTACGTTTGCTTGAAAATTTACATATGTTTAATTATGGATCAACCAAATGTGGTTCATTTGCAATCGTACTTCACTATTTTCCTATGTTTTGGAGTCGCTTTGTTAACTTGCTCGAGGTTCGTGATACAGGTATAGCGCAGACTTTGGACATGAAAAAGATATCCTCAAGTCAATCTTGACTTACCTAGATGCAACTAAAGCTGGCCTTTTGACTCATCTTATGAACGACGGAGGTCCTATCAAAATATCCTACCAAAATTTTGATTGGTCCTTGAATTGTTGATGGCTCGGCACTATGTGGTAATACCATTCGTAGCACCGAGACAACGACAAGCATCCACGAGATAGAAAATGTTGTTTGTGTCGTGTGTGTAACAGATACATGATTTCACCATGTATCTTTTGTTAGTATTTATAATTCGATCGCAGGATTACTCAATCGTCTTGCCTCATGCCTCTCGAGAAGGATGTCGTAGAGCATGCAGAATGCATTATGATCTTTTATACAAATGTAGCTTAAGTGTCTTTTTGTTTTTATCAAGGTTTTTATGTCTAAGTTTGCGAATAAATACGTGATTTTTGTGCACGAGAGGGAAGAAAGTTTCGTCTATTTAGTTGATGGGAAAGGATGAATACTAAATTTGCTTGTGCACGACCTCTAAGATACTCCACATGCCATCCTTCACTCCCTTCAACTATCGAGTCTACCTCCCTCCATCAACTATCGTCTTCATTGCATCAATGCTCCTTGATCCATCAACCTGCTAACTTGGATGCTCCAAGTACCACCTTAATGATCTACATGATATAGTTTTTGAGATATTCCATGCCATCCTTCTCCGATCTTTTTGGAATGTGACACGTCAAGCTAAGAGCTCTCCAAGCTTCATATATGTTCCTGCAATTCATGTAATCCCTATATACTCAAACATACATATCAAAATTAATACAAGATAATGTCTAACTTAAATCTTTTATCCAAATATTGAAACTAAAGATCTTTTTGGACCTCCAAGACACTTAATGTGACACGTCAAGCTAAGAGAGGCATGTTTGCACGAATAGATTTCTCCTTTTTGATGCTTGATGATTTGTTTAAATTAAAACAATCAACACCACAGTAAAGTGATTCGGATTCCTTTTAATCCCAACATAGGAGAACTTATCCAAAGGAGAATAAAGTTTCACACTTACTTTTCCTTTTTGTCACACATCAAAAAGATGCATCTACAAGGTTAACTTGTATTCAAAATCCCCCATTAAATTCCACACTTGAATACTAAGCCTTATGGTCATCCCTCAAAATTAAAATCCCAAATTCAACTAATGCCACCCACATTGGCGACTCCGGTTACTAGGTCAACCCAAGGTAAGCACCCAACCTAGGGACCTGACTAGGGCCCTTGACCCAAATGGCCACTTTGAAACATCTAACTTGGGTGTTTCGACCTAGGCGCTCCCTTGCTTGAGGGCTCATTCCTAAGTATAATCATAGAAGGGTTGACTATTAGATGTGTATACTAAAAGACTTACTCTTTTTATATATAAGGTCATTTATATTTTTGAAAAGAGAATCACAACAACACTAGATACGTATTTATATTAGTATATGCATAAAAGTCCTTTACTTTGCATTGTAAATAACATGGTGTGTGGTGACACACGGAAGATCATGTTATCAGTTCCTTGCATAGTATAAGCAGAGGCTCACAACCGAGATGAAATTGGACAAACCATCGGGATGGTTGTAGTGCAATTAGGTGTGGTTTGTCGTGACCATAGAATTGTTAGGACCGTGACCAGCAAGCTAGAGGGGTGGGGGGGTGAATAGCTTTTCTTCGATTTTTCTTCCTACAAACTTAGTGCGCAAGCGGAATAAACATAAACTAAAACTAAAACTAAGAGGAACACACCGATTTACGTGGTTCGGAGATAAAACTCCTACTCCACGACTGTTCGTAACGTGGACGATCCTGATCCTTCGGTGGATGATTCCCCGGAGCACCTCCGGTTAGCTCTCGTAGCTCCTTGTGGGTGGAGAAACCTCGCCACAACCCTTGTACACGATTTGAGCAATATAGTCTACTAACAAGTTTTACCCAAGCAAGTTTCGCCAAGAAGAAATGGCCTTAAACGAGCTCCCTTAAATAGAGCTCGAGGTTGAAACGGCGCTACCAGTCGACTGGTCCAACCCCAGTCGACTGATCCCACTTAGATTCGACCGTTGTAACTTCAACGCTCAAGTTTCCAGCGCCACCAGTCGACTGATCCTGGACCATCCCTAATTCTAGCGTTACCCTTCCCAAGTACATTTCTCTCCGCACTCGAACCCTCACGACTTAGTTCCCGAGTACAACACCATCAGTACTCAAACCCTCACAACCTGATTGACCCTTCGTCCAGCAGCCTCAATCTGTTGCCTTCGTGCCCTCTTCGTCTTCGGCTCCCGTCCCTCAGATGCATACACAAGCCCTCGGCTTGCCTCCATGTCATCCTTCACGCATGCCTCGAAGTCCGCGTTCCTCGGCTTATTGTCCCTGCTCCAGCAACCTCGACCTGTCGCCTTCAAGCCCTTTTCGACTTTGGTCCTTGTCCCTCAGATGCGCACACAAGCCCTCGGCTTGCCTTCATGTCTTCCTTCACGTATGCCTCGAAGTCCGCTTTCCTCAGCACATGGTTCCTGCTTTGTCCATAGTCCCTTGGATGCGCACACAAGCCCACGGCTTGCCTCCATGCCACCCTTCACCGTAACTGAAGGCCTCCAACCAAGTCTATGTGTATCCTGCAAACTTACACACTCACATAGACATATTAGATCACAATAAAATCCTAACTTAATCATATTGACACACACATCAAAACCCATGATCCACTAGATCATACTTGGGCCGATTGCCCCAACAATCTCTCCCTTTGATGTGTGACAATATGTTTAAGTTAGGTAAAATGACAAGAATAACAATTGAATATTAAAAGCATAACACATTAAGAGACATAAGCATGCCCTCCCCCTTAACCTATGCTCTCCCCATAATTTTCAATCTTTCACAACACCAAGTTAAGTCAACCCTAACTTAACACCACACGTTCTCCCCCTTTGACATCATCAAAAAGATTGCCCCAAGCAATCCTAACCCTAGTGTCAAAAAGAACTCATCCTATTTCTGAAAAACTCCTCAGAAATCAACCATCAGCCATACCAGTCGAGTGCCCCTATATCAGTCGACTGGTCTGTGAAATTCGCAACCCCACAGAAACATCAGTCGACTGCCCCAAGGGCAGTCGACTGATACAGTCTATTTCTGAAATTTCCAGCCGAATTTCAGAAATCCCTAGAAAATTTCACAAAATTTGAAAAAATGTAAAATTTTGCAAGCATATTTGTTAGGATATAATCTTCCCCAGAAAAATATAGTTTCGTGAAAAATATCAAATATGCTCGACTTTTGGTACAAACTCCAATCCATTTGAAAATGTATCATTTGTATCAACTCTTAAGCCCACATTTGATTGTATGTGTTTGCCAAGCCCTTCCTATTCCATTTCAAGCCTAGAATTGTTTCCAAATCCCCTTTCCTTTATATATTCTCAAGATGATAAAACCTCCCTCCTTTTATCCCTTAACCATATATATATATATATATATATATATATATATATATGAAACTTTCCTTGTGCCTATAATATCAATATCATACCATTCAATAACAAATCATGAATTGCAAATAATATAAGCAATATCAAAGACATGACTTAAAAATTTATATAAGCAATACCAAGCATAAATAAAAGTTTCATCTAAAACCATAAAGAAAGATAACTAATGTCACAAGGGGCAAGGCCCCGAAGTTTTCAACACTAGCATCACCAAGTTAATCTCAACTACTCGTCATCGCCTGGAGGAGGAGGAGGGGCTTGATACATTAGATTCCATCTCTACATCATTGCATACATCTCATCCAGCTGCCGCTGGAACCCCTAATAGAACTGTGTGAGACCATGAACCTCCCCCTGAGTGGTAGCCTGCTGCTGCTGTATCTCAATCTGCCGCTGCTGAAATGTCTGAAAGTCCCCCCTCAGATCATATACCTTTGACTATAGGAGGGAGAACTGCTCCTGTGAAACTCCAGCAGCAGGTGCAGCCTCCTCATCAGAGCTGGAGGAATCATAACGCTATCTCCAGGCCATCATCCCCTGTCAGCACTCAATCTCCGCCAAGGACAGGTGTCGTGAGCCGATCTGGTCGTAATCCTTGGGCAGGCGATGCACCTCACCCCCTAGTAGTGCAAATGCCCCTAGACTCAAAGAATTCGATCAAAACATGACCGAACGACATGTAGATCTTGGCATTGACACTATGAGAAAAGTGGACAATATAAGTGAAGACATACAAGGTGATGTTGATATCTAGTCTCCTTTCTAATGCATACATGATTACCAAGTGAGGAAGCCGAATCTTCGACCTCCCCTTGGTGACAATAGGTAATATGCAATCTAAGACAATTTGATATAGTACATTGCTAAAAGGAGTCATGTTCTTAGCCTCAAAAATACGCTGTGTCACACATCGATGTCTTAAAAAATAATGGAGATGAATTTGGTGTATGGTTACATTGGGGATGGTGAAAGGATCAATGACTTTTGGAAAATATGTAAATGCATAGTTAGAAGCCCTACACCCTAAAAATGAACCTAAGATTTCAGCTGAAAAGGGAATGGTGACACCTACCACCATGGACTCATAGGTCCCATCATCGGGACCCACGCATGTAAGATTGGCGTAAAACTCATTGTACAAGTCTAGGTTAACAAGGTGCTGACAATATACTAATTGCTCTAGACCAAAACATGTGATCATTTCAGCAATCTGGGGGTTTTCTCTTGGAAGTATGCCCTATTTAGATATCTACAATTCATTAATACAAACTCATTATCGGCAAATCTCCATCGGCACTCCTCGGAACGGAACCGAGGTGCCTCCGGATCTACATGACCTTGTTGAGATGACCCCTCACCCTTTTTTCTTTTTTGTGCAACTCTACAATGTAAAATACCCATGCATGTACTAAACACCACCCCATAAAGAAGGAAAATAAGGAAAACCATGCAAAAAGACAAATTAGTTCCAAATCATGAACTAAATGTGAAAAATAAATTACCCAAATAGTTACCGTTTTCCGGGGCGTTGCATGATGAAAGTTGGTGAGGATTGACTCAAAGGCTTGGGAAGGCCTTAGAGCACAAGGGGAGGTCGGGGAAGAAGATCTCGCAGGGGGTGGCACTGAAAACCCTAGGTTCGACCACCACCGCGTGACCTGTTTCTTTTAAAACCCTCGCATACCAGTCGACTGCCCCTGGGGCAGTCGACTGAGAAAGTGAAAAGAAAGTTCAGTCGACTACCCCAAGAGTAGTCGATTGGTAATTTCAAATTCCCAGTTTCTGATTTACACTAGGCCAGTCGACTGGTTCTGGTATCCTGAACCAGTCGACTGGTATCCTGATTTCAACTTTCCAGTTCTAATTTCAGAAATGCATAATTAATTCCATAAATCTCCAAAAAATCTGAAATTCCGTGGAGAGATTTGTGGAACCTATATCTACTTGGGAAAAATATTGTTTGGAACAAATCTATTACCAATCCTAAGATTGACACGAAATTCAAAATTACCTAAATGACTCAATTCATCCTTGGCCTAAAGTTCTAGTTTTGACATCTCCTTGATGTATCTTCCCATACTTAACCCCAATACATTCCCAGCATTGATTTATATGACATCTGCACATAAAGAACCAATTTTCACACAATGTTATTCTATTTTCATCTTTTCCTCCACAAACCTCCTTTTAATGTGCCAATTCCCTAGGATTAAGACTCACACTAGCCTTCCAAACCGTTTGGCATATTCCATAGTCCATCTAATCCCCTAGGAGAAATCCTCTTGAGATCCATTGACCATGGATTCTATTTTGACTTCTAGAGCTTTCCCTTGAGCTCTCCTTAGTCACCTCCCTAGATGACTCTTCTACAAAGGCAAGCCCACACCGGTGTACCTCTGGTGCTTCTTGACCTTCAACTCTCACTCTCTTGACCTTGTATACCTTTTCCTTGGTTAAGTTCTTATTTTCCCCTTTAAATGATTTTTCCTTGCCATTTTTGGTCTTTCCCTTGGTATAATCATATGACATCCTTACATATGACCTTCCCTTAGAACTTGACTTCCTAGATTGATATCCTAGACCCGGTCTATCATTTCTAAGGTGGTGACCATCCGGTACCATACCTAACCCCTTGGACCCCCTAATGAGTCTATCTAGATTCTTTTCCAATTTATCAAGCATTGCCCCAAAGCTTGATTTTCAATTTCTAACTTCTCAACCTTATTGTCACCACTTTGGGTATTTCTAGGTCTACCCATTTTTCTAGGCATGTGTCTCCCTTTCTTAGGGTTAATACCTTGGTCCTTAGGTCTAATATTTCTAGATTGATCATGATACATGAGTTTCTTAGAATTTTGGCACGCAATAGTAATTCTATTTCTATCATGATACTTGAAACCAAAATTACACATAAGCAAGCAATTTTTATCATTCATAGTATGCATAAGGGAGTTTGAAACATTCTTAAAGTTAGGGATTACCTGCCTTACCCTTGGAACTCCCCCTTGATGTGAGATTCTCTTCCTCTTATCCTTCTCCCATCTTCTCAAATGCTCCAATTTCTTGAGCTCTCCTTTTCTCGGGCACTTGGTGTGATAATGCCATAGCTCCCCACAAGTATAGCACCTAATGTGCTTTTTCTCCTTCTTTTCTCTACAACCCATGTTAGATTTTAAATGAATTGATTTTGATTTAGAATTTATCTCCTTTCTACCTAATGGACACTTGTCCTTATAGTATCCCTTTGTGTTGCATCCAAAGCAAATGATGTGATCTTTTGATTTGACTTTGGTGGAGGTAGGAGCTTCTTCTTGCTCCGGCATTGAAGTGGGTCTCTCCTCCCCCTCAATCCTTGAAGTAGAGACCTCTCCTTCTTCCCTTGATGAAGTGGATGATCTCTCACTCTCTTGACCCACTTCACTTAATACAATGGATGAATTTCTTTCCTCTTCCTCTTATTGAGCCATTGATCTCGCTTCTTGGGCTCTTCCACTATTTGAGCTTGTGTAGGGTTTTCATGAAATTCTCCCATCTTGTTCCATAGCTCATATGTATTTTCATATTCACCTACACCACCCAATACATTTTTAGGCAAAATATCAATTAATATTGTAATTACCTTCTCATTGGCCTTTGATTGACTTTGTTGCTCCTTAGTCCAATATCTAGGTCGAAGTCTTTTCCTATGCTTATCTCTTGGAATTTCGAATGGCACTTCTAGTACTATTATGCATTCCCAATCCATGCCAAACCACGTCTTCATCCGCATCCTCCAATAGTTGAAATCTTCGCGATCGTAGGGAGGTGGAATGTTGACGTCATTACCCAACTTGTCTTCAATCGTCATTTCCTCTAGATTGTTGCTCTCTCGGAGGTTAGTCCGTAGATGAGCGACCTTTGCTCTGATACCACTTGTTAGGACCGTGACCGTCAAGCTAGGGGGGTGAATAGCTTTTCTTCAATTTTTCTTTCTACAAAGTTAGTGCGCAAGCGGAATAAACATAAACAAAAACTAAGAGGAACACACCGATTTACGTGGTTCGGAGATAAAACTCCTACTCCACGGTTGTCCGTATGGTAGACGATCCCGATCCTTCGGTGGATAATTCCCCGGAGCACCTCCGGCTAGCTCTTGTAGCACCTTGTGGGTGGAGAAACCTCGCCACAACCCTTGTACACGATCTGAGCAATATAGGCTACTAACAAGCTTTACCCAAGCAAGTTTCGCTAAGAAGAAATGGTCTTAACCGAGCTCCCTTAAATAGAGCTCGAGGGCGAAATGATGCTACCAGTCGACTAGTCCAACCCTAGTCGACTGATCCCACTTGAATTCGACCGTTGTAACTGTTGGTTATCCCTTGGCGGTTTCCAGGACAACCACGTGGCCGTATCTGAGAGACCTCTCTATAGCCATGGATTAAAAATTTAATCCGAATAGAGAACCATCTCTTTAACGACCGATTCGTCATCGTGTTAGTTAGCCCAAGTTACAACTTAGCCACAAAGGCTTTGTAACTTTCCGGATTAGCCAACCGCGGAAAAGACGACGATTTGGATCGCCGGTTTTTGTGTTTATCTTCGGGGTCCAGTTAATTATTATTATCTAAGATTTCAAGTCTAAATAATAATTAAACACACATGAAATGACAAGGCAAAGCATAATAGCACAATAGAACATAACATAACGAAAACTGAGCCCAGGAGAATTATACCTCGCCGTTTACCTCGCAGTCTTCTATCTTATGACCCAACCCACTTGGATGTCGTGTGGGTGACGGTCTCCAAGTCGTGAAGTCACCAAGGCACTTGAATCAATCCTCTTTTCCTTCTTCCCTTGCGCCGAGAACCAAAAAACCCTAGGGCTAGGGTTTTCTCCACTACTCGGCGGCCCTTTGAAGAAGATGTAAGGTGAAGTTGAGAGGATGGGTTCCTCTCCTTCACCACCACCACACCAACCACTTTACCTTCTTCCTTACTCATGGTATCAACACCATAAAGGAAGAAAAGCTCTCTACCTTCTCCTTTTTCCGGCGACAAACACCAAAAGGAGAACTAACCTCACGCAAGCCACCCTTCTTGCTTCCGCGCGCCACAAAAGAAGAAGGAAACTTCTTCTTTGTCTTGTGTACGTCCGCAACAAGATGAGCCGAAGAAAGGAAGAGAAGAAACCGAGAACCAAGTGTTCTCTTCTCCTCCTCCACCGGCGCCGACCTCCTTTCCTTGCACCGCCGATTCTTCCCTTCACCCTCCTCGCCGCGAGCCACCAAGAGGAAGAGACAACTCCTCCCTTGCTCCATGACCGAATGCGACCTTTAGGATGAGAAGAAACCAAGAGAAGAAGAAGAGGAAGTTGTCCTCTTCTTGCTTGCATCGCCGACGCCCAAAGGTTGAGGGAGGAGAGGAGGGATTGATTGATTAATTGAGAGAGGGAGAGAGGTAAGTTTATATAGGGAGGATTAGTTAGTTTAATTGGGAAAATTTTCCAATTAAACTTGGATTGATTCCTATAAAATTTATATAGAATAATTCCAAAATTAATATCATGATTAATTCCTTTATTCTATCCAAATTTTTATATAGAATAATTCCATAATTATTCTATGATTAATTCATTAATTAATTTCGAGATTAATACTCAAATTAATCCCAAATTAATTCTTTGATTAATCTTTGATTAATTATTTAATTAATTTCGAAATTAATAACTAATTCAATATTAATTTCTTAATTAATCCGGCCTTTGATCATGACTCTAATGGGGCTTTATTGGGCTAGGATAGGGACTATGAGGAGGAGTTGGTTCTTGGCCCTCTAATGGATCCAAACCCGATCCATTAAATGGAAAAGGATTCCATTGTACTTCCTCACCAACCCCCATATTTACAAATGGGCTCCACCTATTACAAGCCGTCCATCTCCCCGTGTTTAAGATATCGCATGCCCGATAATTAATTCAATTTACCGATAATCAAATTAATTATCTTCTTGATCCTTGGTTAGTACCACTCAACCTTTTCAACCTGCCGGACCATAGTGACGGACCCAATGATATAGGCTATCACGAATGTGGGTCTCAAATTTAGATATTTGTAAAGCTGGAAACCCTTTTTGCTAACAAAGATAAAAATGTAGTAAAGGGGCCACAGGTCGTATTTCTCCTAGAGCTAGTTAAGATTGTTTGATTCGAGCTCGAGTTTATGCGTCCTCAAATATTTTTGGGGTTCAAGTAAAAATTGGGTTTGGTTTCAATTAGAAATGGAAAAGCAATGAAAAGCAAGGAAACTTAACTAAATGAAATTAAACTAGGTAATTTCACTAATGAACTCAACCAATGGGAAACTTAATCTACCAATGCAACTAAGCCGAATGTGAAGAACAACCTGAATTCAAATGCAAGACTACACTACAAGTTGTGTTCAAGTTCATACCAATCAATGCCGAATGCTTCTCTTGATACAAAGGTGCAGCAACTAAGAACTATTATGCAAAAATGAAGCTTAAAATTCAAGAACGAGCTGGCTGTCAAGCAAACTGAATTCGAGCGCAATAGTACACTAGAGGTTTGTTTAACTTCAGAAATTAAAGCTCAAAACCACTGAATCATTGGTTAAGTTTTCACTTAACACAAAATCCAAAAATGACACCAACTTGATACGCAAGAGAGAAAGAAAAGCCTATGTGCCGAAATGATACTAAGTGCAGGAACTATACATGACAATTCAGACTTGGGCTGATCAATTTAGCTTGGAAAACCTAGCTACC
The DNA here is from genome assembly GCA_024364735.1 of Boesenbergia rotunda. Classification (NCBI taxonomy): domain Eukaryota; kingdom Viridiplantae; phylum Streptophyta; class Magnoliopsida; order Zingiberales; family Zingiberaceae; genus Boesenbergia; species Boesenbergia rotunda. Next base: position 260,191 of record JAGFNQ010002452.1, read on the forward strand.
AGTGGAGTGTTAAGCAGAATTGAAGGAAGAAATTCAGCATTCGAAAACTAAGCAATTCATGCACAACATGTTGCAGAAGTGATGTGCAGAATTGAAGAACCTGAATTCAGAAATGCAACAACTAACCAAATGCAAACAAACAAATCAAGCTGAGACTAAATTCTCCAAGCTAATGTTCAGATAGGATTCATAAGAGCTAACATTACTTGATACAAATTTCAGAAAGGGTGAACTGAACCATTGCCGAAGGGAAACTGATACACAAGTAACTGATAAGCAGAAGATAAAGCTGATACGCAACAAATGAGATGCAGAACAAACAAACAAGCTGAAGTCGATGCACTAATCTAAAGTTCAGAAAAGCTTAAGAAGAGCTAATGTTTACTTGGCACAAATTCGGAAGTTATCAGCTGAACTTGCAGAAATACAACTGACTAGCAGAAATGGAACAGCTAACTTGCAGAATTGGAAATCAGAATGCAACAAAACTGATACGCAGAAATTAGTTTCAATTGCTATGTGAATGAAACAAGCTGCAATGTATAAATGCAGAAGAAGAACTAATACCTGCTTGATACAAAATTCAGGAACTGAAAGAGAGAACTGATACGCAGAAACAGAATTGATGCGCAAGAACTTAAAACTAATATGCAGAAATACTAAATTGAGAGACAAACTGAGATTAAATGTAATTGTTCACTAATCAAGTAATCTATCTGATTCGAATGTAGATTTGGAAAAAACAATGAATGCAGAAATGACTCAAAGAAACTAAGTTCAACTGATACAAAATTTCAGAAACTGTAAATGATGACAGGAATTGAATCTACTGCTAAGATAGAAATTCACAAAGAGATTAAGCTCCGATCCCTTCCTTAGCTCGAGATCTTCTTGCCGTCACACAAGAGTGAGCCAAGAACCCCCTAGCTCAACAGATCGCGGGAGAATCTGACTCAGTGATCGATTCAAACCCAAACTCTGCTCCCAGCTGAAAAACCCATCTGATCTCCTCGATCTTGATATGTTGGATTGCGATGATGACTTGGAAATGATCAGAGCACTCCAGAGAACCCTCTAGATAGCTCAGACGGATGAAAAGTGGCTTAAACCGAGATCCAAGCGATCGAATATCAGATCTGATGAAACCCTCAATTAGCTCTGTTCTTGGGCGAATTTGAGCTGGAATCTTCACGAAGACGAAGCCCCGGCGAACTAGAACCCGATCCTAGGTTGAAATCGAAGTGGTCACACCCTCACATGAAGCAAACTTGAAGAAGAAACGAAGAACTAGAACTGGCGAAGAAGACGCGACATTTGATCGGGGGCAATTGATGCAGTTAATATAGTTTAGAAATGAACGGCCGAGATTCACTTAACTCCATCCAACGGCTAGACCTCTTCAGATTTGAATCAAACTTTCCAGATCTTGATCAAAGGTCAGGATCTACCTCTCAGTAGCTCGGATCTTCCATATTTGCAACGGATGACTTAGATCAACCTGATCTTTGAATGGACGGTCTAGATCCCTTTGATCTTGATCCAACGGCTGAATGATCTCTGATTTGGATGAAACCTTCAAATCTAGATCCAAGTGCTTGATTAACCTTAACCCTAGCTCGGATTGCATCAAAAGTTCTCAGATGGCTTAGATCTAGCCATTTCTGAATCGGACGGCCCGTATTAGTCTGATTCTTGATCACTTGATCCGGGTCCACTTCTGACTCAAGTTTGACCCAGCATGACCTAGGTCCATGATCCTTCCAAGCCTACAAAAGTAGATCAACCATTTAGTGGCAAAATAATTCAAATGTATCAAGATTTACAATAAAGTCCAAAATAGAATTAATTCATAGAACCTAAGGTAAATTCAAGATTAAGCAGGAAAAATATGGGTCAAACATGGATTTTAGAACCTGAAATGATCAACAAAATAGTACTTATCAACTCCCCCACACTTAAACTTGAGTGGCTCGTGAAAACTACTAAATATGTATCCCTTAGATTCTTTCCAAACATAGTTAGAAGCAATTGAAAAGAAATTACCTAAGGTTGTCAATTCTCAAAAATCTAAGCTCTATGGATTAATATCTCGTCCTTAAATCAACAACTTAGCATTTTCATCCTTCATGATTCATTGAGATGAATCTAACTCACTAAGCCTTTCAAGGGAAACCTGGGTGGCTCTCTTCTTTAGTTCTAAGTGTATGATGAAAGTGGAGCTCACTCAAACACACATGCTTTTTGCACTACCATAGGCTTGCTTGTTATCTACTCTCCACCATTATTCATGATTCGGATCCACATCTACAAAAGTTTATTCAAAAGTTAAAGACATATGAAAAGGTAAGAATGAAGTAAAAGTTTAGAAAATAGAGAAGTTGATGAAGTGGAAAACTTGGATGCTCAAGAATATTTCCAATGCACTTTGCCTTCTTTAAAGTCCTCTAGTGAAGTCAAAAGTGTGGTGGTGTAAGAATTTGGCATTGCCCTTGATTCGGATGAAGAAAACCTCATTGGTTTCAATGTGCCAATTTTTCTTTTGCGTGCCAACCTTGCTTCTTTTTTTTTCTCTTCTTCTTCTTTTCTTATGATCAGCTGCCATCAGCTAATTCTTGTTCAGTTGGAGACTTGCTGACCAGAACTTGTATCCAAAACTTGGCACATGGATTTCTTTCCAACTCCTTCCTTTTAGTTCCCAAAATTTCAGCTTCCTTTGTCTCTGTTTTTTTTTCATAACTGAATTTTTCAGCTCTTTTCTCTATTCTGTTTATAGGCTGTCAAATTCATCCACTTGTGCTAGATTCAATGCTCCAAGATCTCTAAAATCTTCAGGTATCAAAACTCTTCTTTCCCTCAATGTTCACATGATAACTCAACTTGACCTCACTGTTTTATTCAGCCACCTTATTGTTGTTTATTTTTTTTTCTTCTGCAAACTCCAGCTCCACGCAACTAATTTCAGACCTTGCATTTCTCTGATTCCTTAACAGCAGTTAGCATCACATTGTAGTGGAGAATTTAAATTGTTCCACTCGAAAATTTCTGATCAGCAAATTGAATTTTAGCCACTGCCTGCACTGCATTTCCTTTTCTGCTCTGCTCTAAAAATCCTCGCAGCCTCATTTTTCTTTGTTCTGATCAGCAGTGGATGTACTCAACACTTTTTGACACATTTATATACTTAATGCCTTGATTCATAGCCTAGAAAACCCAATTTCAGCTTCAAGTTGATACAAAACTGCCTTACTAGCATTCCAACTGATTTTTTTTCTTCTTTTCTAGCTGCATTTTCAGCTTACATTCTCAACCTTGCTGCTCTCCAGAATTTCTGATAGCTGGTGAAGGTTTTTGTTCTTAATCCTTATCAGCAAATACTGCTTCACATTCAATTCGGATTTGTACAGCTCCAATTCAGATTTGTACAGCTGCCATTCAGACTTGTAAAGCTGCAATTCAGACTCTAGCAAAGTGTTGCTGATTTTAACTTCCATAATTCCAACTTCCCAATTCCTGAATCAAACCATTTCTGACCCAAGACAGCTTCACAGAATTTTTATCCTTCACTTTGGCACAGAATTTTTCATTTGCGTGCCACTTGGACCTTGGACTTGCAGAATTTTTTTTTTCACTGATTTCTGTTTTGATTTCATTCTTGATACTTTGCTTGGCCATTTCCTTTCCACTTTGGCACAGAATTTCTTCAACCGCAGAGATGAAGTACAATGTATCCTTGATACAATTGAAATGCATCTTTGTTTCTTGCATTTTTTTCTTTTTTTTTCTTGAAATGAGATGCATCTTTGATACAAAATAATTCCAAAACACTAGCCACCTCCCCCACACTTAATCTTTTGTCCATCTCGGGCAAACTAGCATCAAGAAACATCCCAAACAAACAAGTCCTTGGAGAAGTATGGTTAAGAGTAGAAAATAAGGAAGGAAAATAGAATAGATTATGTACCAACTATGATTATTGTCAAAAATTGATATGGAAAGGAAAACAAATTGATTAGCCTCTATAAATGGGATCCAATCATAGAAATATGGCCTTGAAAGAACCTAAGCAAGTTCTAGAGTACAATCACATATGTGTGTCACAAAAATAAGGCTAATTCTCACTAGGTATAAATAATTCATCTCAAGTCATCAATTTAGAATCCATAGCTAAGTAGTACTCAAGCATCTATGAATTCATCCATTAGCTCAAACCTTAAGTTTTAACAACCGAATTTAATTTATTTTCAAGTGACTCTAAAATGATATGAAGACAACCTAGAGGGATACTTATTCCTAGTCATGCAAGGAATAAAATGCCAAGAAGACTAGCATGGTATCTACAATGACTTTTATGCATCCTACACTACTAAAGCATTATTAACAAGAACTCATCTTAAAAGAAAATTTTACTTCTAAAAATCATAAAAGTGAAAAATGCAATGAAAGAAAATGCAAGAAAGAACAAGCTCCCCTTTATTTCTGGCGGTTGTAGTCTATCAAGAAATAACCTCCATCGTGGTAGTGGAGGAGTATGAGTAATTGAGAGAGCATTCATTATGTGATCTATATCATGGTGCATATCTCCCCCACACTTGAATTTCACAGAAAAATGTTCAGGTGGCCGTAGACGATTAAGGTACAACATCCATTTTAGAGGTGGAGTGCTATGAGTCAAAGCAAAATCAACTCCTCCCTCTTGATGCTTCTTGAAAATCCTTCCAGGAGGTTGGAGACTGTTTAGAATGAGCACCCACTCCAGAAGTCTTCGGGACCCTGCAAAACCATGTAATTCCTCTCTCATGCATGCAGGGTAACATAGAAGTGTAATACCATCAATCTCTACATAGAATGTATCCAAAAATGCATCATATCCAATAAAATCAATTTTTGGTACCTCAATGAATTTTTCACAATTAATATCCACTAAAGGTATATCAAGAAACTTATCACCACCAATGAAATCTATTTTAGATACTTCAATGGAATTTTCACAATTATTTCCCACCAAGGATGTATCAAGCAGTGCATTACAACCAATGAAATCAACTTTAAGTACCTCTATAGGATTTTCACAATTATTTCCCACCAAGGATGTATCAAGCAGTGCATTACAACCAATGAAATAAACTTTAAGTACCTCTATAGGATTTTCACAAGCCTTTTCTACATAAGGTATATCAAGAAATGTTTCACAGCCAATAAAATCAATCTCGGGTACCTCCATAAGTTTTTCACAATCAATTTCAACATAGGATATAGCAAGAGATTCATCACAACAAACAACATCAATTCTAGGCACCTCTAAAATTTTTTCACAATCAGCATTTACATCTGATGTATCACAACATGCTTCACTTTCAACAAATTCAACACTAGGTACCTCTATCAATTTTTCACAATCAAATTCTACACAAGATGTATCCATAGGTGTATCACAAACAATAAAATCAGTTTGAGGTACCTCTATTGATTTTTCCAAAGAAATAGGAGGTATACATACCTGATCGTGCTGAAGAACACCTGGAGGTTCTACAAGAATAGATGTATCCATAGCTTCCTCCTGGTCAAGTACAGGTTCCATCTCAGGCTCAAGTTCTGGTGGACACTCAACTGAAACAGGTGATTCTTGGGTTCTTGCTTCCACCATGCAAGTCCCTACACTTCCATGCTGATCTTCTGAATCTTCTAATGTATCAGTCAATGGTGGTGGTCCCTGGGGCTCAGTGCAATCCCCTACACCTATAGATTTATCTGCAACATATTCTTTATCAACCATATAAGCTTTTCCATCCATCTCCTCCAATGCCTCTGTCTCTATTACATCTTCAACCTTATCTGTGCTCAAATCTCCTCCCACTATATCAAATGAAACATCATCAGCAATTAACTCTGCCTCAACAACTTCATCTGAAATATCCATGCTAATGCTAGGAGGATCCTCTCTGGGGTGCTGAAAAAATGGTAAAGAGACTTTTGGTTCTTCTTCTTGAGTTGAAAATTTTGGAAATGAATTTTGAGCAGGAATCTCCAGAGGAATGCATACTATAGGTGCCCTGATTTTGATGACTTCTTCTTCTTCTTCCACCAAATTTACAAGATCAATTGAAGAAGGACTTGGCCATGCACGAGGGTCACCTTGAACTGATAAAAATTCAACTCCGAGGCTCTTTTGAGTAGGAAAATGGAATGCTGGAAAATTTTCATGAAAATCAGCATTTTGAGTGTTCAAACTTGAAACAACCTCTTCATTCCCCAAGGTTGGTGCATAATCGTGCCCCTTAGAATCAAGAGTAGCTTGAGAAGATAATTGTCCTGATCTCTGGGCTTGCATTTGATTCATTTAATTAACCAATTGTCCAAGGCTTCTTTCGATGTCTTAGAGCCTTTGTTGCTGAGCCTCAAGCTCTCTAGAATCCTCAAATTCTTCTTGATGAATATAGGACTCCTCTTGGCCTTGAAATATAGCATTAGGTTGCCAAAATTCTTGATCTTGCTGTGAACTCTGTGTTGGTGCAGGAAGCACCATATCGAACCTTGTTTTGATATTGGCAAAGGATTCAAAGTTAAGTTTATGTGTGATCTAATGTTGTTACTCAAGTGTGCAGAGACAAAGTCCTAGCGAAGGAATGCTAGGCACCTGGCGAAGGATTGCCAGGATACAAAGCCCTAGCGAAGGACTGCTAGGCACCTGGCGAAGGACTGCCAGTGTCCAAGCCCTAGCGAAGGACTGCTAGGCAACTGGCGAAGGACTGCCAGTATCCAAGCCCTAGCGAAGGACTGCTAGGCAACTGGTGAAGGACTGCCAGTAACCAAAGCCCTAGCGAAGGACTGCTAGGCAACTGGCGAAGGACTGCCAGTAACCAAAGCCCTAGCAAAGGACTGCTAGGTAACTGGCGAAGGACTGCCAGCATCCAAGACCTGACAAAGGACCATCAGGCAAAAGTCCAACCAAAGGAGCGGTTGGCATCAGGTATATTCTCCCGAGAGGAGTAGGTGAGGACGCGTTCCCCGTCGAGGGAACAGTAGGCGTCGGTTCGACCTAGGGCTCCATTTTGGAGACCAAAGTCAGAACCAAGACAGCTAAGGCTGTATAAATCTAATAAATTATTATGTTATTGTGTTTTGGACTAACCCTGGATGCAGGACCGAAGGAACGTGTGTCTGCAGCTCAGAAAGCCTCAAAGGAGAGAGGCAGTTGCTGAGTAGGGCGCCCGGAGCGTCCCGGGCGCCCCCAAGGGCCATACAAAATAAGTAACAAGAAGACTGGTTCGAATACACACTGGGCCGGGCGCCCCCGTGCTCCCGGGCGCCCCCTGCGCTGCGGGCGCCCCCTGTGCTGCAGGCGCCCCCTGGCGCATACCTCGAACCAAGAAGCCCTCGAAGCCAAGCAGATAACCTTTGACCCGGTCAATGCGGGCGCCCCGAGCGCTGCGGGCGCCCCGGTCAAAACTGATCCCGAAGATAAGGGGATCAGACGCTGACCGAGATCGGAACGGATCAGCTGCCACGTAGGGGGGCGCCCCCGACGTCCCGGGCGCCCCCTAGCCCTATATAAAGGGCCCTCGACCCCAGGCTTCGACAATCACTTCTTCCAACGCTTCAAAGTTCTTCTACGCTCATGCCTTGCTCCGGAAACGCTTCACCTCGAGCCGACGACGTCCCGCTGCCCCAAAAAGATTCGATATACTCCGGACGTCGGTAACGAAGAGCTTAATATTTTATTATTAATTTATTGCACTCTCTTTGTAATTGAAATTATTGTAACCGATTTTGCGCAAATATAGAATTGCCCAAAGTAAACGGTCAACGACCGTGGGCCTTGGAGTAGGAGTCGACACAGGCTCCGAACCAAGTAAAAATCATTGTGTCTTTGTGCTGTGTATGTTATTTTTTTTATTTCCGCTGTGCACTTACTCTCAGTTTTCCAAAAAAGTAACGACTTCCGATATTCACCCCCCCCTCTATCGGTTTTCTCGATCCAACACTCTAAAAATAATGTTGTTGGTGCTGATCAAATGCTTGAAAAGGCTGATCAATTTACTAAAAATTATCTTGACAACTTGGTTGGAATTGCTGAGAATTGTAGTCCTAGAAATTCTGAATTTGAGGTTGAAATTGTTGTAGTGAAGGCTGAAATTGTGAAGGCTGAAAACTCTGATCGTGTGGTGGAAAATATTGCTGTGAAGGCCGAAATCCACTCTGATGTTGATATTGGAAAGTCTGAAATGCTTGGAACCCCTGCTGAAAATTCTGACTTTGTTGAAAGGATAGCTAATATTGCTGAAATTGTGGCTGAAATTGATCATTCGGGTACTGAAAATTCTGGGAAGGCTGCTGTAAATTATTACAGAGATGTGAATGTTGTTGGAAACCTTGACAAACTTACTGGTTTTCCTGAAATGGTTGAAAATTTTGCTGAAGATTTGGATTGCAACCTTGCTGAAAATTCTAAAATGGTGGTTGAAATTGCTGTGGTGGTTGATTGAAATGTTGGTTTTGCTGAAAATCTGAATAGGGCTACTGAAATTGTTGGAAAGACTGAAATTCTGGCTGCCCTTGCTGAAATTGATGATTTGGTTGAAGAAAATTTGAGTGGGATTGCTGAAAATATTGGTTTTGCTATTGAAACTGTTGACACGGCTGCTGGTAAGTAGATGAATAAGCATTTGTTCTTTGTTGGCACTCCATTAACTTAATCAAACATTTCAACTCCAACAATGAACTTTTGATCTCTGATTGTTCAGTTGAAAACATTTTGTACCTGCAATCCTGTCACAAAACAAGTAAAATGGCAGCAACCGTATACAAAAGATAAAGTAATCAAGAATAGAATCAACGAATATAAATATTAATCACAAGCTCAAATTAAACAAACTCAACTAGTTATTCCCCGGCAACGGTGGCAAAAATTTGACGAACCCAATGATATAGGCTATCACGAATGTGGGTCTCAAATTTAGATATTTGTAAAGTTGGAAACTCTTTTTGCTAACAAAGATAAAAATGTAGTAAAGGGGCCACCGGTCGTATTTTTCCTAGGGCTAGTTAAGATTGTTTGATTTGAGCTCGAGTTTATGTGTCGTCAAATATTTTTGGGTTTCAAGTAAAAATTGGGTTTAGTTTCAATTAGAAATGGAAAAGCAATGAAAAGCAAGGAAACTTAACTAAATGAAATTAAACTAGGTAATTTCACTAATGAACTCAACCAATGGGAAACTTAATCTACCAATGCAACTAAGCCGAATGTGAAGAACAACCTGAATTCATATGCAAGACTACACTACAAGTTGTATTCAAGTTCATACCAATCAATGTCGAATGCTTCTCTTGATACAAAGTTGCAGCAACTAAGAACTATTATGCAAAAATGAAGCTTAAAATTCAAGAACGAGCTGGCTGTCAAGCAAACTGAATTCGAGCGCAATAGTACAGTAGAGGTTTGTTTAACTTCAGGAATTAAAGCTCAAAACCACTGAATCATTGGTTAAGTTTTCACTTAACACAAAATCCAAAAATGGCACCAACCTGATACACAAGAGAGAAAGAAAAGCCTATGTACCGAAATGATACTAAGTGCAGGAACTATACATGACAATTCAGACTTGGGCTGATCAATTTAGCTTGGAAAACCTAGCTACCAGTGGAGTGTTAAGCAGAATTGAAGGAAGAAATTCAGCATCCGAAAACTAAGCAATTCATGCACAACTTGATGCAGAAGTGATGTGCAGAATTGAAGAACCTGAATTCAGAAATGCAACAACTAACCAAATGCAAACAAACAAATCAAGATGAGACTAAATTCTCCAAGCTAATGTTCAGATAGGATTCATAAGAGCTAACATTACTTGATACAAATCAAGCTGAGACTAAATTCTCCATCCTTCACGTACGCCTCGAAGTCCGCTTCCCTCGGCTCATTGTTCATGCTTTGTCCATGGTCCCTCGGATGCGCACAGAAGCCCACGACTTGCTTCCATGTCACCCTTCACCATACCTGAAGGCCTCCAACCATGTTTATGTGTATCATGCAAACCTGCATACTCACATACATATATTAGATCATAATAAAATCCTAACTTAACCATATTGACATACACATCAAAACCCATGATCCTCCAGATCATACTTGGGCAGATTGCCCCAACAAGAATTACACTAGTGTGCTTTGTGTGCATTGAGCAGGATCAAGACCAGAGGTCATCCAATTTATACTGACTTAATAATTGGATTAGACCTCGGATTATTATGGAGTATAATCCCTAAATCCCAAAATAATAACGAGCACGTATAGTTAATATTTATTTCTTTGATTTACCAATGAGCGAGATTTATTCTGCTAAATCGATAGACCCGGTAAGTTGAGAAATAATATTAATTATATGGTGTGTCATTAATTATTGATGAAATCCGTGTCCTGGTGAGTCGAGATGATGATGCCCCATTGATGAGCTCATAAGGTTCATCATGTTAAACCCTGTAGGTGGATTTGATTCAACATGATGATAAGATTGAGTGGTACTAGTCAAGGAGCCAGAAGTTGATTAATTAAAATTGATAGTAATTTAAATTAATCGACGGACATTCAATATCTTAAACATGGGGGGGGGGGGATGGATGACTCAAAATAGGTGGAGCCCATATGAAAATATGGGGGTTGGTGAGGAAGTTCAATGGAGATCCTTTAGTGGAATGGATCTTCATTAATGGATTGGTTTTAGATCCATTAGTGGGCCAAGATCCAACTCCTCCTCTTGGTCCCTACCTTAGCCCTATATAAACCCCATGGGACCATGAAACCAAGGCTTGATTATCCAATTAATCATCCAACTCAAGGTTTTCTCTCCTCTTTTCCCTTTCTCTCTCCTAGGTCACGACAAAGGAGAGGAGGTCATCTCCTTCTCTTGTTCTTCTTCTTCCCTCAACCTCACGGTGATCAACCACCACTAGACAAAGGGAGGAGCCTCTTCTCCCTTTTTGTGGTGTGTTCGGTGAGGGAGGAAGCGCCGACGACCGAAAGGAGGTGGCGCAAGGGTCTTGCTGCGACGGTGGCGAAAGTTTGAGAAGAGGGATGGTTTCGGCCGAATTTGAGTTGGAAGGAGAGGTCTTTTCCTCTCCATCTTCATCTCTGCTCTCCTCTCGAGGGATGTTGAAGGCCAGTGGACGTGGGTGACTCACAGTGGCCGGCGGCGCAAGGCAAGCAGAGGAGAAGTGCCGGCGGTAGCTAACCCTAGGGTTAGGGTTTGGCTAGGCGTGGAGAAGAGATTATTTGGACGCCTTGGTGATCTCGGTTCTCAGTAGCTCGTCACCCACACGATGTCCGGGTGGGAAGGGGCATAAGGTAGAAGGCTACGAGGTAAAGAGAGGTATATTTATCTCTCGACTCTTGTTTCAAGTTCTATCATTTTATGCGTGATATGTGTTAATTAATTATTTTGATTATTTGATAATCATAGATAATAATTAATTAATTGGATCCCGATAATAAACACAAAAATCGACGATCGACTCGTCGTCTTTTCTGCGGTCGTTTGGTTAGGAGAATTACAAGGCTCGATCTTTGTGATTGGCCAAGTTGTAATTCGTATCGAACAATACGATGACGAGATGGTCGTTGGGAGACGGGTCTCCATTCAGATTAATTTTTTAATCCATAGACATGGAGAGGTCTCTCAAGGATAACCAAGTATTCGCTAGGGAAACCCGCCAACCCATACCCATCAATTGGTATCAGAGCTGAGGTTTTCGGTTTTGTGTGTTTAGGATTGATTAATTTTTGTACTTTTTCATATATTTTATTTTGCTGGATGATATGTGGATGTGCGTAGGCTAACCTTGTATTGCAGGCACTAGATTCCAGCTTATCATGGCCAAATAATTGTTATATATGAATGGTTGTGTAATTTTTGTAATTAATTAAATCCTCAGGGTTGACGAGGTTAGATAGTATTTAATTTTTGTAACTAAATACGACACATGTTTAGCCGAGTTTTTTGTTTACTTTCGATCTAGATTTTATGTACACTCCTTCGTGGAGTATATGATCGATAGATGTAAATAATTAGCTAGTCATCTCAGCTCGGAGATCCCTCCAAGGTGGCTTGCGCATGGTGTAGGGAGGAGCGGGCGAGGTGATGACATGACTGGAGGCGCATTGGAGACCAAGGCCCTTTGTCAACCTGATCAAACCTGGGTTAACCCTACCAAACATAAGGTCCTGTTTGGTTTAACCCTTGATCACTTTGACTAACCCTTACATTGTCTAACATATATTGTTTCTAACTTAAGTATATTGTTAAACATCAAAACCCTAGAGGAGTACTGTTCATCATTGATGCATTTTGCACCAACGATCTCCCCCTTTTTGATGTTTGACAATAACTTAAGTTAGATTGGGTCTTCTGGTTCTAGGTTTAACACTTTGGGAGAAATTGAAAAAAATCTAACTTAAGCCCCCTCTCCCCCTTTGTCACAAATAAAAAAAAAAGAAAAATAATTTGCACAAACAATGAGATTTCTGAAAAAAATGTAACATAAGTCTTTCCCCCTTTTAAAGATAATTTCTCTCCTCCTTTTGGAAATACTTAATATATATATATATATATATATATATATATATATATATATATATATATTGAAAGCATATATAATTTTGAAAAAGGGATTTTCAAAACTCTTCCCCCCCCCCCCCCCCCCCTTTTTTTTTTTTGAAAAACTAAGTACTTGTTTTATAAAGTATTCTAAAAGGCACTTAAGTACTTAAATTGCACCAACAATATGTGAAAAAATATATATATTTGTTAAAAAATTGAATTTCCCTAAGTCCGACAATAATCCTAGGAATCTTGTTGACCACAAGAAAATTCCTATGTGTCTTAGGGATTTTCCATATTTTAGTTTTAGAAAAATAATCACTTTCTTGATTTGGTGTCTTTTCCAGTCTAACATAATCCTAGAAAATCTTGTTAACTACAAAAATATTTTCCTAAGTGTCTTGGAAAATTTTTCACACTCAAGTAAAGATTATTTTCAAGACAAAAATATTTTTGAAATAAGTTTTGGAAAATGATAACATTTTCAAAAGTATTTAAAGAAATAGTGTTTTTTAAAAATAATAGTTTTGAAATTTCTGATAAATCTTTTAATTTGAACCTCCCCCTAAACCTGACACAGTCCTAAGAAGCTTGTTGACTACAAGTGATCTTCCTCTGAGTCTTAGGGGTTGATTCAAAAGAAAAGAATTAAAAAATTTGAATTAATTAGTAATAATAAAGATAAATTAAGTTTATTTGATTAGGACTCCCCCTAAACCTGACACAATCTTAGTAATTCTTATAGATCATTAAGAAAATTTCCTATGTGTCTTTAGAGTTTATCCAAATCAAAAGAGCATTTTTCGAAGAGTATTTTTAAAATAATATGATAGTTTTCAAGGAAATAAATTTTGAAAAATATTTTGAAACGGCATAATAAGTTTTTGAAAAATATTTTTCAAAACGTATTTTGAACGAAATATTTTTTAAAATGCAAACCATTTTGAAAGATATGAATTTTTGAAAAGAATGATTTTTGAAAAATAGTTTAAAAATAGGAATTCACAAAGATAAAACTCCCCCTGAACCTGACACCTTCTGGCTACCCTTGTTAACTACAAGGACCTCTACCTAAGTGTTTTAAGGGACTCTAGTGTTGACCTAAAAGGCTTGTGTCTATATGTGTAGGTCAAATAATTTTCGAAAAGATATATAAATTTTTTTAAAAGTATTTTGTAGATAAGCAATCAGACAAACATGAATTCATAAAAATATTATTATGTTTAAACATTATTTTGAGAATAGATTTTAAGAAAATATCCTAAAGATTTTAAAAAATTTTGAGAAATCTTTGTCAATTAATTAGTCCTTAACATCTCACCCATTCTAAGTGTCGTAATACAAGCAAGCACGGTTGCCTTATAGGTGTTTGTGAGATGCTTGAATAATTTTTCTCCATTTTCATTAATAGATTTCTTGACCTTGAGTTAGATTCGAGTTTAATCAACTAGTAGCTTAAAAGTATTTTTCAATAATGGGCTTCCAGGTCATGGCGATGCACTAAGGCCTTCTTTGGCCGTAGCCTTATTAGATCATCAACCATTTCCTTGGACAAAGCCTTTTAAAGAAAGTATGCTTTTAATTTACTTTTTGATAAACTCTGGTCTAACTAGTCTAGGATGCGGCGATGTATCTTTGGCTATTTTCCTAACGTACTATCATCTCACCCTACCCTTGTCATGCCCCGAGACCATTGGAGCTACTGATCCAATATACAATCGAACAACATCTCCCCTGTCCGGTGGACAATTCACAAACATACAACACACGCAGTTTATAAATTGGCCTCAGACCTCAAAACAGATATATATAATAAAAGAAAGTGAAACATCTCTATACTGGAACCAATAAACTCACCTGGGCTGCCCCAGAGCAGACGCACAGCAAAACGACCAACACATAGTCCAACAGAGGACTCAAAAATACAATACTGCGAGAATAAATCCAATACAAGACCTCGGTAACAAAACGAATACAAAACATATACTATGTTATCAAAAGAAAACCAAAACCAGCGGAAGCTCCCATCCAAATGGAGTCGTGGGGACCCGGGACAGGCAACTGGACTCCTCTGGCGAGCTATCAACCTGAAAACAAAAATATTACGATGGGTGGTATGTCCAAATGGACTCGCGGGTATATAGAAAGATATCCATGGCAGAAAAGTAGCTAAAGCAGCTATATAGAAACAACAGGATACAGTCTCCATAATATCAGAATATGCATAACTGAAAATAACAACTGACTATACATACCAAAAATCAGTCTATCCATACCATAAAAGACTCATACCACACGAGCTAGTTCAGGGTCATCAAACCATACATAAGTATATCCTGTACATGCATGTCAAACAAGTGCAACAAATAAATGCATCAATCACAATCAAAATGCACAATGCATCATATGCACATGATGCAATACCATGGTCACACCCTAGCACCAGTCAAGCCACTGAGACAGGCGATACTGTGTCAGCCGAGTGGGTAGAGCTGTGACACTGTACGTACCCTGCTATCACTGCTCTTGAGTGACCGAGTGGACAGGATGCTGGCGGGGGACCACCCCCCTACCCCATGTATATATGAGGGAGCGTCGCTCTCATCTCCTCTGGTCTATGGGAAGAGAAGGGATCCCTGGCTGCTACCACGCACCGGGACCACCCTCCAAATAGTGACCGTGGGGAGCAATACAGGGCAAATGCACACACCCAACGGTATCCACTAACCCATGAGTGGTCGTGTGTGCATATCATGTACCGGAAGACGATAGGCTCAACCACAATGGAGTCGCTGATCGCCGGCATGCAACAGTGCAGGTATGGTGCATGACTCAAACACATGCAACCCCTATCAGGTCATCATACATAACTCAACATAACATGCACAGGTCGATCACAGGTATAATAACCTAACCATCATGCATCTAAGTGCACATGCAAGTAATAACAGAATCAACCAATGCAGATATCAGGTGACATGCCACAATAACCCAATCAGTCCATATCTAGACACACGTGCAAGTATGACCAGAATCAACCAATGTAAATATCAGGTGACATGCCATAATAACCCAATCAGTCCATATCTAGACACACGTGCAAGTATGATCAGAATCAACCAATGCAACCATACAATGGTATGCTAATCCCTATCCACAAACTCATGCTCATACCAATGCTATACAGAATCAGATAGCAAATAAATGAGACTGTATAGAAGAAAATTTAGATCATATCCAAGGTCAAGCATAAGTATCAAGTAGGATAACAAAACGGTAGCAGATAAAGGTCAATATCAGCCTACTGCATCAACAACAAATAGCCATGCATAAAGATAACGTGGATCTAAAGAAGACAAGCAAGAAGTACCCGCCTCAAAGTAGGAGTCCGTATCAAATGAGAATCTCCCATCCAATAATCAACACCGATGAATCCAAATCAATGCCTTGTATCGAATGACATAATTTTAGCTATCATACAATTGTTAAATAGCTAAACAAAACCCTAAACCGTATTAGGGTTATATCTATTTCATTTAATTACCTAATTAAATGATTAGCCCTTGTTATATTTGAAGTTAGATTTCAAGTTTAGGTTCAACCCACCATAATAGCTCACATGTGACACTACAAGATCCAACCCAACCAAGGAATCAAAAGTGGCATCTATACTAAATCCAATCTAAGATACGATGGTCACATTCCTATTTTTAATCAGCACCCACATCATAACAACAAAATCCAAGGATCTTTCTCACAACATTTCCCACGGCAACCCATCATAAACACATAAAAACCAAGACAACAATGCCAAACTAGAAGCTCACGGCAAAAGAAAATAAAGATCATGCAATCACTGAAAATTCAGGAACAACAGTAGGTCAAACCTAGACAACAAAACCACTTATACATCAAGTGAAGCTCACGGTAGACATCCCGTTTAGAACCGATCAATAACCATCTCAAGATCAAGAACTGGCCCCCAACAAAAAACCAAACTAGTTAAATCCCAATCCAATTAACATACAATCTACATAGTTTCCAAAGCAAATATGCCATTACTCTCCTCAATCTAATCTAGGCAAAACTAATACATCCCAAATCGAAATAAGAACACAACAATAATCACCGAAACAAAACCAATTCTAGGTCTTCAATCGAAAACGAAGATCATCCCTCAATAAGGGATTCCCTAACTCACCTCCGGTGGGGCTCCGATAGCGCAATGAACTCGTTGACCAGAGGAAACTACCGCGCTCCCAAATCGCATGAAGTGAAATCCTTGACTCACGCTCACGAGGTGGTTTGGGGAGCGTGGAATCGGAGCTCAGGCGCTTGCTAGATTCCCGAGGGCAAGGTTCGCCGGGGAGCTGGACGGTGAAGGAGGCGACGGTGGCGTCTGTTTCGATCGGCCAAGGTAGTGTCATGCGGTAGAGACGCTGCCCTAATCACCCTTTTATCTATCGGTCTTTTGCAATTTAGCCCATAAATTTCTTCATTTTCCAATTCTGCCACTAATTTTATAAGATTCCTCTTTAAGCCCTTGGTTTTGGGATCTTATGCCCTTTATCCCTTAAAATATTTAGTTTAATACCATTTGAGTCCCCGAAATTCTAGGAATTTTACCGAAGAATTTTCCAGAGTGAGATAAAAGTGTCGGATGCAACAACCCTAGTACTAGGTTAGGCAAGCATCAATCAATCTTTTTCCTATCTAACCGTTCTAAGTAATGCAGAAAAATAAACACGGATGACATGACAGATATTTAAGAAAAAAATAAGTGAATGTATGAGCATGACATTTATGCATGAATCAATAAAGTCACGTAGTTTTATTAGGTTTCTAATAATGTATCAAATTCTCGATTTGATACATACCATGTGAACCCACGAGTATATCAACCCACTTTAGCATATTTGTTGTTATTAAATTGGATGTTTCATTGAGTAGAATTTTTATTTTAATTTCATATTCGAAGGTAATTAATTGAAATTTAGTTCATGAATTTTATTGAATTAAGGATTGAATTGTTAATTATGATTTAAGAATTAATTATGATTTTAAGTTGTTAAGTATTAAATGGTTAAGAATTAATTAAAGTTAAGTTAATAAAAATTATTTAAGGTTTAAATTAGTTTAATAATTAATTAAGGTTAAAACATTAAGCAATTAATTAAGGTTTAATTATTTAAGAATTAATTAAGGTTTAATTATTTACGAATTAATTAAGGTTTAATTATTTAAGAATTAGTTATTTAGGAATTAATTAAGGTTTAATTATTTAAGAATTAATTAAGGTTTAATTAATTAAATAAAATTATTAATAATTAATTAGAATTAAAATTATTAAGAATTAATTAGGATTAAAATTATTAAGTAGTAATTAAGATTAAAATTATTAAGAATTTAAGGTTAAAATTATTAAGTATTAATTAGGATTAAAATTATTAAGAATTAAATAAGGTTAAAATTATTAAGTATTAATTAAGATTAAAATTATTAAGAATTAATAAGGTTAAAATTATTAAGAATTAATTAAGATTAAAATTATCAAGAATTAATTAAAGTTTAGCTTATTATGGATTGAAGAAATTGTTACGAATTAATTGGAGTTAAAATTGTTGTGAATTAATTAGAGTTAGAATTAACTTATTAATGTTGCTAAGAATTTTGTATCTAGTTGCATCATTTCTATTAATTCAATAATTTCTGATTCATCTAGTATTTCTTTTGAATTTAAGTTTTCAATTTTGTTCAATACTTCTATTTTATTTGATTTTTTGTAAGCTCTATTAAACATAGCTTTAATTTTAATGAATTCTTCTTAATCTTCAGAATCATATTCTTCTTCATCTTTAGGGTTAAATTCATAATCTAAGGTTGTATCATTATCTTTATAGTAAGTAGAATAATTTTCAGGACTATTAATTAAAGTTGTATTCCTGAATTGTTAATTAAGGGTAAACTATTATCCTCATTATTATTTTCAGAAATGGATTGAACATTAATTTCAGATAGATTATAATTATCAACAATAATTTCATCATTATCCTCAAAATTATCAGTAATATTATTGTCCTTAATATTTTTAGAATTATCAATAATGTTATTATTATCATTATCAGCATTATCAGAAAAAATATTAGAATTAATTCTAGTAACGTTATTATTATCATTATCAGCATTATCAGATAAAATATTAGAATTAATTCTAAAAATTATTGCATTAATATTGTGAATTAATGAGTTAATGTTTGATATTTTAGTATTATCAATATTTAGTAATTTGTCATTCAATAACTTAAGTTGATTGTGCAAAACATCTAGTTTATCAGAAAAATTAACAGAGTTATCTAAATTATCAGAATTACTGTATGACTGTGCATGAATTTGAAAATTAATGCCAAAATTAACTCTTTGTACCTTGGTCGAACACTGGTTCTTATAGTGCTCGTGCTATTGACATCTGAAGCAGCGTTTGTGGCTCTTGTCCCCCCAGATTCCTGACGCTGGTACCTCCTTTGCCGCCGATGGCGATGAACGATTCTTACGAGTAGGACACTGATTTTTGTAGTGTCCTCTCTCCCTGCACTTAAAACATATAATATGAAATTTGAAACTTGACATAATTTAAAAAAAAAATACTTGATTCACCTTTGCTCCCCCTCAATTCCTGACGTCTTTGCTCCTTCGGCTGTTAGTCCGGTGAAGAGCTTCCAGGCTCTGTTACCACTTGTAGGATCGGTGCCGATCGATAGAGGGGGGGGGGTGAATATTGACTCATCAAATTTCTTTAAAAAACTCGTCGTTGTCCTTTCTATCAGGGTTAGTACGCAGCGGAAGTAATAATAAACTTAAAGAAAGACACAAGATATATGACACGCGGGTTTTTACTTGGTTCCCAACCCCCAGGGTAAGTACATCCAAGGCCTAAGCACTCAATTGAGAGTCCACTAATGGTCTCCTTTCCGGACTTTTCGGAGGCGGAGAAACCCGCCTTACAGTTCGAATTTACAAGCAAAACGATAGTAAATGAAATACAATTCATAAATAAAACGTAAACCAAAAAACAACTCGGCCAACTCTGGAAGTCTAAAGTGCCGCACACTTTTTCCAGGAGCCTCCTTGGTCGCGGAGCTTCGTCTTGAACGTGATTGCTTGCACAGAATGACATGGCAGATGTGGAAATTGGTGTTCTGCATTGAGGGGGCGAACCCCTTTACGTAGTGCCTTCCCGGGTGCTCCTGATGTCTGGGCGCCTTCCACGTGTCGGTCAAACTTCATCCATTGCACCGAAATCGCAGTAGGGATAAACACCCATTCCCAGGCGCATCATAGGACTCAGGCGCCTGCCACATGGTCCAATCCTGACTGTAGATGCGATCTTCAGCTGATAAGCTGAATCATCCTTCCCATGTTCCTTTATTTTGTATTCTGCTCTCCATCTTGTACAACAAAACAAATAATCTTACGCCATAGTTTATTGGTTCTGACTTTGGATTTCACCCGAAACCCTAGGTCGAACCGACGCCTCATGTTCCCTTTCCCGGGGAATGCATCCTCACCTACTCCACACTGGAGAAGTAGCATTTGCCAATCGGAACCTCCGATTGGACTTTCGCTCAACCTCCGAGAACCCAAATCTCGAGACGTCCGACCTCGACCCATCTCTACTTCTATTCGCGATTCCCGCTCGACTAAAGCTTTTGCCAACCGAGAACTCCGACTGGACTTTTGCTCTGCCTCCGAGAACTCGGATCTCGAGACATCCGACCTCGACCCGTCTCTACTTATTTCCGCCATCCTCGCTCGGCAAAGACTCCGTTGCATGATTCCCGACTAGGACTTAGTGCTCAGTTTCCCGGACCAAGACTTCGTGCCTAGCTTCACTCACCAATACTTTGCCCACCTAGCTTCACACACTAGGACCCAGCTTCACTCACCATGATTTGTTTCACCTAGCTTCACTCACTAGGATTTCCTTCACCTAGCTTCCCTTGCTAGGACCCGGCTTCACTCACCAGGGTTTCTTTCACCTAGGTTCACTTGCTAGGACCCGACTTTACTCACTAGGGTAACCCTACCAAACATAAGGTCATGTTTGGTTTAACCCTTGATCACTTTGACTAACCTTTACATTGTCTAACATATATTGTCACTAATTTAAGGATATTATTAAACATTGAAACCCTAGAGGAGGACTACTCATCATTGATGCATTTTGCACCAACACTAGCTTCACTCACTAGGATTTCATTCACCTAACTTCCCTTACTAGGACCCAGCTTCACTCACTATGGTTTCTTTCACCTAGCTTCACTCACTAGGATTTCTTCCAACTTCATCACTTCTTTGCTAGTCATCTTAATCCTGACTAGACTTCTTCCAATCTTCAGGTAAGCATACCAAACCTCAAGTCTGGTTTGGTTCAATCCCTTGGTCAACCTGACCAACCCTGGGTTCTATGCACTATGCCAAACATCAGATCCTATTTGGCTATCCCTTTGTCAACTTGATCAAACCTGAGTTTGCCTTACCAAACATAAGGTCCTGTTTGTTTTAACCCTTGATCACTTTGACCAAACCTAAGTATATTGTCACTTATAGTTCTGCCAAACATCAGGTCCTGTTTGGCAAGCGCTTTGTCAAGCTTGATCAAATGTGGGTTTATCCTACCAAACATCAGGTCCTGTTTGGCTTAACCCATGATCACTTTGACTAACCTTTGTATATTGTCAAACATCGAAACCCTAGAGGATGACTGTTCATCATTGATGCTCTTTTTTGCAACATTTAGTTGTGCGCCTACCCGGATGGAAGATTAGGTATGTCTTATTCGATTTTATGATATGGATGCATTTTCGTTTATATGCTCCTGCTGGGATTGGTCAATATATTTTATTTGAGGCCATGGAGGTCATATCTTGCAGGTGTGTGTATGAGTGTTTCATATTGACTGTCGTGCAAGGGAGATTCTGTATGATTATATATTAGACTAGCGGCTCATCTCTGGGGATGTGACATCCTCTTTATTGGCTGAAGACACGTCATCATTTTTGGTATTCCTTGAGTGTAGGGCAATATTGTCCATCTTTTTACAATTACTATTGAAGCAATCTGACCCTGATTGTTGTTTTGGTGTTGACACCGATTTTAGTTAAGGTTGATGATTATGATTATGATTAAGTCATGATCGGGGATTAGGCATGGTATGGAAAATCCTAGCTTGGAGGGCTAGGTGTTGGAAAATCCTAACCTGAAGGGTTAGGTGTGGAAAATCCTAGCTTGGAGGGCTAGGTGTTGGAAAAGTCCTAATTCAGAAAGGATGGGTGAAAAGTCCTAGCATGGAGGGCTAGGTGAAAAGTCCTAACCTGGAGGGTTAGGTGAAAAGTCCCAACTTGGAGGGTTAGGTGAAAAAGTCCTGGCTTGGAGGGTCAGGTCCTAGCTTGGAGGGCTAGGTGTTGGAAAAGTCCTAATTCAGAAGGGTTGGGTGAAAAGTCCTAGCTTGGAGGGCTAGCTGAAAAGTCCTAGCTTGGAGGGCTAGCTGAAAAGTCCTAACTTGGAGGGTTAGGTGAAAAGTCCCAACTTGGAGGGTTAGGTGAAAAAGTCCTAGCTTGGAGGGTCAGGTCCTAGCTTGGAGGGCTAGGTCTGGAAAAGTTCTAATTCGGAAGGGTTGGGTGAAAAGTCCTAGCTTGGAGGGCTAGGTGAAAAGTCCTAACTTGGAGGGTTAGGTGAAAAGTCCCAACATGGAGGGTTAGGTGAAAAATTCCTAGCTTGGAGGGTCAGGTCCCTAGCTTGAAGGGCTAGGTTGGAGTCTTTGGATCGGTCTGGTGACCGATCAGGGAAGTTGGCATGCTGCTCCTTCGTGGATCGGTCTGGTGACCGATCCAGCAATGACTGATCGGTCTGGTGACCGATCAGGGAGCACACAGTGAGGTTGGGAACCTACTGTGCGGCTCCTGATCGATCTGGTGACCGATCAGGGAGTAGGCCGTTGCCTCACTGCTTGGCTCCTGATCGGTCCGGTGACCGATCAGGGAGCAGGCAGTGTCCTCACTGCTTGGCTCCTGATCGGTCTGGTGACCGATCAGGGAGCCCACAGTGAGTTGAGTTCCCCCGCTGATCAGCTCCTGAACGGTCTGGTGACCAATCAGGGAGAAACTATGACCGATCAGACTGAACGATCAACTATCGCGAGGTTTCTCACCCTGACCGATTAGGATGGAGCCTGATCGGTCTGGGACTATCCTGATCGGTTTGGTGACCGATCAGCTAGTGGATTCCAGGCAGGATTGCGGTTAGCAGCTTTCTGGATCGGTTTGGTGACCGATCAGGTGACCGGTCAGAGTGACCGATCACACGAGCTTGTGATACTAAGTTTCTCACTAGGGACCGATCAGGTTAGAGCCTGATCGGTCTGGGATAGTCCTGATCGGTCTGGTGACCGATCACTTTAATTCAAATTGCACTGTCAGACGCTCTGATCGCGTCTGAACGTATCCGATTCTCTGCGTTTAATCTCTGATATTTGATTTTCTACTTGATATGCTGTGCTAATACTCTGATTGAGCTGCAGGTGACAGGGAAGGATTCAAACACTCAAGGAGAGTCAATGGAGGCTTTTTCTTGGAGCAGGTTTGTCTCTTTGCCATCTCAGGTTGCAACGGCTGGAGCTGCTGACTGGAGTTTGGCTGAGGGAAGCTCAGGGAGTCCAGGGAGAGCTCAGTGGTAGCTGTCATTGGCAGGTGAGCAGCTGGAGGCTGGAGTGAGATGGTGTCACCTGGGTTCAGTGGAGAAACAAAAGGGCGTAGTGGAGTGTTCGGAAGAACAACTTTCTGGCTTGAGTTCTTGCTGCGCGAGTGGTTTCTCCACACCTTGCTTGTGCATTCTGAAGTTCCATCATCTTGAGCAAGCTACTGCAATCTTGACGCAACCATCCCTTGCTTGAGCACTTGGAGGAAGGAACACGAGGCTTTGAGTCCAACAACAAGAAGACACGAACAAAGGGTTCTTGCGTGAGATCGTCGCTGGGTGGAGCTCGGAGAAAGCTTGCTGTGTTCTTGTTTGTGCTAAGTGCTAAGTAAGATCTTTCTTGTGTTTCATTGTGCTTAAAACTATATCTTTGATTGAAACGCTGTGGAGAGGCTACTCCACCGACAAGGAGGTTGTTTTCTATCCGGTGTTCACCGGGGCTTGATCTGCCGACGATCAAGGGATCGCCCTCCTTAAGGGCACGCCAAGGAGTAGGGGCAAGTTATCCCCGAACCTTGTAAACCCTCTTGTTAGCGTCTTGCATTTATGCTTAGCTTAGGGTTTTAGTTTTCTGCATACTCTGTTTCTATTGTTTCCGCTGTGCTACTAAACGGTTTAAGTGCAGAATTTTGATAAGTGCTAAAGTCAAAGTGATTGGCTATATTCACCCCCCCTCTCTAGCCATCCGAGTTCCAACAAGTGGTATCAGAGCTTGGGGCTCTATACAAGCGGATTAACAACCGAGAGCTATCATCCATGGCGTTGAGAGAAGGTTTTTCCACCACCCGACCTCCTTTCTTCGATGGCGCAGATTTCCAATATTGGACATCGAAGATGGAGTATTATTTGAAGATGGACATCAACATTTGGTTCATGGTGAAGGAGGGTTTTACCCCTCCAAAGGATGATGAAGGCAAAGAACTTGAATCGTGGCGGTGGACCGCTGAACAAACTCGAAAGAGTGAAGCCGACGCAAAGGCGGTCGTCACTCTACAATGCGGCATGAACAAAGACCAACTCATCAAGGTTGGCCCATTCACAAGTGCAAAAGACTTGTGGAACAAGCTCATCGAACTCCACGAGGGCACCCGAGATTCAAGAATCGCCAAGAGGGACTTGTTCCTCAATTAACTTCAAAATCTCTCCATGAAGGAGAATGAAACGGTAAGTTAGCTACATTGCCGGTTCAAAGAAGTCCTCAACGGAATTCATTCTATTGATGAAAAGGTCGAGAATCGTGACCTTGTGAGGTATGTGCTAAAAGCATTTCCAAGGAATGCTTTGTGGTCATCCATGGTGGATGCCTACAAAGTCTCCAAGGATTTATCCATTGTTAAGTTAGATGATTTGTTTTGTGAAATGGAATTGCATGAAATGGCTAACAAAGGCCCCAAGGAGAAGGGGATTGCCTTAGTTGCAGGGGAACGATCCAATAAGAAGAAGAAGGAGAAGAAGAAGGAGAAGAAAATCTCTTCATCTTCATCCTCTTCCGAATCCGAGTCCGATTCCGAGGAAGATGGCAGCGGATCTTCATCCTCCGAGATGGTGAATTTTGTGAGGAGGATGATGAGAAGGGGTCGATGCTTCAAGGGTAAAGGTAACCCTAGTGAAGCTAAAGTTGATAAGTCTAATGCTTCTTGTTATGAGTGTGGTAAGAAAGGGCATTTTAAGAATGAATGGCCAAAGCTAAAGAAGAAGGAGGAGAGATCCAAGAAGAAAGAGGAAAAATCAAAGAAGAAGAAGAAGGCCTTGAAGGCTACTTGGGATGAATCCTCCTCAAGCTCATCCGATGAAGAGAAGGAGGAGAAGAGCACAAGACATGTGACACTCATGGCTCTTGGAGAAGAAAGCAGTGATGAATCTTCCAACTCCTCAAACGCGGCTTTATCATCTTCGGATGATGAAGAGGTAACTTCTCCCGAACTTGAGAAATGTTATAGAGCAATTGCATGTTTAACCAATATGTTAAAGAAGTCAAAAAATAAGGTTAAAACATTGCAATTGGAAATTGAACAATTGAAAGCATCTAGGGATGATAACATAGATGACTTGCATGTTGAGATGTTAGAGGATGAAATTAAATCATTGAAACTTGAGGTTGAACATTTGAAATCCTCTAAGGTTGAGGATGTAAATGATTTGCATGATGAACTACTAGAAGAAGAAAACAAATCATTGAAGAGTGAAGTTGAGAGACTCAAGAATATTCTTGAGAAGTTCTCAACTAGCTCAAAGACCTTAGACATGATCATGAATGCCCAAAGGATAGTCTACAATAGGGCCGGTATTGGTTATCGACCCAAAGAACCTTCATTTGTGTCATTGATGTCTAGGACTGATATGAGACAATCTAAGACATCTAGGGTTCAAAAGAAAATTATCAAGGCATGGGTGCCTAAGTCTTGTTTAGTTGGTGCTTAGGTCCCAAGGTTTGGGTACCTAAAACTTTTATTTTTTGAATTGTGTAGGTTATGATTGAGGGGGAGCAGCTATCAACTTGGTTTGTTGATAGTGGGTGCTCCAAACACATGACCGGGGATAGATCATTGTTTACCACACTTCACAAGAAAAGTAGAGGTAATGTTTCATTTGGTAACAATGGTAGTCTTAAGGTCATAAGAATAGGAGACATTCAAATATCCAAATGTCTTAGAATCTCAAATGTCCTTCTAGTCAAGGGGATGACATTTAATCTCCTAAGTGTCAGTCAACTGTGTGACACGGGTTACATAATTGATTTTTAACCAAGTCAATGTCTAGTTAGACAACATGACACCCTGGACACGGTACTAGAAGGAACAAGAGTAGACAATATTTATCAAGTTTCATTTAAAAGTGCTACTAATGCTTTTGCTAAGTGTCTCATGTCAAAAGAAGAAGAGTCCACCCTTTGGCACCGAAGGCTAGCACATGTTAACATGAAGAACATCCGAAAGTTGGCCAACAAGGGATTAGTCCATGGCTTACCGAGCATCAAGTATGAAAAAGACAAACTTTGTGATGCATGTCAAATGGGTAAGCAAACAAAATCTGCACATAGAGGTAAAAGAGCTGTAAGTACATCTACCGCTTTAGATTTACTTCACATGGATTTGTTTGATTGTAGCACTATCATATCATTGAATGGAAGTAGATATTGCTTTGTTATTATTGATGATTTTACTAGATATACATGGACTTATTTTCTAAAATATAAGGACCAAACCTTAGATGTTTTCATTTCTTTTTGTAGAAGAGTTGAAAATAAAAAATCATCAACAATTAAGACAATTAGAAGTGATCATGGAGGTGAATTTCAAAATCAACGATTCTTAGAATTTTGTCAAGATAGAGGTTATAGACATGAGTTCTCCACTCCTAGAACACCACAACAAAATGGTGTTGTAGAGAGGAAGAACCGTGTTCTACAAGAGGCTGCACGAAGCATGCTTAATGAGTACTCACTACCGAGTTACTTATGGGCTGAAGCTGTAAATACAGCTTGCTATGTGCAAAACCGAGTCCTCATCCATAGGTTTTTAGGAAAGACTCCCCATGAACTTTGGTTTGGAAAATCACCTACGGTTAAACACCTTAGGGTGTTTGGTTGTAAGGTATTCATTCTAAACACCAAGGATCACCTTGGAAAGTTCACGACAAAGGCTGATGAAGGGATACTAGTTGGGTATTCCCTAGTTAGCAAAGCCTATCGAGTCTACAACAAGAAATCTAGATTAGTTGAAGAGTCTTCTGATGTTGTCTTTGAAGAAATTTCAAAAGTCAATGGTCAACCAGAAGATGAAGTCCAATTCGAACTTAGGAGGCTAAGTTTGAATGAGAGTCCAAATGTTGTTGATGGTGATGAATCCGATGACGGTGAGCCTAGACAATCCATAGATCAGCCGGATCCTGAGGCTGAGCTTGTGTCTAGTGAAACCATTCAAGATGCACCACCAACACCTAGGCAAACTAGATTAGCCTCTAGTCATCCCCAAGACCAAATTGTTGGATACATCCACCATGGGGTTAGAACTAGATCATTCTTTAGGAATGAGGCTAATGAAGTTGCCTTAATTTCCGAAATTGAACCTAGAAAAATTGATGAAGCATTAAATGATCCCGATTGGATAATTGCAATGCAAGATGAACTAGGTCAATTCGAAAGGAGTCAAGTTTGAGACTTAGTCCCTAGATCTAAGAAGACCACCATCATTGGAACCAAATGGGTTTTCAAAAATAAATTGAACCATAAGGGAGAAATCATTCGAAACAAGGCACGCTTAGTAGCCAAGGGCTACAGTCAAGTTGAAGGCCTTGATTATGATGAGACTTATGCTCCCGTGGCATGATTAGAATCCATTCGATTGATGCTTGCATTTGTAGCACATCGTGGCTTCAAGCTATACCAAATGGATGTCAAATCGGCTTTTCTAAATGGTTTGATTACAGAAGAGGTCTATGTCGAACAACCTCTGGGGTTTGAGAGTACTGAATTTCCAAACCACGTGTTCAAGCTCAAAAAGACACTTTATGGCCTTAAACAAGCACCCCGAGCTTGGTATGAGCGGTTGTCGATATTCCTAATTGAGAAAGACTTTGTAAGAGGCCAAATAGACCATACACTATTTCTACAGAGAGATGGTGACAATATTTTTGTGGCCCAAGTATATGTCGATGACATAATTTGTGGCTCAAATAACAAGGGCTACTTAAATGAATTCATTGGACACATGGAAAGTGAATTTGAAATGAGTCTAGTGGGAGAGTTGACTTTCTTCCTTGGACTTGAAATCAAACAAACCCGAGATGGGATCCATCTGCACCAATCGAAGTATACTCAAGAAATGCTCCATAAATTCAATATGAGTGATTCAAAAGAGGTAACCACTCCCATGGCCACAAACACAATACTAGATAATGATGAGAGTGGTAAACCCGTTGATTTGACTCAATATCGGAGCATGATAGGTAGTTTGTTATACCTCACAGCTAGTCGACCTGATATTCTTTTCGCTGTGGGTATGTGCGCTAGGTACCAAGTTTGTGACAAGGAATCTCATTTAATCGCTGTTAAGAGAATTTTGAGATATCTTAAAGGCACAATTGGAGTCGGTCTTTGGTACCCCCGTACCGAATCATTTGATTTAATTAGCTATACCGATTCCGACTACGCTGGATGTAAGTTGGATCGAAAAAGCACAAGTGGGGGTTGTCAATTTCTAGGATCATCTCTAGTTAGTTGGTCAAGTTGGAAGCAACATTGTGTTGCTCTCTCCACGACCGAGGCAGAATATATTGCTATGGGAGAGAGTGTATCGCAATTGTTGTGGATGATTCATACTCTAGAGGACTATGGATTGAGTTACAAAAGTGTGCAAGTGTTGTGTGACAACATTAGCACAATTAATCTAACCAAGAATCTAGTCCATCACTCTAGGACCAAACATATTGAGGTGCGTCACCACTTCATTAGGGATCATGTTGCTAGGGGAGATATTGTACTCTCACATGTAGAGTCCAAGTCAAACCTCACTGACATTTTCACTAAACCACTCCCCGAAAATGAGTTTAGCTTTTTAAGAAGGGAGTTGGGAATGTGTAGTGCCTCATAGTTTTTAAAATGCCTTCAAAACCCTTCATGATAAGTTCTAATTGTTGGGAAACAATTGGGTAACGTTGGGGACATCTCACATAAACTATAAGGTTTACCAAAACGTTTTTGCTTGCTAGAAATGGGGTGAGATGCTAGGATTAACTCAATTTCTCAAAATATCGATGCATCCCTTGAGAAATTAAGTTGACGAGATAAAAATCACTTCGGTGACCAAGTATGGGGAAAACCAATGCATAACACATGTGTATTTGGCTCCATGATCATACTTGGACATTCCAATCAAGGAAACTAGATATTTGAATTTGGCACAATCTTGGTTAAAATTTGATTGGATGATTGTTGATTGAGTTTGACTCCACTTGGGTGGAGCAAAGTGATTGTTGAACCTATAAGGACCTTTGATCCTTGTTTAGGGATCAATTGTAGTCAAAGGATCACTTCCAAGATCGATATTCTTCATCAGATTCCTTCAAAAATCGGTGAAAGGTCTGAAACTGAAAGTTTCAGATCGTATCAGGGAATATCAGGAACCCTGATCGGTCACTGGACCGATCAGGCGTAGGGCTGATCGGACCCCGGAACCCGATCTGGCTCCATCTGTGGTGATCGATTCACAGATCGATTTGAGGGGCAGCAGTAACTTTGCGAAATTTTGTCCAAACATTCTGCACTTGCCTTGATCGGTCCCCGGACCGATCTGGCACCCTGTGGTGATCGGTCCACAGACCGATCAGGGGGCTTCCGAATTCATCCGACCCTACTGTTCGCTTCCTGATCGATCAGCCGATCGATCAGGAGCCTGCCTGATCGGTCACCGACCGATCAGGACCAGGCCAGTCGATCAGGATGAAGCCTGATCGGTCTGGGCGCTCCAGATCGAACGGTGATCCGTTCAATCATTAAATTGTGGTTGGTGGACCGATCCACAAACCTAATAACTTCGCGAAAAAACTCATCTCCCAAGCCCTAGCGCCGAACCTCACTACCTGCGTCTCTTCACCTTGTGCGAGAACGTTCCCTAACGTCTACTTCTTCCCCGAGTGAGCTTCTGCGTGTGCGATCCTGAGAAGGGTTCCTACGAGCTCTTCCTTCTTCCTGCGAGTTTCTCTCTCGCTGAAGGTTTTTGCGTTCATCTCTTACGCCGAGAGCTTCTCCTGCGCAAGCCTTTTCTTCCAGATTTCAAGATCTCCAACACACATCTTCAATGGCACCAAAGTGAGTTTTTGGTTTAGCGTTCCTTGCAGATTAGTTCATAGTGTATGTATTTGCGTTAACCATGGTGTATCTTTTGGTATTGTGCCATAACCCTATGTTCTGGCCGTGACCCTTCTTTGCCATCTCATTTGATCAATGCTTCATGTACACTTGATTATTCGATGCCATGACCAATTCTCATATTGATCTTGTGATCTTTCAATTTGTGTCATGATTCCGTTTCTGTGATTAACTTGTTGCAATGATCAACTCTATCAATCCATTAGAAAATCATCTAAGGGAAAGG
>JAGFNQ010002453.1:0-86234 GCA_024364735.1 Boesenbergia rotunda
TTTCGTCATGAATTACAACATGAACGAATTAGACAAACCACTTCCCGAGATACTCAACATGTTAAGAACTGCTGAGCCTAATCTCACCAAGCTAGTACCGTCCTGATGGTACAGAAGGGCAAAGGCAAGGGTAAGTGGAAGCCCAAAGGTAAGGGTAAGACCCAAACCAAGGGCAAAGCCAGCTCTGCAGCACTTAAACCCAAGGGTGGGGTGCAGAAGGATGCATGCCACCTGTTTCCATTGCGGTGAGAAAGGGCATTGGAAAAGAAACTGCAAGATCTACCTGGAGGATCTTAAGAAGAAGAGAAGCGAGCCTTCTACTTCAGGTATATATGTTATAGAAGTCAACCTTTCTATTTCTACATCATGGGTATTAGATACTGGATGTGCTTCTCACATTTGTACCAATGTGCAGGGGCTGAGAAATAGCAGGGCATTGGCAAAGGGCGAGGTGGACCTACGAGTAGGCAATGGAGCACGAGTTGCTGCTGTTGCTGTAGGAACTTATTTTCTATCTCTGCCCTCTGGGCTTGTACTGGAACTAGATGATTGTTATGTACCTGCACTTACTAAGAACATAATTTCTGTTTCTTGTCTAGACAAGAAAGGCTTCTCATTTATAATTAAGAACAAATGTTGTTCAGTCTATTTAAATGAAATGTTCTATTGTAGTGCAGATCTTATCAACGAACTCTACATTCTAGACTTAGAACGCCCTATCTATAATGTAAGTACCAAGAGGTTGAGATCAAATGAGTTGAACCCAACCTATCTCTGGCACTGTCGCTTAGGCCACATAAATGAGAGTCGCTTGTCCCAGCTCCATAAGGATGGATTGCTGGATTCATTTGATTTTGAATCATGTGAATCATGCCTTCTAGGCAAGATGACTAAGACTCCCTTTAGTGGACATAGCGAGAGGGCAACAGATTTGTTAGGACTCATACATTCTGATGTATGTGGCCCTTTCAATGTTGCTGCTCGAGGTGGTTATAGATACTTCATCACATTTACTGATGATTTCAGTAGATATGGTTATGTGTACTTGATGACACATAAGTCCGAGTCCTTTGAAAAGTTCAAAGAATTCAGAAATGAAGTACAAAACCAACTCGGCAAGAGTATTAAAATACTTCGATCAGATCGAGGTGGAGAATACTTGAGCCATGAGTTTCGTGACTATTTAGCTGAGTGTGGGATTCTATCTCAACTCACTCCTCCTGGGACACCACAGTGGAATGGTGTATCCGAAAGGAGGAATCGTACCTTATTAGATATGGTACGATCTATGATGAGTCACGCAGATCTTCCTATATCCTTTTGGGGATATGCTCTAGACACGGCAGCGTTCACACTTAACCGTGTTCCATCAAAGGCGGTCATGAAGACACCATATACGATATGGACTGGGAGGAGTCCCAAGATGTCTTTCATGAGGGTTTGGGGTTGTGAGGCTTACGTTAGACGTCAAGTCTCAGACAAACTGGGACCCAAGTCCGATAAGTGCTATTTCGTGGGATATCCCAAGGAAACTAAGGGATATTACTTCTACATTCCCAGTCAGCACAAAGTGTTTGTTGCTAAGACTGGGGTCTTTCTAGAAAGGGACTTTGTTTCTAGAAAGACTAGTGGGAGTTCGTTTGATCTTGAAGAAGTTCAAGACAACGACCATAGCACTGAGCCCTTGATGGATACTGAACAGGAACCACAAGAAATTGTGGATGAGATTGTTACACAAGAAGTTGTGGAACAACAACCTGTTCAGGTAGACCTACCTCTTCGCAGGTCTGATAGGGTACGTCGTCAGCCTGAGAGATATTCATTTCTCTTGCCTGACCATGATGACGTTATGATCATTGAGAATGAGCCTACCACCTATCAGGAAGCTGTGATGAGCCCAGATTCTGAGTCATGGCTGGAAGCCATGAGATCCGAAATGGAATCCATGTACACTAACCAAGTTTGGACCTTGGTTGATCCACCTGAAGGGGTCAAACCCATTGGGTGTAAGTGGGTCTTTAAGAGAAAGCCTAACATGGATGGACTTACTCATACCTATAAGGGTAGACTGGTAGCTAAAGGTTTCAAGCAAATTCATGGTATTGACTATGATGAAACTTTTTCTCCAGTAGCGATGTTTAAGTCCATTCGGATCATGCTTGCTATTGCAGCCTACCACGATTATGAGATCTGGCAGATGGATGTCAAGACAGCGTTTCTGAATGGAAACCTCCTCGAGGATGTGTACATGACACAGCCTGAGGGTTTTGTAGATCCACAGCATACTGGCAGAGTATGCAAGCTGCATAGGGCCATTTATGGTCTAAAGCAAGCTTCTCGGAGCTGGAATCTTCGATTCGATGATGCGATCAAACAGTTTGGTTTCATCAAGAACGAAGATGAACCTTGTGTCTACAAGATGGTTAGTGGGAGCACAGTAGTCTTCCTAGTCTTGTATGTGGATGACATACTACTCATTGGGAACAACATCCCTTCGCTACAGTCTGTGAAGACTTGGTTGGGGACTTGTTTCGCAATGAAGGACTTAGGTGAAGCAGCCTGCATTCTAGGCATTAAGATCTATAGAGATAGATCTAAGAGATTGCTTGGCCTAAGTCAGAGTACATACATCGATACGGTATTACACCGTTTTGCCATGCAGAATTCCAAGAGAGGAATTCTGCCAATGTCACATGGTGTGAGTCTTTCGAAGACTCAGAGTCCCTCTTCTAGAGAGGAGAGAGACCGCATGGATAAGATCCCTTATGCTTCTGCCATAGGATCTATCATGTACGCCATGTTATGTACTCGTCCTGATGTCTCGTATGCTTTGAGCATGACGAGCAGGTACCAGTCAGATCCAGGTGAACGTCACTGGATAGCGGTCAAGAATATCCTTAAGTACTTGAGAAGGACTAAGGAATATTTTTTGATATTTGGAGGCGATGAGCATCTAGTTGTAAAGGGTTACACTGATGCCAGCTTCCAAACCGACCAGGATGATTACAGATCGCAGTCAGGGTTCGTGTTTTGCTTGAATGGCGGAGCTGTGAGCTGGAAGAGTTCGAAGCAGGACACAGTTGCAGATTCTACAACAGAAGCTGAGTATATTGCTGCATCAGAGGCAGCAAAGGAGGCAGTTTGGATTCGCAAGTTCATCACTGAGCTTGGGGTGGTTCCTAGCATATCTGATCCCGTAGAGCTCTATTGTGACAACAATGGAGCTATTGCGCAGGCTAAGGAACCTCGCTCACACCAGCGGACCAAACACATACTACGGCGATTCCATCTCATTCGAGAGATCATCGATCGAGGAGATGTGAAGATTTGCAGAGTACCCACAGAGGCTAACGTCGCAGATCCCTTGACCAAGGCTTTGGCACAGATGAAGCATGATGGTCACACTAGGTCATTGGGTATTAGATACTACAGCGATTGACACTAGTGCTAGTGGGAGATTGTTAGTGAGAGCCCTAGAGCCAATCATATGATGATTACTTTTTGGACTCATTGTATCATATTCTTGTATATATATTTCTTATATATAAAGGCATTTCTTATGGTTATTGTACTTATGTGTATTGGTGCCAAATAACTTAGTATAATAACGTCCTTGAGTAGAAGGTTCTTATCTATATCAATCGATTAGTTGAATCGATAGTGAGATGATATAGAGAACACTACTCTTAATTATTCCTAGTCAAGTATTAACATTCAAGGACAATGTTAATGCATAGAGACTAGCATGTAGGTCAACATGATGACTTGATCTCACAAGTCATGGATATGAGATATCAAGTTGACACATGGGTATACATTAGAGAATGTATACTGAATGGCCCGCCATGAGAAAGTATCATGGATCGTTATATGAGTGTCATATACTTTCTCATGTGACTATTAGTATGACTATAGTCCTAGACCTGAAGTTACCATAGTTCCCTACATAAGGAGTTACGTACTTTGGCTTCGTCAAACGTCACCCGTAACTGGGTGGACTATAAAGGCGATTACTGGGTTTGTAACAAATTATGCGGAGGGATGTGAGTAACGTAGATGGGATCTATCCCTCCTATATGACGGGAGTGATATCTTCGTTCTTGATAGAGTAAGACCACTAAGTGCATGGCCATGCCCAAATAAGGCAATATTAGATATTGAGCTTATTTGATTATAGTGAGTCTACTTGGAGATCAAGACATATAGATTGATTTGAGGATGACACGGTCTATGCCTCATGAAAGATCAATCTAGATATCGAGGATAGAAGGACGTTGTCACATATTGTGATGGTCACAATTATTAGTCACAATGGTGATGTTGGATCTCGACATTCTTGTAACTTGGGGAGCAATGATGTGTTGCTAGATACCTCTCATTGCTTATGTCCTTAAATAGGTTTAAGGGCATTGCCAACGTTACAAGAACCTATAGGGTCACACACATAGAGCAATAGATGGAGAATAAGTCCATATGATGGACCGAGAGTAATGAAGTCAAAGTTTGACTTTGGCTAAATATGGAAAGTCCATAAAAGGCAAGTTTGACTTGACTCAAATTAGACAACTTGAGTTGGACTCGAGTTTGATCCAAGTGTTGGATGAATCTAATCATGGGAGAGTAATGAAGTCAAAGTTTGACTTTGGCTAAATATGGAAAGTCCATAAGAGACAAGTTTGACTTGACTCAAGCCACATCACCTTGACTTGACCAAGTGATGACTTGGCATCATCATCAAGGCTAAGTAACCTCCCCATTTGAATTTTGAATTCAAATAGGGGGTTACCAAAGGTGGTGGCCGGCCACTTAATGGCCAATAATGGCCATTAAATGGCCGGCCACTAAAACACACAAAAAGGAGTTTTTTGTGGGTGTGTGATTTATTCTTCTCCTTGGTTTTGTTTTGTTTTGGCTCTCCCTCTCCTCTCATCTTGCCGAGACCCCAAGTAGTGCTAGCACACTTTTGGGCTCTCCTCTCCACTCTCTTGCTTGTGTGGATACTTCTAGAGGGTTGCTACTTTGCATCCTTGAGATCCGACACCAACCGAGGAGCGAGCGGGAATTGCGGGGCACGCATCGAAGGTAGTTTTCTCTTCTCTAATAGATCTAGGTTGTAGATCGGTTTTGAAGCATGTAAACGAGCACTCGTAAATTTTTGAAATGGTTTTCTTCGCTCGGATCCTTTCTATTGGGGCTTTCGGGGTTTCCGCGACGCGAAAAAGCGGTTTTCGCGGCCCGAATAACCTACAAGAACCTCGCGACACTTGATCGTTCTCTAGACCGATCTGAACAGTATCCCTGATCGGTCACCAGACCGATCAGGTGCAGATCAGTAAGGTCCCCAAAACCCACTGTATGCTCCCTGATCGGTCACCAGACCGATCAGGAGCCAAGCAGTGAGTAAACTGTCTTCTCCCTGATCGGTCACAGACCGATCAGGAGCAGAGCAGTAGGTTCCCAACCTCACTGTATGCTCCCTGATCGGTTACCCGACGATCAGCCATCGCTGGATCGGTCACCAGACCGATCCACGAAGGTGCACCGTGCAACTTCCCTGATCGGTCACCAGACCGATCCAGGTAAGCCCAAATGCACTCTAAGTCACGAGAACAAGCCTCCAGCCCTTCTCTGACTCGTGCCACGCCCAGCTTCACTCACTGGGACTTCAACCTAGCCCTCCATGCTAGGACCTGGCTTCACTCACCAGGGTTTCGGTCACCCGGCTTCACTCACCGGGACCCGGCTTCACTTACCGGGATTTCAACCTAGCTTCACTCACTAGGATTTCGGTCACCCGGCTTCACTCACCGGGACCCGGCTTCACTCACCGGGATTTCAACCTAGCTTCACTCACTAGGATTTTCATCACCTGGCTTCACTCACCAGGACCCGGCTTCACTCACCGGGATTTCCATCACCTGGCTTCACTCACCAGGACTTTTCACCTAATTCTCCAAGATGGGAATTTGCACCTAACCCTCCAAGTTAGGACTTTTCACCTAGCCCTTCAAGCTAGGACTTTTCACCCACCTCTTCCGAATTAGGACTTTTCTCACACCTAGCCCTCCAAGCTAGGATTTTAAACACCTAACCCTCCAGGTTAGGATTTTCCCATGCCAGCGTGCGATCTCCCGATCCACCTGGACTTAACCCAAATTCAACCAAACTTGAATCAAACTTTAATCCGTGTCAAACACCAAAACAACAACTAGGGACAGACTACATCAACAGTGCTAAGTAAGATCCTTCTTGTGTTTCATTGTGCTTAAACCTATATCTGTGATTGAAACGCTGTGGAGAGGTTTCTCCACTGAGAAGGAGGTTGCTTTCTATCCGGTGTTCACCGGGGCTTGATCTGCCGACGATCAAGGGATCGCCCACCTCACGGGCACGCCAAGGAGTAGGGGCAAGTTATCCCCGAACCTTGTAAACCCTTCTTGTTAGCGATCTTGCTAGTTGTGTTAGTTTGCTTTCATTTTCTGTTTTTCTGCATACTCTGTATTGGCTACTTCCGCTGTGCTACTAACAAATCTAAGTGCAGAACTTTGAAAAGCTTAAAGTCCAAGTGTCTGGCTATATTCACCCCCCCCTCTCTAGGCATCCGGGTTCCAACAAGTGGTATCAGAGCTTGGGGCTCTGTTTTGCGGATTAACAACCGAGAGCTATCATCCATGGCGTTGAGAGAAGGATTTTCCACCACCCGACCTCCTTTCTTTGATGGCGCTGATTTTCAATATTAGAGATCAAAGATGGAGTATTATTTGAAGATGGATATCAACACTTGGTTCGCGGTGAAAGAGGGATTCACCCTCCAAAGGATGATGAAGGCAAGGAACTTGAATCATGGCGGTGGACAGCCGAACAAACTCGGAAGAGTGAAGCCGACGCGAAGGCGGTTGTCACTCTACAATGCGGCATGAACAAAGACCAACTCATCAAGGTTGGTCCTTTCACAAGTGCAAAGGACTTGTGGAACAAGCTCATCGAACTCCATGAGGGCACCCGAGATTCAAGAATCGCCAAGAGGGACTTGTTCCTCAACCAATTACAAAATCTCTCTATGAAGGAAAATGAATCGGTAAGTGAGCTTCATAGCCGGTTCAAGGAAGTCCTCAATGGGCTTCATTCAATTGATGAAAAGGTCGAGAATCGCGACCTTGTGAGGTATGTACTAAAAGCATTTCCAAGGAATGCTTTGTGGTCATCCATGGTGGATGCCTACAAAGTCTCCAAGGACTTATCAATTGTTAAGTTAGATGATTTATTTTGTGAAATGGAATTGCATGAAATGGTTAACAAAGGCCCCAAGGAGAAGGGGATTGCCTTAGTTGCAGGGGAACGATCCAACAAGAAGAAGAAGGAGAAGAAGAAGGAGAAGGAAGTCTCTTCATCTTCATCGTCTTCTGAATTCGAGTCCGATTCCGAGGAAGATGGCAGCAGCTCCTCATCCTCCGAGATGGCGAACTTTGTGAGAAGGATGATGAGAAGGGGTCGACGCTTCAAGGGTAAAGGTAATCCTAGTGAAGCTAAACTTGATAAGACTAATGCTTCTTGCTTTGAGTGTGGTAGGA
This sequence comes from Boesenbergia rotunda, assembly GCA_024364735.1. Classification (NCBI taxonomy): domain Eukaryota; kingdom Viridiplantae; phylum Streptophyta; class Magnoliopsida; order Zingiberales; family Zingiberaceae; genus Boesenbergia; species Boesenbergia rotunda. The sequence continues at coordinate 7,572 of JAGFNQ010002453.1, forward strand.
AAGGGCATTTCAAGAATGAATGCCCAAAGCTAAAGAAGAAGGAGGAGAAATCCAAAAGAAAAGAAGAAAAATCCAAGAAAAAGAAGAAGGCCTTGAAGGCCACTTGGGATGAATCATCCTCAAGCTCATCCGATGAAGAGAAGGAGGAGAAGAGCACAAGACATGTGGCACTCATGACTCTTGGAGAGGAAAGCAGTAATGAATCATCAAATTCCTCAAACGCAGCTTCATCAACTTCGGATGATGAAGAGGTAACCTCTCCCGAACTTGAAAAGTGTTATAGAGCTATTGCATGCTTAACCAATATGCTTAAGAAGTCAAAAAATAAGGTTAAATCATTATAATTGGAAATTGAACAATTGAAAGCATCTAGGGATGATAATATAGATGACTTGCATGTTGAATTGTTAGAAGATGAGATTAAGTCATTAAAACTTGAGGTTGAAAATTTGAAATCCTCTAAGGTTGAGGATGTAGATGATTTGTATGATGACTTGCTAGTAGAAGAAAACAAATCATTAAAGAGTGAAGTTGAGAAACTCAAGAATATTCTTGAGAAGTTCTCAACTAGCTCTAAAACCCTAGACATGATCTTGAATGCCCAAAGGGCAGTCTACAATAGGGTCGGTATTGGTTACCGTCCTAAAGAACCCTCATTTGTGTCTCTTATGTCTAGGACTGATATGAGACAATCTAGAACACCCAAGGTTCAAAAGAAAGTTGTCAAGGCATGGGTGCCTAAGTCTTGTTTGGTTTGTACTTTAGGTGCCAAGGTTTGGGTACCTAAAACTTCTATTTTTCAAATTGTGTAGGTTATGGTTGAGGGGGAGCATCTATCAACTTGGTTCGTTGATAGTGGATGCTCCAAACACATGACCGGGGATAGATCATTGTTTACCACACTTCACAAGAAAAGTAGAGGTAATGTTTTATTTGGTAACAATGATAGTCTTAAAGTCATAGGAATAGGAGACATTCAAATATCTGAATGTCTTAGAATTTCAGATGTCCTTCTAGTCAAGGGGATGAAATTTAATCTCCTAAGTGTCAAATTGTGTGACACGGGTTACACAATTGATTTTCAACCAAGTCAATGTCTAGTTAGACAACATGACACCTTGGACATGGTACTAGTAGGAACAAGAGTAGACAATATTTATCAAGTTTCATTTAAAAGTGCTACTAATGTTTCTGCTAAGTGTTTCATGTCAAAAGAAGAAGAGTCCACCCTTTGGCACCGGAGGCTAGCACATGTGAACATGAAGAACATCCGGAAGTTGGCCAACAAGGGATTAGTTCGTGGCTTACCAAGCATCAAGTACGAAAAGGACAAACTTTGTGATGCATGTCAAATGGGTAAGCAAACAAAATCTGCACATAAAGGTAAAAGCGCTGTAAGTACATCTACCGCTTTAGATTTACTTCACATGGATCTATTTGATTGTAGTAATATCATATCATTGATGGAAGTAGGTATTGCTTTGTGATCATTGATGATTTCACTAGATATACATGGACCTACTTTTTAAAATATAAGGATCAAACCTTAGATGTTATCATTTCTTTTTGTAGAAGAGTTGAAAATGAAAAATCATCAACTATTAAGACAATTAGAAGTGATCATGGAGGTGAATTTCAAAACCAACGGTTTTTAGAATTTTGTCAAGATAGAGGGTATAGACATGAGTTCTCTACTCCTAGAACACCACAACAAAATGGTGTTGTAGAGAGGAAGAACCGTGTTCTTCAAGAGGCTGCATGAAGCATGCTGAATGAGTACTCACTACCGAGTTACTTATGGGCTGAAGCTGTAAATACAGCTTGCTATGTGCAAAACCGGGTCCTCATTCATAGGTTTTTAGCAAAGACTCCCCATGAGCTTTGGTTTGGGAAACCACCTACGGTTAAACATCTTAGGGTGTTTGGTTGTAAGGTGTTCATCTTAAACACCAAGGACCATCTTGGAAAGTTCACGGCAAAGGCTGATGAAGGGATACTAGTCGGGTATTCCCTCGTTAGCAAAGCCTACCGAGTCTACAATAAGAAATCTAGATTAGTTGAAGAATCTTCTGATGTTGTCTTTGAAAAAATTCCAAAACTCAATGGTCAACCAGAAGATTAAGCTCAATTCAAACTTAGGAGACTAAGTTTGAATGAGAGTCCAAATGTTGTTGACGATGATGAATCCGATGACGGTGAGCCTAGACAACCCCTTGATCAGCCGGATCCTGAGGCTGAGCCGATGTCTAGTGAACCCATTCAAGAAGCACTACCAACACCAAGGCAAACTAGATTAGCCTCTAGTCATCCCCAAGACCAAATTGTTGGTGACATCCACCATGGGGTTAGAACTAGATCATTCTTCCGGAATGAGGCTAATGAAGTTGCCCTAATTTCTGAAATTAAACCTAGAAAAATTGATGAAGCATTAAATGATCCCGATTGGATCATTGCAATGCAAGATGAACTAGGTCAATTTGAAAGAAGTCAAGTTTGGGACTTAGTCCCTAGACCTAAGAAGACCACCATCATTGGAACCAAATGGGTCTTCAAGAACAAATTGAACCATAAGGGAGAAATCATTAGAAACAAGGCACGCTTAGTAGCCAAGGGCTATAGTCAAGTTGAAGGCCTTGATTATGATGAGACCTATGCTCCCGTGGCACGATTAGAGTCCATCCGATTGATGCTTGCATTTGCAGCACATCGTGGCTTCAAATTATACCAAATGGATGTCAAATCAGCTTTTCTAAATGGTTTGATTAGGGAAGAGGTCTATGTCGAACAACCTCCGGGATTTGAGAGTTCCGAATTTTCAAACCACGTGTTCAAGCTCAAAAAGGCACTTTATGGCCTTAAACAAGCACCCCGGCTTGGTATAAGCGGTTGTCGACATTCCTAATTGAGAAAGGCTTCGTTAGAGGTCAAATAGACCCTACACTATTTCTACGTAGAGATGGTGACAATATTTTTGTAGCCCAAGTATATGTCGATGACATAATTTGTGGCTCAAATAATAAGGGCTATTTAAATGAGTTCATTGGACACATGGAGAGTGAATTTGAAATGAGTCTGGTGGGAGAGTTGACTTTCTTCCTTGGACTCGAAATCAAGCAAACTCGTGATGGTATCCATGTGCACCAATCAAAGTATACACAAGAAATGCTTCGAAAATTCAACATGAGTGATTCAAAAGAGGTAACCACTCCCATGGCTACAAATACAAGATTAGACAATGATGAGAGTGGTAAACCAGTTGATTTGACCCAATATCGAAGCATGATAGGTAGTTTGCTATACCTCACAACTAGTCGACCGGATATTCTATTTGCTGTGGGTATGTGCGCTAGGTATCAAGTGTGTGCCAAGGAATCTCATTTGATCACTGTTAAGCGAATTTTGAGATATCTCAAAGGCACAATTGGAGTCGGTCTATGGTACCCCCGTACCGAATCATTTGATTTAATTGGCTATACGGATTCCGACTACGCTGGATGTAAGTTGGACCGGAAAAGCACAAGTGGGGGTTGCCAATTCTTAGGTTCATCCTTAGTAAGTTGGTCAAGTCTGAAGCAACATTGTGTTGCTCTCTCCACGACCGAGGCAGAGTATATTGCTATGGGAGAGAGCGTATCGCAATTGTTGTGGATGATTCACACTCTAGAGGACTATGGATTGAGTTACAAGGGTGTGCAAGTGTTATGTGATAACATTAGCACAATTAATCTAACCAAAAATCTAGTCCATCATTCTAGGACCAAACATATTGAAGTGCGTCACCACTTCATTAGTGATTATGTGGCTAGGGGAGATATTGTACTCTCACATGTAGAGTCCAAATCAAACCTAGCTGACATTTTCACTAAACCACTCCCCGAAAATGAATTTAGTTTCCTAAGAAGGGAGTTGGGAATGTGTCGTGCTTCATGAATTTCAAAATGCATTCAAAACCCTTCATGATTATTTCGAAATTGTTGGGAAACAATTGGGTAACTTTGGGGACATCTCACACAAACTATAAGGTTTAACAAAACATTTTTGTTTACTAGATATGGGGTGAGATGTTAGGATCAACTCAATTTCTCAAAATGTCAATGCATCCCTTGAGAAATTAAGTTGACGAGATAATAATCACTTCGGTGACCAAGTATGGGGAAAACCAATGCATAACATATGTGTATTTGGCTCCGTGATCATACTTGGACATTCCAATCAAGGAAAATTGGATTTGGCACAAATTGTTTGAATGATTATTGTTTGAGTTTGACTCCACTTGGGTGGAGCAAAGTGACTTGTTCAAACCCTAAGGACCTTTGATCCTTGGTTGGGGATCAATTATAGACGAGGGACGGCTTCCAAGATCGATATCCTTCACCATATCCCTTTGGAAATCGTGTAACAATCTGAAACTGAAAGTTTCAGATCGTATCTGGGAGTTTCAGGAACCCTGATCGGTCACCAGACCGATCAGGAGTAGGGCTGATCGGTCCCCGGACCGATCTGACTCCATCCTGTAACGATCGGTCCACAGACCGATCAGAGGGGCAACAGTGACTTTACGAAATTCTGACCAAACTTACTGTGCTAGCCTGGATCGGTCCCCGGACCGATCAGGCACCCTATGGTGATCGGTCCACAGACCGATCAGAGGGCTCACAGGTTTCTCTCCGAACCCTACTGTTCGTGTCCTGATCGATCAGCCGATCGATCAGGAGCGAGCCTGATCGGTCACTCGACCGATCAGACCCAGGTCAGTCCGATCAGGCTGGAGCCTGATCGGTCTGGGCGTTTCCAGATCAAATGGTGATCCGTTCAATCGCATTAAAGTCTGGTTGGTGGACCGATCCACCAACCGTTTTTAATCACGATTCTTTTCTACTCTTAAGCCCTAGCCGACCAAAACCCCTCAGCGCCGAAACCCTCTTCCTCCTCACTTGCGCGTGCGATCTCTTCCTTCCTTGCTGTGTGATCTTCTCTGCGAGTGCGGTCATCTCCTTCTGCGCGATAGCTCTTGACCTTGCTGTTGGTGGTGTTAGCAATTGCTAGCTTGCGATCCTCCTTTGCGCAAGGTTCAGAAAGGAGCTTACTCTCAACCTTCAAGTACTTCTTCCATGGCACCTAAGTAAGTTCTCCTTGGTTAGTTTTCTTTTCGAATCAGTTCTTAGATTATGTATTTGAGCCTAACCATGTTCTTGGTGTGTTGTGCCGTGATCTTCTTATGTTGGCTGTGACCCTATCTCTCCATGACTTACCTTATGATTACTCTTCTATGATCAAATCTTGGGTCCTTGATTAAACTATGTTCATGTAATCAAATCAATCTCGCTCATGTGATTATTCTGTACAATGACCAATTCTTGTACTGTGGTTATGTTTTCCTAATCTTGTGTCCTAACTGACTTGATTATCCTATGCTATGATCAAATCTATCTTCATGATTTATTCAATTCTTTAGAAAATCATCAAAGGGTAAAGATTCCGTAGAGGGCAGCGCAAAGGGGAAAGCCCCTTCCTCATCTGCGCCCTCTAGAAGGCCTCACCTTCGTCGAGCTCTCGATTTCCCAATGTTGCCTGTGAGCAGGCATTCCAATCCCGCACCTTTAAGCTTCAACCTGGCCAATCGATCGATGTCACTTTTCTGACTGAATATTGTCCCTCGATTATGGAAATCGTCGCATTTTATAACCTTGGCATCCTACTCTCCCTAGAGAGACCTATCAATTACGACCTTGTCTCCGAGTTCTATAACAATCTTCAGCATGGACCTCAGGGAGGCTTCGAGTTCACTACTCGAGTCGCCAAAAGGAACTTGGATTTCTCGTACGAGATCTTGGCAGAGTATCTAGGTGGTCGACGATCACCAAATCTGTATTCGATTTACCCCGAGCTTCCTGATCCGCTACTGGCACCTTTTGCGGGTGTTACTTCCGAAGGCATCTATCAGCACTTCTTTGGTCATCCCCGCCCAGCCGGTCTCGATGAGTTGGGCCCTGATTTTCCTACCTTTGCAGCTCTACGTCTGTCTCCCGTTGATTACATCTTATTCAAGATTATCACAAATTGTATCCTCCCAATTACTTCCAAGCCTTTAACTGAAATCCGACCCTACCATTGCCTTATGCTCTACGGCATGCACCGCCAGATGGACTTTGATATCATGGAAAGTGTCTTTCAGTCCATTCTGTCTTATAGAGAGCCGAGTCGCCGCACAGTTGATAAATACCATTTTGTTGATTATTTTAATTGCTAAAATCCATGTTTGACCTATGTTTTTATTGTTTAAATGTGATTTTACCCTAGGTTTTAGGATTTCCTCTTATTTTGGACTTAATTGCAAATTTACACATTTTTGGATTATTTGGCCACTAATTTTCTGATATATTTTTGTAGGCATGAAAGGATCATGGACCTAGGGCATACTGGGTCAAACTTGAGTCGGAAGTGAACCGAATCGAATTATCAAGCTTACGATTAATCCGAGCCGTCCGATTCAAGAGCGGCTAGATCTGAGCCATTCGGGACGATCTGAAGCAATCCGAGCTAGGGTTAGGGTTGATCAAGCTCTATGATCAAGATCTGAAGGTTTCATTCCAATCAGAGCTCAATTAACCGTTGGATCAAGCAAGGAGGGCTCTAGATCGTCCATTCACAGATTGAGTTGATCTGGATCATCCGTTGCACATCTGGAGGATCCGAGCTACCACGAGGCAGATCCTGACCCCAGATCATCATCATCAAATTTTGGATCAAATCAGAGCAAGATCAGCCGTTGGATTTCATCAAAGCAATCTGAGCCGTCCAATGATAAGTATTTAATCAAATTTCGCCCGCAGCCCAGCCTCGTCGCGTTTCCTCGCCGCTACAGTAGGTTTCTTCGTCTTCTTCAGTTTTTTTCAGTGTTTTTCTCCATTTCCGGGGCGCGACCCCTCAAATCTCCATCCTAGATCAAGAATTGAGTCTTTGGTGATCATTCCTTGAAAAATTCAGCTCCATTTGCGCCGGAACAGGGATTGTTTGAGGGTTTCGGCAATTCCTCAGTCCAACCACTTTCTTCTCAACCATGATCCATTTCCAAGCTTCTGAGGCATTTGTAAGGGTTCTCAGGTGAACTTAGAAGCTTTCCAATTCATCATCGCAGCTCCACCAATTGAGATAGAGAGATTCGGACTGTAATTTCCAGCAAGCGCAGATTTGATGCAGAATCAACTTCAGAAATGATTGTCCACTGATTTGCTGAGCCTAGGGGTTCGAAGCCAGCTCTTGATTGACGACCAAGAAGTTCTTGAGCTGAAGAAGGGTTGAGGAATAGTTTAGCTAGCTAATTTTCATGTTTTGTAGCTGTAATTTCATTTCTGCCGAATTCTGTTCTGTTTCTGCAATTTTCAGTTTTCAGCTGTCTTAGTTTGTAATTCTGAATTGTTTGGTTTCATTAGGTCTTTAATTCTTAGAGCTAAGTAGTTTAACAACTTGTTTAGTGAACAATCGAATCCAATTTCAATTCGTTTCTCTGTTAATTGTTGCGTGCCAACTACATAGCTTGCGTGCCATTCAAATTCAGTAATTGTCTTTCAGTTTCTGATTTGTATCTGAGTGTTGTTTTTCTATTTTGTCTCTTCATTTTGTAGTGGTTAATTCCTGCATTCGAGTTAGGTATAGGTTTGCTTAGTTAACTTAGAGCTTAGTTTCAATTCTTGCAGTTCATTCTAGGTTTTCAGCTCAGCTAGTGCTGAATTTCTGCAAATTGAATCTGAATCACTGCATATTTCGTTTCTGATTTCTTTTGCTGTTCAAGTTCTGGTTTCATGTTTGCATTCCTTTACAGAATCTTGTTTAGTACTTTCCTAAAACCTGTGCCTCCCCAATCGAACCACTCAGTTTTAAAAAGTTGAGTTGAAAGCTCACTCAATTATTAATTTAGAGTTAGTTTTGGCACAAGGAGTTCTCCCTTGCGTGCCAACTGCCTTGGATCCATTCGCATCGAATTTCAACTTGATTTTGTGGGATAAGATTGTGTTTGAAATCAATAAGTTTGAATTTACCTAATTCTGAATTTTGTGGGCAGTGATTGGTTTCCAAAAACATTGCATGCTAAATTGATATTTGTTGCTTGTGAAAATTTCCAAATCTTCTTTGCATTGATTTGTGTTAAGCTTGATTAATTCCGAAAACTTCATCACTGCCCTTGCTTCATTTCTTAGCATATCTTTTGTATTCTTGAAATCGAAATCAGATCTGTGATTTTTTCCAAAATTGTGTAAATGCCTTGATGAGATTTTCCATTGTTTGAGTCCATGGATTGCCATTACTTTGTTTAAGTTGCTTGGTTCAGTTTCCTTTTTTCTTTATGCTTTCATTGCGATTTTATTTCCGATTGCAACCCAGAACCCGAACATCTATTTGAAACCCGAAAACACAAACGACACATAAATACAAGCACGAATCAAATTATATCAACTAGCCCCGAGAAAAATACGACCTGTGGCCCCTATATTACATTTTCAGATTTTGATTGTAAAAGGGGTTTCCAGTTATTCATTCATATCTAAATTTGGTAGACCCACATTCGTGACAGTATATTTTGGGTCTGTCAAATTTTTGGCGCCGTTGCCGAGGAAGCAACTAGTTGATTTGTTTGATTTTTGCTTGTATGCTTTAGACATATCATTGGGTTCTGTTTTATTTTCCTTTATCTTTCATATACGGTTGCTGCCATTTTTCTTGTTTGTTTTGTGATAGGGCTGTAAGATCAAAATGTGGTCACCAGAGTTCTGGAGAGATAAAAGAGGCATTGGTGGAGTTGAAGTGTAGGGTTAAGGAGTTGGACTACCAACAAAAACGTAAAGCTCAGTCATCCACTTACCAGAAGCCGATTCAGCCTACATTTCAGCCACCTCAGCCACAATTTCAGCCTCTCCAGAAATTCCAGCAGCCATATTCTGAATTCCAGCAGCCATATTCTGATTTTCAGCAGCCCTATTCTAATTTTCAGCAACCAAACTTTCAGTTTTAGCCACCATTACAACGTTTCGAGCAACCACAGCAATTCCAACAATTTCAGCCAAATTTTCAGCCAAGTCTACCAAATTTCCAGAATTTTCAGAATGGGCAGCCACAATTCCAACGTTTTGAGCCCCAAATGCAGCAATTTCAGCCTAACTTTCAGCCACTTTATCAACAAGATCAGTCACAATTTCAACAATATCAGCAAGGGCAACCTTTCCAAAATTTTCAGCCATGGCAACAAGAATTTCAGCCCACTCAATTTCAATTTTCACCACCACAATTTCAACCTCAAATCCAAGATTTCCAGGGCTACCATTCTCAGCAAGTTCGACCATCCTTTCAACAACAATTTCAACATTTTCAGCAAGATTTCCAGTTTCCAGGACAGAATTTTCAACAAGACACTCAGAATTTTCAGCCCCTCCCATTTCAGCAGTTTAATCAAGGAGGCTTTGATGATCCTGACTGGGATGAGGCTCTACACCAAAGGATGATGGAAATGTGTCAACAAATCCGACAACAACAGCAAAGTTTTCAAGAATAACAACAACAATGGTTTCAAAACATGCAAGATAGATTGAATCAGATAAAAGCCCAAAGATCAGAACAATTAGCTTCTCAAGCTACTTTTAATTCTGAGAGCCCCGGAGTTGGTTTTATATCAGTTCAAGGTGACCCTAGTGCAGGGCCAAATCTTTCTTTAATGGATCTTGCAATTTTGGAAGAAGAAGAAGAAGTCATCAAATATAGGGCACCTACAGCATGCATTCCTCCGGAGATTCCTATTCAAAATCCATCTCCAAATTTTTCAGCTACAGAAGAAGAAACTGAAGCTCCACAGGACCATTCTAGACTCTTATTTTGTGATGATAGTATTATTGATGTCCTAATTTTTCTAATATTGTTGTTGCAGATATTACTGAGGAAACATACACGGGAGATGATTCCACAGGTGTAGGGGACTGCACTAAGCCCCAGGGACCACCACAAGATTCAGAAGATGAACCAGAAAGTGTAGGGACTTGCATGGTGGAAGCAAGAACCCAAGGATCACCAGTTGAGTGTCCACCAGAGCTTGAGGCTGAAGAGGAGCATGTACTTGACCAGGAGGAGAACACAGATACATCTACTATTATAGAACCTTTAGGTATTCTCCAGCACGCTCAGGTAAGTATTTCTCCTCTTTGTTCAGAAAAATTCAACAAGGTACCTAGTGCTGATTTTATTGATTCTGATGAATTTATTGATATACCTTGTGTAGAAAGTGTTTGTGAAAATCCAATAGAGGTACCAAACATTGATTTCATTGATCGTACTGCATTACTTGATACATCTCTTGTAAATATGGATTGCGAAATAATTTTAGAGTCACCATAATTGATGTAGTTTGTTATGATGAATTTCTTGATACATCTTTTGTAGATATGGATAGTGAAACATTTTTAGAAGTGCCTGAAATTGATGTTATTTATTTTGATGAATCTCTTGCTATATCTTATGCTGAGGTTGAATGTGAAAAACTTATGGAGATATCTGATATTGATTTGATTGGCTGTGACACATTGCTTGATACACCCTGGATGGAAAATAATTGTGAAATTTCTATTGATGTGCCAGAAATTGATTTCTTTATTTGTGATGAGTATCTAGATGCAAATTTTGTAGGAAATGATTTTGAAAATTTCATTGAGGTACCAGAATTTGATTTAATTGGATATGATGCAGTTTTGGATTTATTTCATGCAGAGACTGAATTTATATCATTTCTTTCTGACCCTGAACGCTTGAGAGAGGTATTACATTGTTTTGCAGGGTCCAGAAAACTTCAGGAGTGGGTGCTCCAACTGAACAGACTCCAGCCTCCTGGAAGGACTTCTGAAAGGCATCAAGAAGGAGGAGAAGATCTTACTTTAATCCATAGCCCTCCATTCCTTCAATGGATTCTGAACCTAAATCGCCTGCGGCCACCTGAGCATTTTTCTGCACAGATTAAGTGTGGGGGAGTCCGAATTCTCCCAGCCACCAGACTCCTCCACTACCACGATGGAGGCTACTTCTGGATAGACTCTGTCCACCAGAATAAAGGGGAGATTGTTCTTTCTTATATTTTCTTTTATTGCATGTTTCATTTTTATGCTTTTTAGAAGTAAAATTTTCTTTTAAATTGAGTCCTTGTCAATAAATGCATGTTAGTTCTCTTAGAAGTTTGTTTCTTACATGAGTGGAAATAAAAGTATCCCTCTAGATTATCTCCATAGCATGTTAGAGTCTTTTGAAAATAAATTAAATTTGGTTGTTAAACTTAGGGTTTAAGCTTATGGATGAAATCTTGGATGCTTGAGTACTACTTGGCTTTAGATTTTAATTGAGGACTTGAGATGAATTATTTTTGCCTAGTGAGAATTAGCCTTATATTTGTGACACACGTATGTTATTGTGCTCTAGAACTTGCTTAGGTTCTTTCAAAACCATATTTCAATAATTGGATCACAACTATAGAGACTAATCAATTTGTTTTACCCTTCCATGTCAATTTTTGGCACTAATCATGTCTACTTTATTTGTCTTTCCTTATTCCTACTCTTAACCCCAATTTTCTATGGATTTGTTGTTTGGGATGTTTTCTTGATGCTATTTTGCCCGAGACGGACAAAGATTTAAGTGTGGGGGAGTGATTAGTGATTTGGAAGCAATTTTTATCAAGGATGCACTTCATTTCGAAAAAAAAAAATTTTTGCCAAGTGAGTTGAGTTTGGTGTCAAAAATGAGCAAGAGAGGTGGGAGCCATTGGAGACTTAGATTCTTTACTACATTTTGAAGATCAAAGTGGCATGCAATGAAAAGAAAAATCTGCAATGCAAGAAAAAAAAAAAGAGGGCACAGATTAAGCAAAAGTTTGTGCCAAAATGAAGTTATCTTGGGTCGGAATTGGCTTGGCTCAAAAGTTGGGAAGTCAGGATCAGCAACCTTTTGTTGGAAGTCTGAATTGAGAGGGCTGTGAAGCTGAGCAGAAGTGGAAACGGCTGGAAAACCTGAAGAAAAACAAAAATCTGTGCAAAATCAGAAAATCTGAAAGTATTGCAGAAAATGGTGCCAAAAATCAGAGGAAGGAAGGAAATCTTTGCATTGTTGAGGCTGGAATCCAATTTACTGATATGGAATGGAATGGAAATGAATTGCAGCAGAAATAATCCGGATTTACACCAGTAAAGAAACAAAACAGAAAAAAAATTCAGTGAAGCTGGAATCAGAAAACAGCTTGGGATCAAAACAGAAAAATGCAGTTAAGTTGATGCTAATTGCTGCAAAACATCAAAGAATTGCAAGGTCTGGAAGGAGCTGCGTGGAGTAGGCAATTGACACTTGAAATAGGAAAATGCAGCTGAAGCAGAAAAATTAGAATGGAATGTTTCCATTCAAACAGATTTGTGTCAACTTTTGGTTGAATTTGATTTTTCTGGGCTGTGAATCAGGGAACAAAATTCGGAAATGCATCAAGGAGTATTAAGAACACCCAATGCTGACCAAATCTGGAAGAAATATGGATGCTAGCAACTCTGATCAGCACATAGAAAAAAAAAATAGAATGCAGTTTGTATTAAGAGGAGGCTGAAATTGGGTTTTGAGGCTATTTTGCAAGTGGAATATCCAAGCTTTCCATTACTCAGCCATTTGCACTAACTGTTGTTAAAGTATCAAAGAAGTGTAAGGTCAGGAAGTAGTTGCGTGATGTTGAAATTTGAAACATGAAACAAAAAAAAGGCAGCTATGACAGAAAAGAAAAAGAAAAAAATCTGGAAACTAAGGGCTGAATTGGTTTCCCTAGGGCATGAATTTAAAGCTCACGGCAGGTTGGAGTGGAGCCAGTTTCTGGACAAGGATTTGGGGAGTATGAGCACAACAAGATTGAGCAAAATGAAAACCAAGAATAGAAGTGGCAGCTAACCATATAAACAGTTTGAGAAAATAAGAAAAGAAAAGAAGAAGTAAGTTGGCACACCCTAAACTTGGCACCATAAATCAGTGAAGATTTTCACATCCGGATCAAAGCTTTATTCCATTTCATTTCTGACCTTACAAGAAAGAAAGAAAGAAGAAAAAGAAGAATCAGAAAAGAGAAGAAAGAAAAATGGCACAAAAAGGGGCAAACTTGGCACAAGGAAATCAAGGAAGAGTTTTTCATCCAAATCAAAGGAATTTATTCAAGTTTCACTCCACCATAATTTTGATATCACTAGAGGATTGTAAAGATGGGCAAAGCACATTGGAAATATTTTTGAGCAACCAAGTCTCCCACTCCATCAATTTTCCATTTTCTTGCTTTTATTCCATTTCTTATCATTTTCCATGTTTTCACTTGTTTTTATAGATATTGATCCCAATCATGAATAATGGTGGAGATTAGATAATAAGCAAGCCTATGGTACTGCAAGAAGTATATGTGTTTGAGTGAGCTTCACTTCCATCATCAACTTAGAACTTAAGTAGAGAGCCACCAAAAATTTTCCTTGAAAGGCTAGTGAGTTGAATTCATCTCAATGACTCATGATAGATGAAAAGGCCAAGTTGTTGATTTAAGGACAAGATACTAATCCATAGAGCTTAGATTTATGAGAATTGACAACCCTAGGTAATTTCTTTTCATTTGTTTCTAATTATGCTTAAGTAAATCTAGGGGATACATATTTACTGTTTTCGCGAGACGCTCAAGGTTAAGTGTGGGGGAGTTGATAACTACCATTTTGTTGATTATTTTAATTACTAAAATCCATGTTTGACCTATGTTTTTATTGTTTAATTGTGATTTTACCCTAGGTTTTAGGATTTCCTCTTATTTTGGACTTAATTGTAAATTTACACATTTTTGGATTATTTGGCAACTAATTTTCTGATATATTTTTGTAGGCATGAAAGGATCATGGACCTAGGGCATACTGGGTCAAACTTGAGTCGGAAGTGAACCGGATCGAATTATCAAACTTACGATTAATCCGAACCGTCCGATTCAAGAGCGGCTAGATCTGAGCCATCCGGGACGATCTGAAGCAATCCGAGCTAGGGTTAGGGTTGATCAAGCTCTATGATCAAGATCTGAAGGTTTCATTCCAATCAGAGCTCAATTAACCGTTGGATCAAGCAATGAGGGCTCTAGATCGTCCATTCACAGATTGAGTTGATCTGGACCATCCGTTGCACATCTGGAGGATCCGAGCTACCACGAGGCAGATCCTGACCCCAGATCATCATCATCAAATTTTGGATCAAATCAGAGCAAGATCAGCCGTTGGATTTCATCAAAGCAATCCGAGCCGTCCAATGATAAGTATTTAATCAAATTTCGCCCGCAGCCCAGCCTCGTCGCGTTTCCTCGCCGCTACAGTAGGTTTCTTCGTCTTCTTCAGTTTTTTTCAGTGTTTTTCTCCATTTCCGGGGCGCGACCCCTCAAATCTCCATCCCAGATCAAGAATTGAGTCTTTGGTGATCATTTCTTGAAGAATTCAGCTCCATTTGCGCCGGAACAGGGATTGTTTGAGGGTTTCGGCAATTCCTCAGTCCAACCACTTTCTTCTCAACCACGATCCATTTCCAAGCTTCTGAGACATTTGTAGGGGTTCTCAGGTGAACTCAGAAGCTTCCCAATTCATCATCGCAGCTCCACCAATTGAGATAGAGAGATTCGGACTGTAATTTCCAGTAAGCGCAGATTTGATGCAGAATCAACCTCAGTCCATGGATTGCCATTACTTTGTTTAAGTTGCTTGGTTCAGTTTCCTTTTTTTCTTTATGCTTTCATTGCGATTTTATTTCCGATTGCAACCCAGAACCCGAACATCTATTTGAAACCCGAAAACACAAACGACACATAAATACAAGCACGAATCAAATTATATCAACTAGCCCCGAGAAAAATACGACCTGTGGCCCCTATATTACATTTTCAGATTTTGATTGTAAAAAGAGTTTCCAGTTATTCATTCATATCTAAATTTGGTAGACCCACATTCGTGACAGTATATTTTGGGTCTGTCAACAGTCTACATGCCATTTGGTCATGTCATCACCGATTGGCTTATGTCGGTTGGTGTTGATGTCACCAAATGCAGGATAGTGCCTATGGTTCGATAGGACTGTCGACTCGGTCGGCGTGCATTTGCAAAATCCGGCATTATTATTCGAGAGCACGACCGAGCCTTGGTCTGGAAGGATGGGAGAGGACTCGGTGACCTACCTGGGGGAGCACCACATTTTCAGGCACCACCCGAGGCGTCTGCACCTCATGAGGCTCCTGCTGATGGTGATTACTACGATGAGCCCGAGCCGGATCTGCGCTGGCAGATTTCAGAGCTGGATCAGACCTTCCAGCATGATTTTCAATTGCAAGAGATTTACCGCGAGGAGGTCCGATCACAGTTCCGATCCATTGATTGCAGATTGACCGGCGTGGAATCCACTGTCTCTGGGGTACAAACATTGCAGCAGTCTTGGTACGCAGAGTGGCGCCGCCATACATTTCCAGGGGATGCCCCTTCAGGCAGTGCTGCACCAGGATCTGCTGATGCTACGATGGATGATCTCATGCAGGATGACGATCCCCCCCCCCCCCCCCCCCGCTGACAGTTGAGCTTGGATGTCCGTTGCCTCTCCTTGTGATCTGTGTACTTGACTATTTGATTTGTGTGTCTTTCGGGCTGTATGCCCTATGACTTGTCAGTTGTGGCCTTGAGCCGCACGTATTTTGACTTTGATGCATGTGTCTTACATCTTGTTATGCCTTGACTTCTCTGACTTTACCTCACATATTTATCCTATTTTAGTATGTTTATTGTTGATGCTATGCTGTTTACATGAGTATTATCTGCATGTTTGCTACATTGCCATGATTATGCTTATGATGTCATGTTCATATGCTGCATGTGAATGCTATATCTTGATCTATCTTTTCACATGATGTCATATGTGTTCCAAAATTACATTCAATCTTTGATTTTTGGGATACCACTAGGATTGAGGGGGAGTATGGTTAAACTTAACAGCCCCTCTAGACCCTTTTCGGTGTTTGACAAAGGGGGAGAGTGTTGGTTGGTTAAGTTTAGGATGATTATATTGTAGGGGAAGGATCTTGATTCCCCTATGATTCTGGAAGTTGAGAAATTGATTGAGAATCCCTAAACTTAAAATCGGATTGTCAAACAACAAAAAGGGAGAGATTGTTGAAGCAGTCTGACCCTGATTGATGTTTTGGTGTTGACATCAATTTTAGTTTAGGTTGATGATTATGATGATTATGATGATTATGATTAAGTCCTGATCGGGGATCAGGCATGGTATAGAAAATCCTAGCTTGGAGGGCTAGGTGTTGGAAAATCCTAACCTGGAGGGTTAGGTGTGGAAAATCCTAGCTTGGAGGGCTAGGTGTTGAAAAGTCCTAATTCGGAATGGTTGGGTGAAAAGTCCTAGCTTGGAGGGCTAGGTGAAAAGTCCTAACTTGGAGGGTTAGGTGAAAAGTCCCAACTTGGAGAGTTAAGTGAAAAACCCTGGCTTGGAGGGTCAGGTCCTAGCTTGGAGGGCTAGGTGAAAAGTCCTAACTTGGAGGGTTAGGTGAAAAGTCCCAACTGGAGAGTTAGTGGAAAAACCCTGGCTCGGACAGGTCCTAGCTTGGAGGGCTAGGTTGGATGAAACCCTAGCTTGGAGGGCTAGGTTGGAGCCCCTGGATCGGTCTGGTGACCGATCAGGGAGTTGGCACGATGCTCTTTCGTGGATCGGTCTGGTGACCGATCCAGCGATGGTTGATCGGTCTGGTGACCGATCAGGGAGTATGCGTTTCACCCATTGCTTGCCTCCTGATCGGTCTGGTGATCGATCAGGGAGCAAACAGTGAGGTTGAGTTCCCTTGCTGATCTGTTCCTGATCGGTCTGGTGACCGATCAGGATCACTGTGCAGATCGTTTTGGAGAACGATCCAGCGTCGCGGGTTCCTCTCTATGATCGATCAGGACGGAGCCTGATATGTCTGGTCATTACCTGATCGGTCTGGTGACCGATCAGGAGGCTCACTGATCGGTCCGGTGACCGATCAGGAGGTTTGGACTGCGAAGCTCAGAAATCGCCCAATAAAGGGGTGGATCGGTCGGGTGATCGATCCACAACTTGGGATCCGTCTGGTGATCGATCCAGGAGAGTTCCAAAGAAATCGCGATTTCTAATTGAGCGTTGGGGACCAATCAGAACGGAGCCTGATCGGTCTAGACCCAGCCTGATCGGTCTGGTGACCGACCAGGAGGCTCTCTGATCGGTCCGGTGACCGATCACTTTAATTCAAAATACACTGTCAGACGCTCTGATCGCGTCTGAACGTATCCGATTCTCTGCGCTTAACATCTGATACATGATTTCCTGCTCGATATGTTGTGCTAACACTCTGATTAAGCTGCAGGTGACAGGGAAGATTCAAACACTCAAGGAGAGTCAATGAAGGCCTTTCCTTGAAGCAGGTTTGTCCGTTTTCCATCTCAGGTTGCAACGGCTGGAGCTGCAGACTGGAGCTTGGCTGAGGGAAGCTTAGGAAGTCCAGGGAGAGCTCAGTGGTAGCTGGCGTTGGCAGGGAAGCAGCTGGAGGTTGCAGGAGATGGTGTCACCTGGTGCTGAGTGGAGAAACAAAAGGGCGCAAGAAAGCTTCGTTGAAGCAGGTGTTCGAAATAGAGTTCTGCTGCTTGAGTTCTTGCTGCGACTTTGTGTTCTCCACAACTTGCTTGCGTGTTCTAAAGTTCCATCACTTTGAGCAAGCTACTACAATCTTGAAGCAACCATCTCTTGCTTGAGCACTTGGAGGAAAGAACAAGAGGCTTCGAGTCCAACAGCGAGAAGACATGGGGAAAGAGTTCTTGCGTGAGATCGTCGCTGGGTGGAGCTTAGGAGGAAACTTGCTGTGTTCTTGTCTTTGCTAGTGCTAAGTAAGATCTTTCTTGTGTTTTATTGTATTTAAACCTATATCTGTGATTGAAACGCTGTAGAGAGGTTTCTCCACCGAGAAGGAGGTTGCTTTCTATCCGGTGTTCACTGGGGCTTGATCTGCCGACGATCAAGGGATCGCCCACCTCATGGGCACGCCAAGGAGTAGGGGCAAGTTATCCCCGAACCTTGTAAACCCTCCTTGTTAGCGATCTTGCTAGTTGTGTTAATTTGCTTTCATTTTCTATTTTTCTGCATACTCTGTATTGGCTACTTCCGCTGTGCTACTAACAAATCTAAGTGCAGAACTTTGAAAAGCTTAAAGTCCAAGTGTCTGACTATATTCACCCCCCCCTCTCTAGCCATCCGGGTTCCAACAGGCTAGGCCTAGTTGGGCGAGGACGAGTGTAGAGAGATTGTACTTGGGGTTAAAATCCTAGATTTAGGGTCTGGACAGTCGACTGCTGTTGGGAGGTCACAGAAAGATCAGTCGACTGATCTTATGTGTAGTCGATTGATGTCGGTTGAATTCGAACGTTACTGTAACGTTAGAATTCGACAATTGACAGCCGACCGGTGTTGGAACCAGTCAACGGCTGTTTCAAGGACGAGCTATATTTAAGCGAGCTCAATTTTGTTGAGCAAAAGTTGATTAAATAAGCTGGGTAAAACTTATTAGTAGTCTACAAGTGCTCAGGAGCTGTTGTGAGTTTGTGACGAGGTTTTTCCACCCACAAGGAACTACACGAGCAAGCCAGAGGCTTTTCCGGAGAGTCATCCACCGACGGATCGAGATCGTCTACCTTACAGATAACCGTGGAGTAGAAGTGTTATCTCTGAACCATATAAAAATTTTGTATTAGCATTTGTTTTTATTTATGTTAATTATATTTTTGCTTATGCATGATAATATATGTAGGAAGAACTGACTCATGGAAGGCACTCCAGCTAGACATATAGGTCCCAACACTATCGCCTATAGGAAGATTAATAGATCAACTCCAAACGATTAATAGATCAACTAGAAAAAACGATCCTAAATCGAATGACGTTTTTTTTTATTTTTTTAAAGCCAGTAAAAAACTTTACAAAATCTGAATCATTAAATTGGTTGAAGTTATCTGTAAAGTTCTTCCAGTGATTCGAACCATATTTATATTTCATAATGACGCCATACATCATACTATCATATCAACAAATATCACATTGCAATAAATTGCTGGAAAAATTCAAAGGTTGAAATAATCGACAATGACCACCACGCATGTTGTTCTGAAAGAGTCGTCGGCGATGATAAATCGGACAGTCACTGAGGCTCAGCCCCTGTGGAAGTTACCGTGCCGTGGAGGAACTTGAGGTCCTACAAAGTTAACACGAGCGTTAGGGGACACGCCGGCAGGGGTCCGACGGAGTCCACTCTGACGCTCAAGTTAGTAGGTTATCCGATGTGTAATCGCAGTGAGAAATAAAGACAGTATGTAAAACAAGAGATTTTAACCCCCCTACTGGAAGGGTTGAACTACCTTTTATACCGATGACGCCGGGATAGACGTACCCCCTGATCAGTGCCGCATCTCTCGCACTTAAGCCACGTCTCCCCCTTTGTTCGGTGATCAAGGGATATCCTTTTGAAAAGGTCGGCTCCATCATCGGCTTCGGCCCGTTGCGAAATTCAGGGGCCGCGAAGACCTTTTATGACAGGGGTGATTATCCACACCTCGAGGGAGGTCAGCGTCTGAGGTCGATTGCTGCGGGAACTCCACCCCCCGAGGAGAGCTCGGGGTCTTCACATGCTATGGCTCCCGAGATGCTCTCGGGGCCTAACCTCCCGAGATGCCCCCAAGAGGAATTTCCAGCTGTCCCTCCCGGGCATGTCGCCCTCGGGGATTCCCGGGACCCTAGATGGACCTACCGCTGTTGTGTTGGGCAGCTTCTTCATCCTTCGTCTTGTCCAGGGCTCGCTCAACCCTATCACAAGTCCCCCCTTCAAGTCTGATCGAAAGAAGTGTGGCTGACTGATCGGACTGGTGCCAAGATGAAGAAGTTGAGTTCTTACGAGCCTTCGCCTTCCAGCCTCCAGTGGTTATGAGAGGTACTTGAATAGCATCACCTTCAACCGGTGTTCCTATAAATTCCCTTTTGCGCCTTCCCCCTTTTCCAAAAAGGCTACTCCGCTTCTCAAAGGCTTATGATGATGTCTGTCTCTTGCTATAAAGGTGCATGGCCCCCCTTTCGAGGGTAATAGGGTGCCTGCTCGAGTGCCCCATTGCCACGTGTTTCAACGGCCATCTCCACGAGCCCCTACGATCGTGTGCCGGTCTAGCTGGCTCGTGACAATCGACTGCCCGGGCGAGGCAATTTCTCGCTTTCCACGTGTCATTTCCCCAGTGTGCTCAGGCAGGCGGCTACCGGGGTATAAGAGAGGGAAGAGGGCAGACATTAGCCTCCACTTCTGCTTCGGCGACTGTGTGTCTTCCTCCTTGTAGAGCTTTTTGCTGTGCGTGAGTAGCTTGTCTCTTTCATGTTTTTTCTCTTGTCTTCTTTCTTAGGGATTATGGAAAACTACCGCGCGGAGTGGTATGAGTCTCTTTCCTCAAGAGTGAGACCTGAAGCCTTGCAAGCGGCCACCGAGGCCTATGGCGTCCCGACCAATATGACAATGGTCATCCCCAAAGTGGGTCAGACGCCCGTGGAACCCCCTGCCGGCATGCTGACCTTTTTCTTAGGGCAGATGGAGTTAGGGCTTTGTTTCCCTATTCCTCCTTTTTTCATGAACATAGTTTCTTATTTTGACATTCCTCTTCACCAGATGGCTCCCAATGCCTTCGCCCAAATGGGAGGAGCGTATATCATCTTTAAGCTTTTCGATCTTTCTTTAACCCCGCATCTCTTCCATTCCTTCTTTGTCTCATTAGGGTCGCGATGGGTCTTTAGTTTCGCCGCCCGTCCCAGCCATAGGTTTCTAGGCGAATTTCCTTCCTCGCACAAGGGGTGGAAGGAGAAATTCTTCTTCATCCAACTGCCGTCATTACCTTTCAGTCCCCTCTGTTGGATAGCGGATTTGTCGACTCCTCCCCTCCTAGAGAGCTTTCTCCGCAGCCCGGTGTATCAGCATGCTAGGGAGGTACTTTCGGGTATGGAATTCAATGGCCCGGGGCTGGTACAAAGCGAAGAACTTCTGTATCGAGCGAGCCTTAGCCCTAAAGTAACGCGGATCATCCCTACTCTAGGTATGTTCGTCTTTTTTCCTTCTACGCACGTTGGTTCTAACTGATGCTCCCTCTGCCTGGCTTCTGCAGAGGAGGTCATGTATGCCAAGGCAATGAGTCGGCTGATCAAGTGGGAGGAGGCTAACAAGGAGGCCCTGAACCCTCCTCCGATCGTTTTTGACGCTCCCCCGGCTCCCGCCGAATCTCCCGAGGAGCCTGCTGTCTCGCCCTGTGGGGCCGCTTCACCCGAGAGGGTCAAGGTTACTGTTACATCCCTACCAGCTGAGGACCAAGGGCCTTCGGCTCCACAGTTTGCTCAAGTGATGGATCCTCCTCCTGGGGGTGGCTCTTCCCCAAGAGCCTCCCGTTCCGAAGGACGGGCGAGGGGTGTTACCCCTCGGCTACTTCTTCGGCCGCCCGGTCTTTCGGTCGGCAGAAGCGGCGACTCCCCAAGGGCTTGGGTCCTTCATGGAAAAAACTGCGTTTTGTACTTTCTTCCCCTCTTCCCTCGGTGCCTGAGGAAGCGGCTCTGCCTACCGAGGTAGCCGCGCCTGCATCAGCCCCACCGGTTTCCACTCCAGAGGCGCCCACCCTGGTGCCTCCTTCCTTTTCCTTCGATCCAGCCACCTCTTCGACGGGTAAGGAGGAGTTGCGTACTCAATTCCGTCTAAAACTAGATCGACTAAGGGAGAGATTGGATGCAGCGTTGGAGGCCTCCCTGCAGTCTTCCTCCATGGTGCAATTGAAGGAGACTCCAACTGAGAGGACTTTGTTGGAGGAGACTTCCAGTTCCGAATGGGAGGACTCCGACTCCCCTGGCGCACCCACTGAAGCTCCTGCCATCCAGCGACTTCCCCTTCGCCCGCTCTCTCTGCCGCTCGAAGAGCGGGGCGATGGTATTGACTGTTTTCTTGTCCGGCTGCTAATCTTTCGGTGTGATGGCAGGCAGCTGAGGATTGCCTAGTAATCGGCCGGGGCCTGTATTCTGGGCCCAAAGTGGAGGCCTTACTCCAACGAGCCTTACAGGTCAAGGCTGCCGCGGGCCTTGAGCATCGGGTCGGGGTGATGCATGTCGGCGTCAGCAGAGCTCTCCATGAAGAAGTAGAGCAGCTGAGGAAGCTCTTGCGAGACACTGAGCAGGCTCTCGAGAGCTCCCGGCACAGGGAACGCTTAGCGTCCGAGAAGACTGTGTTGGTTACCCGGGATCTTCTTCGGGTGACGCAGGAGAGAGATCAGCTCCAAGCGAGAGAGAAGAGGCTGTCAGACCAGATGGAGTCGGACCTCCTACTGGCTACCGACCGCGCCTTTGTCCTTGAGGACAACCTAATCCAGGCTCGTTCGGACGAGCGGGCTGTGTCAGAAAGGCTTCGAGAGGCCTTGCATGAACACGACGATACGTCCGCGGAGCTTAGGTGGGTGAGGCGTTCTTTAGAGGCTGCTGAGGTCGAGCTTCTCGCCCTTCGGGCTAGTACTTCTAGTTCTGAGGCGACTGAAGCAAATTGGACGGCGAAGTTCCTGGAGTCGGAGGAGTTCCGCGTTATTATGGCCGACCAGGTTATGAAGCGCTTGCAGCAGGGCTTCCATGGAGCTATTGATAAGCTGAAGAAGGAACAGCTCCTCCCCCCTAATGCTGATCCACAATTGTAAATGCCCCCGACCTAGATAGAGGTCTTTTCTTGAGGCCCCGAGCTCATGAGGCCTAATTTCAGCCCGAGGAACAAGTCTTGTTGTAATAGTTTTGACTTAGTGTAATTATTTTCCTGCTTCCCTGTGTGTGTGCCCTTGCGAGATGTGCCTTCTATTTTTTACATGTGCGCTCCACCGACGATTGCCTTCGAGGCGGATTCTATAAGTCAAATCATCGTACCCTGCTTTTATGTCTGCGGCAACTCCTTGTTGATCTTGCCTGCTAAGGTGCATGGGTGGTTTCCGAACCGTCTCCTCCATATTATTCGCAATCTCATTGATTATACCCATTAAGAGTCGTGAGTTTCTAGGCGCAGTAAGGGTGCGTCAGTTGAAAAGACGCTTGGGCGCCTGTTGGCATTACTGCATCTGCCCCGCCTTAACTGCTTGAAGAGGCTCTCATCGTTATAAATAGGGGGAGAGGGGGAGCACGTCTCCTCCATCCCTCTTGCTTTTGCTTGCTTCCTTCCTTCTTACGGGCATCTTCCATGCCCCACCTTCAAGACACCGTAGTGCTCTTGGCTGAGGGACCAGACAGGGATAGAGGCCTTTGTGTCACCCCCTTTGCTGGGGAGCATGGTGGAGATGATGCCGGAATGTGAAACTTTTGGGTTATCTGAGGAGTTTCGGAAAGACCATACATGACCCTCCAAGGAGAATGGAGGAGATGACGTATCCTGATGGTTGCCTCCTGCGCCAGCAAACGTCATCCTCTTCCGGATCCTTGTTTTCCCCATGTTTTGGGCGGAGGGTGGCGTCTTGTGGGATACGTCATCACGAATAGAGGAAGGGTTGCAACCGCTGGCTTATCTCTTTCTTCTTTTCGTTGAGAAGCTGTGGTTGCTACCCTTGTTAAGGCAATTCTTCTTTGCGACTTTACACGCTCCGGAGAGAAATTGCAGTCACCGCTCCCCCTCCTCTTTTTTCTGCCTCTTTTACAAAAAACAAAAAGGGGGGGGGGAGTGCCTGGATGGGGTCAAGCTACTCATATGTTATTTCAGGCGTCCATCTCCGTTCCGGACTACTTGGAGAGAGTACCCGAGCTACTCATGTGTTACCTCAGGCGTCCAGCTGTGTATTTTAGTAACTTCACAAGATGTGTATCTTCATGTATCTCTTTACATCATGAAATAAACAATTCTTCCTGGTACTTTTCATATATCTCTTTGTTGGTCCTCCCGGAGTTGGGTACACCTTATATGTCCCTTCACCGAGTAAGTCTCCCGTGCGTCGGGGCGGTAGAATCTGGGGTTACTTGGTCGAGCACCTATGTCCCGACCTTTGTCCAAGTACCCCGGGTGTCGGTTATCCCACGGGGCCTCACGGTTTTGAATACTTGGTCGGGCGCGTAGGTCTTGAACCAAGCCTAAGTATCTCGGACGTCGGCTGGACCACAGGGTATTAGGATTTTAGATTACTTATCCGGGTGCGTAGGTCCCGAACCAAGCCTAAGTACCCTGGGCGTCGGCTGGACCGCAGGGTATTAGGGTTTTATATTACTTGGCCGGGCGTGTAGGTCCCGAACCAAGCCTAAGTACCCCGGGCATCGGCTGGACCGCAGGGTATTAGGGTTTTAGATTAATTGACCAGGCGTGTAGGTCATGAACCAAGCCTAAGTACCCCGGGCGTCGGCTGGACCGCAGGGTATTAGGGTTTTAGATTATTTGTCCGGGAGCGTAGGTCCCAAACCAAGCCTAAGTACCCTGGGCGTTGGCAGGGTATTAGGGTATTAGATTACTTGACCGAGTGCGTAGGTCCCGAACCAAGCCTAAGTACCCTGGGCGTCGGCTGGACCGCAGGGTATTAGGGTTTTAGATTACTTGGTCGGGCGCGTAGGTCCCGAACCAAGCCTAAGTACCCTGAGCGTCAGCTAGACCGCAGGGTATTAGGGTTTTATATTACTTGGTCGGGCGTGTAGGTCCCGAACTAGGCCTAAGTACCCCGGGTGTCGGCTTGACCGCATGGTATTAGGGTTTTAGATTACTTGGCCGGGCGCATAGGTCCCGAACCAAGCCTAAGTACCCCAGGGGGTCGGCTGGACCGAAGGGTATTAGGGTTTCAGATTACTTGCCGGGCGCGTAGGTCCCAAACCAAGCCTAAGTACCCCGGGCGTCGACTAGACCGCAGGGTATTAGGGTTTTAGATTACTTGGCCAGGCGCGTAGGTCCCGAACCAGGCCTAAGTACCCCGGGCGTCGGCTGGACCGCAGGGTATTAGGGTTTTAGATTACTTGACTGGGCGCGTAGGTCCCGAACCAAGCCTAAGTACCCCGGGGCGTCGACTGGACCGCAGGGTATTAGGGTTTTAGATTACTTGGCCGGGCGCGTAGGACCCGAACCAAGCCTAAGTACCCCGGGCGTCGGCCGGACCGCAGGGTATTAGGGTTTTAGATTACTTGGCCGGGCACGTAGGTCACGAACCAAGCCTAAGTACCCTGGGCGTCGGCTGGACTGCAGGGTATTAGGGTTTTAGATTACTTGGCCAGGCGCGTAGGTCCCGAACCAAGCCTAAGTACCCCGAGCGTCGGCTGGACCGCAGCGTATTAGGGTTTTAGATTACTTGGCCGGGCGCGTAGGTCCCGAACCAAGCCTAAGTCCCCTGGGCGTAGTTAGACCTCAGGGTATTAGGGTTTTAGATTACTTGGCCGGACGCGTAGGTCCCGAACCAAGCTTAAGTACCCCGGGCGTCGGCTGGACCGCAGGGTATTAGGGTTTTAGATTACTTTAGTAGCGCATAGTCATTTTGAAAGAAGCATATCCTTTTATTACCCGATTCCGCTGCAGAAGCACAGAGACACAAATAGACGTTCTAAATAAATTGTAAACCGTACCAAGACAAGAAGGACCGGAGACCTCAGCCAGACTGAGACCTCCTGAGTTTCTTTATTTTTCTTCAGCAGCTACTCCTCCAGGCCTCGTGGGTTCTTCCTAGATTCGGACCTGACCTCGCCACTGTAGCACCTACGAGAAACTAGCTGATCCCCTTGGACTTCCACCACTCGATCGCCCACCGGGAACTTGATCTTCTGGTGGTACACAGAGACCACCGCCTGGAAGGTGCTGAGCGCTGGTTGACCCAGGATGACATTATAAGAGGAAGGCGCACCCACAATTAAAAAAGGAGTCCTCCGAGTTCTCTCGAGCCTATCGCTGCCAGCGAGAGTGACAAGGTAATCTGCCCCAATGGTTGTACGCGATATCCCGTGAAGCCAAACAAGGGGGTTGAGACGGGGATCAGTTCATCCTCGTCTATCTGCATCTGCTCCCAAGCCGCTTTGTACAGAATATTCACGGAACTCCCCGTGTATACGAAGATGCGTTTTACCTCATAATTAGCAATGCGAGCCACGATCACTATGGCGTGCTCATGGGGAGCTTCCACTTCTTCGAGGTCGGATGACCCGAACGAGATTGTGTTGGTGCCCCGGTAAGTTTTGATGTGATCAACCAGGTTAAGTTAGGTCCTGGTGTGTTTAATCCCTCTGCTAAGTGTGCAGGAGCTTAGGTACGGAGGAAGTCGAGCGTAAGACGTAGCGGACGAGAAGGATTATGCGGGGAAGAGAGCCGACGGGCTCGGTACAATCCGAGGGACACGGATGCTGCGGAAGAGTACGCCGGTGGAGCGAGAAGGACGAGCGCGGTGTCCGAGAGACGAGAAGCCGGGAGGAAGGACGCTCGAGGGGTGAAAGGCCGGAGTCGGGTTCAGGTGAGCCTAACTCCGGTTGGCCGAAAATCACCCAGAAGATGAACCAAAAGACTGGTCAGTTTGACCAAGTCAAACCAGGCACCTGAAACAAAAAGAATTATATTTGTTGCTGTGAAGATTTGAACCAGCAACCTGGCCTGCGTATATCACCAGCCTTACTGACTGGGATAAGGAGGAGATATGTTTAAAGTTGTTGCGAGCAGATGATAAAGTTATTTATCTATTGCGAGCAGAAGAACCAAAAGACTAGTCGCCCGAAAAAGAAAGATTAAATTATTGCTAAGAGGAATTGAACCCAAGACCTCGAGAACAGAGACTGCCAAGCTTACTAGTTGGGATAAAGGTCGGAGACAGTTTGTTCTTGCCAATATTCTTACTTGGAGATTACAATAGCAATCTCGAGTAAAAAATAAAAATTCCTTTATCTCATAAAGGATAAAGCCCATCCAATAAAAATTCCTTTATCTCATCAGATCTAATGGATGTAGGTTAATCCCATCCAAGATCAACCATCCAGATTACATCCATGGATCAACGGCCAAGAGAAAATTCCTCAACAATCAACAATCCAGATTTATTCTCTTAGGTTATAAATAGGCTTAGAATTTAGAATTAAAGGCATCAATTGAATTGTAACCTCTCTAAGTCTTCAGTGCTACAATTGTAAAGGCTTCTCCGCCTGAAGGAGTTCTGCTTGAGCGTTAACCGCCTTGGAAGCAACGTTTCAGTTGCAACCAAGTTTTTTTTAGACGAGTGTTATCTCCATTATTTTTCATAACCGTCTATTCACCCACCTCTAGCCGGTCCACCCCATCCAACAGATTGTAGGGCCAGACACCTGGCTTCGACTTGTCCCGATGGAGTAGTTTTCCAACCGCCGGGTGTAAGACTTCTGGGCTCGATTAGAGTCCCCCCCGGTAGGTCCTCCGGAGATGACCCCTATGTGGCCCGAAGGGAGGCCCCGCATAGGGGATTTGCCCTTTTGGGGATCTCTCTCTAAGAGAGGGATCTTCGGGGTGCGGGCCCCCGACTCCTACCTCTGGATCGCGATCGGGACCGCGGTCGAACTTCGTTATCCCCTGCGGGCCATCGCCGAGGGGAAAAGCTTCGCCGTGGCGACTTTCGGTGATACTCTGACTTGTTCCATTTGTTGGAACCCGGATGACTAGAGAGGGGGGCGGGGTGAATATAGCCAGACACAAACTTCTTTCGCTTTAGGTCGCTTTAGGGTTTCTCTGCACTTCACGGTTAGTAGCACGGCAGCGGAAACAATAGAAATAGAATGCAGAAATGTAGGAAACAAAAACAGACGAAACCAACTAGCAAGATCGCTAACAAGGAGGGTTTACAAGGTTCGGGGATAACTTGTCCCTACTCCTTGGCGTGCCCTTAAGGTGGGCGATCCCTTGATCGTCGGCAGATCAAGCCCCGGTTAACACCGGATAGAAAACAACCTCTTTCTCGGTGGAGAAACCTCTCCACAGTGTTTCAATCACAGATATAGGTTTAAGCACAATGAAACACAAGAAAGATCTTACTTAGCACTTAGCAAAGATAAGAACACAGCAAGCTTCCTCCTGAGCTCCACCCAGCGACGATCTCACTCAAGAACCCTTTCCCCGTGTCTTCTTGCTGTTGGACTCGAAGCTCCTTGTTCCTTCCTCCAAGTGCTCAAGTAAGGGATGGTTGCTTCAAGATTGCAGTAGCTTGCTCAAAGTGATGGAACTTCAGAACACACAAGCAAGTTGTGGAGAACACAAAGTCGCAGCAAGAACTCAAGCAGCAGAACCTCTACCCAGCCAACTCTTCACCGCTCCTTTTGTTCCTCCACTAAGCATCAGGTGACACCATCTCCCTGCAGCCTCCAGCTGCTCACCTGCAACCACCAGCTACCTCTGAGCTCCTCTGGACTCCCTGAGCCTCCCTCAGACCAGCCCCAGACAGCAGCTCCAGCCAGCGCCAGTGCCCGTTGCAACCTGAGATGGAAAAACAGACAAATATGCTCCAAGGAAAGGTCTCCATTGACTCTCCTTGAGTGTTTGAATCTTCCCCTGTCACCTGCAGCTTAATTAGAGTGTTAGTACAGCATATCAAGCAGGAAATCATGTATCAGACGTTGAACGCAGAGAATCGGATACATTCAGACGCGATCAGAGCGTCTGACAGTGCATTTTGAATTAAAGTGATCGGTCACTGGACCGATCAGAGTGCCTCCTGATCGGTCACCAGACCGATCAGGCTGGGTCCAGACCGATCAGGCTCTGTCCTGATCGGTCCCCAACGCTCAATTAGAAATCGCGATTTCTTTGGGACTCTCCTGGATCGATCACCAGACCGATCCCAGGTTGTGGATCGATCACCAGGCCGATCCACCCCTTTATCGGGCGATTTCTGAGCTTCGCAGTCCAAACCTCCTGATCGGTCACCGGACTGATCAGGGAGCCTCCTGATCGGTCACCAGACCGATCAGGTCATGACCAGACAGATCAGGCTCCGTCCTGATCGATCATAGAGAGGAACCCGCGACGCTGGATCGTTCTCCAGAACGATCTGAACAGTGATCCTGATCGGTCACCAGACTGATCAGGAGCAGATTAGCAAGGGAACTCAACCTCACTGTTTGCTCCCTGATCGGTCACCAGACCGATCAGGAGCCAAGCAATGGGTGAAACGCATGCTCCCTGATCGGTCACCAGACCGATCAGTTATCGATGGATCGGTCACCAGACCGATCCACGAAGGAGCACCGTGCCAACTCCCTGATCGGTCACCAGACCGATCCAGGGGCTCCAACCTAGCCTTCCAAGCTAGGGTTTCATCCACCTTAGCCCTCCAAGCTAAGGATTTTTCACCTAACCCTCCAAGTTGGGAATTTGCACCTAACCCTCCAAGTTAGGACTTTTCACCTAGCCCTCTGATAAGTACCATTTTTGTGATTATTTTAGATGTTAAAATCCATGTTTGATCCATGTTTTTATTGCTTAATTCTGATTTTACCCTAGGTTTTGGAACTTTATCTTATTTTGGACTTAATTGCAAAATTACATTAAACTGGATTAATTGGCCACTAAATTTTGGATCTATTTTTGTAGGCACCAAAGGTTCAAGGACTTAGGGCATATTGGGTCAAACTTGAGTCGGAAGTGACCCGGATCCGATTATCAAGCCTACGATTAATCCGGACCGTCCGATTCAAGAGCGGTTAGATCTGAGCCATCCGGGACGATCTGAAGCAATCCGAGCTAGGGTTAGGGTTGATCAAGCTCTATGATCAAGATCTGAAGGTTTCATCCCAATCAGAGCTCAATCAACCGTTGGATCAAGCAAGGAGGGCTCTAGAGCGTCCATTCACAGATAGAGTTGATCTGGACCATCCGTTGCACATCTGGAGGATCCGAGCTACCACGAGGCAGATCCTGACCCCAGATCATCATCATAAAAGTTTGGCTCCAATCAGAGCAAGATCAGCCGTTGGATCTCCTCCGATCAATCTGGGCCGTCCGTTGACACTTATTTAAGCAAAACGCAGCAGCTTCTTCTCGTTGTCGCGTCTCCGCCGCAAGCAGTCGTCTTCTTCGTTTCTTCACTGTTCTTTAGCTAGTTTCTTCACCAAAGGAGGCGCGATCCCTCAATTTCATCCTCAGAGCAAGGGCTAGGTTAGTGAAGAGTTCTCAGTGAGGTTTCAGATTGGATTTTCTGTTCAATAGCAAGCTGCGCGAGGTCTCGGCAGAACTGCTATCCGATTCAACGAACTCAGCTGTGCTCCACTTCCACTGCATCTGAGCTGACCAGAGGGGTTCCCTGGAAGGTTTCGGTCACTCCCAAATCCAAATCGCAAGCCACCACAGCTAGTTTGAAGAATTCGGAGCTGAAATTCAGTTTGGGCATAGTCTGATTCGATTCGGCAGCAGAGAGGGTCTTCACTGATTTGCTGAGCTTGCGGGTTCGAGGCTCACTCTTGCTTGACGACCAAGAAGCACTTGAGCTTAGGGAAGATTGAGGCTTAGTTTAATTAGCTAATTTCATTGTGTTTGTAGCTTAATTTCCATTACTGCCATTGGTTTCGTTTCTGTCTTGAATTTCAGATTGGTTAATTTCGTTTCACACTTGTTCTGTTTAATTAGGTTTCAATTTTTCAAGATTAAGTAACTAGGAATCTTGTGTAGTGAACAATCCATCAAATTTCAGTTTATTTCATAGTTTACTGTTGTGTATCAGTTCATGTCTTTTTTTTAGTTCAGCTTGCGTGTCAAGCATTTCTGCAATTTTTCAGTTTTGTGTTTCTGAATTTGAGTCAAGTTACATTAGTTCTTCTTAATCCTTTCCAAACATTGGCTGTGCGCATTCATTTGCAGTTGCTTTGTTTGTTTGCTTTTGGTTCGGAGTATAATTTCTGCAGTAATTGTCTCTGCATTTCTGAATTCCAGACCTGCAGTCACGTTTTCAATTCTGCCATCTAGATTTGATTTCTGCAATCCTCTGCTTTTTAATTTCTGAAACTGCACAAGTGAGCTGAGTTCTAATTTCGGAACTCATGTGCAGTTTGTTGCATTTAAAAGCAATGGATATCAATCACTGAATTTAGGTTGCAATTTGCGTATCAGCCCTCCTTGCGTGCCATCTCACTATTCCTGCTAGAAATTCTATATCTGCAAATCCCAAGTTTCATCTCTGAAATGGTATCAGTAAAGATTAGCATTGGAGCCTGATTGCATTTGAAATTAAGTTTCTTGTATGATTTTTGTATCCAATTTCTTTCTGTACTGCAATTCTGCATCAGAATCTGTTTTTGCATGAATTCTGCATAAGTTCTGCAATTCGACAATTCATGTTTTAGCTGTGCTTCAATATTCAGTTCCTCATTTACAATCAATTGAATTGAGCTTTTAGGAATCTTATGTGATATTAGCTTGGAGCAATCAACCACAGCTGTAGTTTGGTTTAACATCCCAATCAGTTTCTGAAATTTTGCATGTATCCCTGAATTTCTGCATTCTTGCATATGTTCATTGCAAGTTCACCTCAGGCTTAGCTTTGTATTTGAGTGATCCATGGTTGGTTTGAATTACCAAACTGATTTGGTCAGTGTAAATTTCTGAAGTGGCAGTTTATCATCTCGGTATTCAGCAGCAGCCCTTAGCACAGCAGTTTCTTTTGGCTGCTTATCTAGCTTGCTTAATTTGGCATGATTAAATTTCTGCATTCATTTGTATCAAGAGTACACCTTCTTTTAGTGTTAGTGTTGTGCTTAAAATCAGTTTTATTTTCCTTGGATTTGTCTCTGAATTGGAATATCATTTTGGCACATAATCTTCCTTTTTGCGTATCAAGTAATTTTAGGGCTGCATTTGATTTTCGGTTTTGGATGGTAGATCTTGAAGTTCAACATGATTTGTAGAATCCTTTTGCATTTGCTGGCAGAATTGTTTTCAAAATTGTTTAAGTGCCCCGGTTGATTAAGCTGTCCATTGGTTGAATGATAATTTGCTATCACTTGTTAAGTTCCATGGTTGAATTTTCCTTCATTCTCATTGTGATTCCATTTCTATTTAGAACCCAAATCTTCATTTGAAACCCGAAAACACAAACGACATAAATACAAGCGCGAATCAAACAACGTCAACTAGCCCCGAGAAAAATACGACCTGTGGCCCCTATATTACATTTTCATACTTTTGATTGTAAAAGGGTTTCCAGCAATTCATTGAAATTTTAAATTTGATGAGCCCATACATTTCGTGACAAATTAGCTAGTATATTTGGGCGCGTCAAATTTTTGGCGCCGTTGCCGGGGAAGCAACTAGTTGATTTGTTTGATTTTTGCTTGTATACTTTTGGACATATCACTGGGTTCTATTTCATTTTGCTATATCTTTCATATACGGTTGCTGCCATTTTTCTTGTTTGATTTGTGACAGGGCTGCAAGATTCAAAATGAATTCAACGGAACAATCAGAAATAGTGAAGGCACTGGAGGAGATAAGAAATGTGATAAAGGAGTGGGACTACCAACTAGAACGTAAAGCTCAGTCATCTACTTATCAGAAGCTACCTCAGCCACAATTTCAGCCACTCCAAGAATTCCAGCAGCCATATTTTGATTTCCAGCAGCCCCATTTGAATTTTCAGCATCCGAATGATCAATTTCAGCAGCCCTATCCTAATTTTCAGCAACCAAACTTTCAGTTTCAGCCACCATTTCAACAATTCGAGCCACCACAGCAAGATTTCCAACAATTTCAGCCAAATTCCAGCAATTTCCAGAATTTTCAGAACGGGCAGCCAATTTTCCAGAATTTTCAGCCCAGTTTTCAGCAATTTCAGCCCAATTTTCAGCCTACATTTCAGCATTTTGAACCTCAATTCCAGCAATACAATCAAGGGCAGCAAGTGTGTCAACCATTTCAGCAAGATCCGCCTCAAAACCAGCCATTTTATCAGCCCACACAGCCCTTGAATCAAAATTTTCAGCCTTACAACCAAGGGTTTCAAGGGCAGAATTTTCAGTCTTCGCCACCTAATTTTCCAGACCAAAATCAGAACTTTCAAGGCTACATTTCCCAGCAAAATTTTTCAGCATATCAGCCCTCTAATCAGTTCTTTAATCAGCCCCAACAGTCATGTTTTCAAGGATCTCAGCAAGCTCAACCATTTCACCCTACTTCATCCTTCCAAAATCAATCATGGAGCTTTGCTAATCAAGGAGGTCATGGGAATTCTAGTGCAGAAAATATGCAACAACAAAAGTTGGAGGAGATAGTTCAACAAGTTTTACTATATCAACAACAAGAGAAACAAAGGCAAGCCCAAAAATCAGAACAATCCCCCGGAGTTGGTTTTATATCAGTTCAAGGTGACCCTAGCGCATGGCCAAGTCCTTCTTCGAGTAATCTTGCACATTTGATAGAAGAAGAAGAAGATGATGTACTCATCAAAGTCTGGGCACCTAGAGCATGCATCCCTCCGGAGATTCCTACTCAAAATTCATTTTCAAATGTTTCAGCTCAAGAAGAAGAAATTGAAGCTCCACAGGACCATTCTAGACTTTTATTTTCTGATGATAGCATTATTGATGGTCCTAATTTTTCTGACACTGTTGCTGCAGATATTACAGGAGAAGCATGTAGAGGAGATGATTCCATAGGTGTAGGGGATTGCACTAAGCCCCAGGGACCACCACAAGATTTAGAGAATGAACCAGAAAGTGTAGGGACTTGCTTGGTGGAAGCAAGCACCCAAGGATCACCAGTTGATTGTCCACCAGAGCCTGAGGCTGAAGAGGAGCTTGAACATAACCAGGAGGAGACCACAGATACAGCTACTATTATAGACCCTTCAGGTATTATCCAGCACACTCAGGTAAGTATTTCTCCTCTTTCTTCAGAAAAAAGCAGTGAGGTACCTAGGGATGACTTTATTGATTCTGATGTATTTATTGATATACCTTGTGTAGAGATTTTTTGTGAAAATCCAATAGAGGTACCAAACATTGATTTTATTGATCATCATGCATTACTTGACACATCCATTGTAAATATGAATAGTGAAATAATTTTAGAGGCACCCATAATTGATGTAGTTTGTTATGATGAATCTTTAGATACATCTTTTGTGGATATGACTAGTGAAAATTTCTTAGAAGTGCCTGAAATGGATGTTATTTATTTTGATGAATCTCTTGTTATGTCTTATGCTGAAAATGAATGTGAAAAACTTTTGGAAATACCTGATATTGATTTGATTGGCTGTGACACATTGCATGATACACCCTGGATGAAAAATGATTGTGAAATTTCTATTGATGTGCCAGAACTTGATTTCTTTATTTGTGGTGAGCTCCTGGATGCAAATTTTGTAGAAAATGATTTTGAAAATTTTATTGAGGCACCACAAATTGATTTAATTGGACATGATGCAGATTTGGATTTATTTCATGCAGAGACTGAACTTATATCATTTCTTTCTGACCCTGAACGCTTGAGAGAGGTATTACATGTTTTTGCAGGGTCCAGAAGAGTTCAGGAGTGGGTGCTCCAACTGAACAGACTTCAGCCTCCTGGAAGGACTTCTGAAGGGCATAAAGAAGGAGGAGATGATTTTGCTTTAACTCGAAGAACTCCATTCCTTCAGTGGATTTTAAATCTGAATCGCCTTAGGCCACCAGAGCTAATTTTTGAAAAGTTCAAGTGTGGGGGAGTCAGACATCTCTCAGACACCCAGACACCTCCACTACCATGGTGGAGGCTACTTTTGGATCGACTCCGTCCACCAGAATAAAGGGGAGTTGGATTTTTCTTTTATTTCATTTTTCATTTTCATGCTTCCTAGAATTAGAATTTTCCTTTGATCTGAGTCATTGTAATTACCATGTCTTTGCTTTTAGCACTTTTGCATGAGTAGAAATAAAAGTATCCCTTTAGGTATTCTCCATGGCATGTTAGAGTCTTTTGAAAACAAATTAAATTTGATTGTTAAAACTTAGGATTTGAGCTAATGGATGAAATCTTGGATGCTTGAGTACTACTTGCTTTAGATGCTTGATTGAGGAGTTGAGATGAATCATTTGCACCTAGTGAGATTAGCCTTATTTTGTGATACACATATGTTATTGTGCTCTAGAACTTGCTTAGGTTCTTTCAAAACCATATTTCAATGATTGGATCACATCTATAGAGGCTAATCCATTTATTTTCTTTTCCACATCAATTTTTAGCAATAATCATGTTTATTCTCTTTTTCTCTACTTATTTCTTACTCTTACCCTCACTTTTCTTTGGACTTGTTGTTTGATTTGTTTCTAATGTTATTTTGCCCGAGACGGACAAAGATTTAAGTGTGGGGGAGTGACTAGTGGTTTGAAGAGATTTGGTATCAAAGAGGCAATTTTTAAAAAAAAATTTTTGTCAAGTGAGTTTAATTTGGTATCAAGATCAAGTGAGAAGAAGTGGTCAAAGATGGAAAATAATTGAAGATTCTTGATCATCATTTGAAGATCCAAGGAAGTTGAACCTCAAGTTGAATTCGGCACTCAAAGTTGAAACAAAAACAGTTTGTGCCAAATAGAAAAAAAAAATCTGAAATGATGTGGAGAAAGAAATTGTTGTGCCAAAGTGAGGAAGATGTAATGAAGGTGTTCGGCCATTCTTCTAGAGAATGAATTGCAGCCATGTTGATCTGAATTGAAACCAAGGCAGAATTGTGTCAAGAAGAATTCGGCTGAAAAGAAAAAAAAAAGAGAAAAAAAAAATCTGTGCCATGAAGAAAAATATGAAATTAATGGAGTTTGTAGCACAAATGGAGGAAGAAATCAGTAAAACTTTGCTAAAGTCTGAATTGGGAAGTGCTAAAGTCTGAAGTGAAGCAGGAAAACGCAGAAAAACAACATCTGAAAGAAAGGCATCAAATCTGTAACGAAAACAGAGGGAAAATGCAGCTATGAACTCAAGAAAAAAAGAGCTGGAAATTAAAGGAAAACAAGCTGAATTTGCAGCTGAAAACAAGCTGAATTCCAGCTGGATACAATCGGAATTGAAGCTGAGTTACTTCGACTTTGAGCTGCGGAAAAGATACAAACTGCTGTGCCAAGAAAAATGCAGAAATCTGGGAAAAGGGGGCAGTTATAATAGAGAAAAATCAGTGAATGTAGCAAGGCAGTTTTGTATCAAATCCAAATTGAATCTATGCTTTCTAAATCAGCAATACCTTGCTGCCTTCAAACCGAACTTGCAAAATGATTTTCAGTTAAACAAAACCCTTGGGAGCAGAATTGAAACTGCTGTAAAAAAATTCAGAAACATAAAAGAAGGCAGATTCAAAAACAAGAAGTGGCAGTCCATTTGAAGCTCACGGCAAAGGGCTGAATTGGAGTTGATTCTGATATGGAGTGGGCACAACATGACTGAACTGAATGAGAACAAAAGAGAAAGTTTGTAGCCGAACCTAAAGGAAGAGAAAACAAGAGAAAACAGTTTGAGAAATTGAGAAAAGAGAGAAACAAAAACAAGGGTGGCATGAAATTGAAGACTTAGCACCATTGAAATCATTGAAGTTTCTCTCATCCAAATTGAAGATTAGTTCTACCATCATTCTGACCTTGCTAGAGGATTAAAGAAGAAGAGAAGAATCAGAAAAAGAGAAGAAAGAAAGAAAAATGGCACACAAAAGGAAACTTGGCACATTGAGATAAAAAGGGGTTTTCTTCATCCAAATCAAAGGCAATTACTTAAATTTGACTTCACCACACTTTTGATATCATAGAGGACTGTCAAGATGGGGCAAAGCACATTGGAAACATTTTTAAGCAACCAAGTCTCCCACTCCATCAATTTTTTTCCATTTCCTTAATTTTTATTCCATTTCTCACCATTTTTTATGCTTTTCATTTGTTTTTGTAGATGTTGATCCTATTCATGATTAATGGTGGAGATTAGATAATAAGCAAGCCTATGGTAGTGCAAGAAGCATATGTGTGAGAGTGAGCTCCATCTCCATCACCAACTTAGAATTTAAGAGAGAGCCACCAAAACTTCCCTTGAAAGGCTAGTGATTTAAATTCATCTCAATGACTCATGATAGATGAAAAGGCTAAGTTGTTGATTTAAGGACAAGATACTAATCCATAGAGCTTAGATTTATGAGAATTGACAACCTTAGGTAATTTCTTTTCATTCGCTTCTAATTATGCTTAAGAAAGCCTAAGGGATACTTATTTAGTAGTTTCGCGAGACGCTCAAGGTTAAGTGTGGGGGAGTTGATAAGTACCATTTTTGTGATTATTTTAGATGTTAAAATCCATGTTTGATCCATGTTTTTATTGCTTAATTCTGATTTTACCCTAGGTTTTGGAACTTTATCTTATTTTGGACTTAATTGCAAAATTACATTAAACTGGATTAATTGGCCACTAAATTTTGGATCTATTTTTGTAGGCACCAAAGGTTCAAGGACTTAGGGCATATTGGGTCAAACTTGAGTCGGAAGTGACCCGGATCCGATTATCAAGCCTACGATTAATCCGGGCCGTCCGATTCAAGAGCGGTTAGATCTGAGCCATCCGGGACGATCTGAAGCAATCCGAGCTAGGGTTAGGGTTGATCAAGCTCTATGATCAAGATCTGAAGGTTTCATCCCAATCAGAGCTCAATCAACCGTTGGATCAAGCAAGGAGGGCTCTAGAGCGTCCATTCACAGATAGAGTTGATCTGGACCATCCGTTGCACATCTGGAGGATCCGAGCTACCACGAGGCAGATCCTGACCCCAGATCATCATCATAAAAGTTTGGCTCCAATCAGAGCAAGATCAGCCGTTGGATCTCCTCCGATCAATCTGGGCCGTCCGTTGACACTTATTTAAGCAAAACGCAGCAGCTTCTTCCCGTTGTCGCGTCTCCGCCGCAAGCAGTCGTCTTCTTCGTTTCTTCACTGTTCTTTAGCTAGTTTCTTCACCAAAGGAGGCGCGATCCCTCAATTTCATCCTCAGAGCAAGGGCTAGGTTAGTGAAGAGTTTTCAGTGAGGTTTCAGATTGGATTTTCTGTTCAATAGCAAGCTGCGCGAGGTCTCGGCAGAATTGTATCCGATTCAACGAACTCAGCTGTGCTCCACTCCACTGCATCTGAGCTGACCAGAGGGGTTCCCTGGAAGGTTTCGGTCACTCCCAAATCCAAATCGCAAGCCACCACAGCTAGTTTGAAGAATTCGGAGCTGAAATTCAGTTTGGGCATAGTCTGATTCGATTCGGCAGCAGAGAGGGTCTTCACTGATTTGCTGAGCTTGCGGGTTCGAGGCTCACTCTTGCTTGACGACCAAGAAGCACTTGAGCTTAGGGAAGATTGAGGCTTAGTTTAATTAGCTAATTTCATTGTGTTTGTAGCTTAATTTCCATTACTGCCATTGGTTTCGTTTCTGTCTTGAATTTCAGATTGGTTAATTTCGTTTCACACTTGTTCTGTTTAATTAGGTTTCAATTTTTCAAGATTAAGTAACTAGGAATCTTGTGTAGTGAACAATCCATCAAATTTCAGTTTATTTCATAGTTTACTGTTGTGTATCAGTTCATGTCTTTTTTTTAGTTCAGCTTGCGTGTCAAGCATTTCTGCAATTTTTCAGTTTTGTGTTTCTGAATTTGAGTCAAGTTACATTAGTTCTTCTTAATCCTTTCCAAACATTGGCTGTGCGCATTCATTTGCAGTTGCTTTGTTTGTTTGCTTTTGGTTCGGAGTATAATTTCTGCAGTAATTGTCTCTGCATTTCTGAATTCCAGACCTGCAGTCACGTTTTCAATTCTGCCATCTAGATTTGATTTCTGCAATCCTCTGCTTTTTAATTTCTGAAACTGCACAAGTGAGCTGAGTTCTAATTTCGGAACTCATGTGCAGTTTGTTGCATTTAAAGCAATGGATATCAATCACTGAATTTAGGTTGCAATTTGCGTATCAGCCCTCCTTGCGTGCCATCTCACTATTCCTGCTAGAAATTCTATATCTGCAAATCCCAAGTTTCATCTCTGAAATGGTATCAGTAAAGATTAGCATTGGAGCCTGATTGCATTTGAAATTAAGTTTCTTGTATGATTTTTGTATCCAATTTCTTTCTGTACTGCAATTCTGCATCAGAATCTGTTTTTGCATGAATTCTGCATAAGTTCTGCAATTCGACAATTCATGTTTTAGCTGTGCTTCAATATTCAGTTCCTCATTTACAATCAATTGAATTGAGCTTTTAGGAATCTTATGTGATATTAGCTTGGAGCAATCAACCACAGCTGTAGTTTGGTTTAACATCCCAATCAGTTTCTGAAATTTTGCATGTATCCCTGAATTTCTGCATTCTTGCATATGTTCATTGCAAGTTCACCTCAGGCTTAGCTTTGTATTTGAGTGATCCATGGTTGGTTTGAATTACCAAACTGATTTGGTCAGTGTAAATTTCTGAAGTGGCAGTTTATCATCTCGGTATTCAGCAGCAGCCCTTAGCACAGCAGTTTCTTTTGGCTGCTTATCTAGCTTGCTTAATTTGGCATGATTAAATTTCTGCATTCATTTGTATCAAGAGTACACCTTCTTTTAGTGTTAGTGTTGTGCTTAAAATCAGTTTTATTTTCCTTGGATTTGTCTCTGAATTGGAATATCATTTTGGCACATAATCTTCCTTTTTGCGTATCAAGTAATTTTAGGGCTGCATTTGATTTTCGGTTTTGGATGGTAGATCTTGAAGTTCAACATGATTTGTAGAATCCTTTTGCATTTGCTGGCAGAATTGTTTTCAAAATTGTTTAAGTGCCCCGGTTGATTAAGCTGTCCATTGGTTGAATGATAATTTGCTATCACTTGTTAAGTTCCATGGTTGAATTTTCCTTCATTCTCATTGTGATTCCATTTCTATTTAGAACCCAAATCTTCATTTGAAACCCGAAAACACAAACGACATAAATACAAGCGCGAATCAAACAACGTCAACTAGCCCCGAGAAAAATACGACCTGTGGCCCCTATATTACATTTTCATACTTTTGATTGTAAAAGGGTTTCCAGCAATTCATTGAAATTTTAAATTTGATGAGCCCATACATTTCGTGACAAATTAGCTAGTATGTTTGGGCGCGTCACCCTCCAAGCTAGGACTTTTCACTCAACTCTTCCGGATTAGGACTTTTCCAAACCTAGCCCTCCAAGCTAGGACCTGACCCTCCAAGCCAGGACTTTTTCACCTAACTCTCCAAGTTGGGACTTTTCACCTAACCCTCCAAGTTAGGACTTTTCACCTAGCCCTCCAAGATAGGACTTTTCACCCAACCCTTCCGAATTAGGACTTTTCAACACCTAGCCCTCCAAGCTAGGATTTTCTACACCTAACCCTCCAGGTTAGGATTTTCCAATACCTAACCCTCCAAGCTAGGATTTCCCATACCCTGCCTGATCCCCGATCAAGACTTAATCATAATCATCATAATCATCAACCTAAACTAAAATCGGTGTCAACACCAAAATAACAATCAGGGTCAGACTGCATCAACAATCTCCCCCTTTTTGTTGTTTGACAATCCGATTTTAAGTTTAGGGATTCTCAATCAATTTGTCAACTTTCAGAATCATAGGGGAATCAAGATCCTCCCCCTACAATATAATCATCCTAAACTTAACCAACCAACACTCTCCCCCTTTGTCGAACACCGAAAAGGGTCTAGAGGGGCTGTTAAGTTTAACCATACTCCCCCTCAATCCTAGGGGTATCCCAAAACAATAAAGATTTGATTGTAATTTTGGAACACATATGACATCATGTGACAAGATAGATCAAGATATAACATTCACATGCAGCATATGAACATGACATTGTAAGCATAATCATGGCAATGTAGCATGAGACAAATTGTTCGATGCAAGTAAATTCAGTAAAGTTAATATCATGCCATAACAGACAAAAATCAAGCCGGACACATCCGTCAAATAGTCAGAATTTATCAAACATGATCATAGAGCAGTCAATCGTCAACTGGATCATCGTCTGAATCATCAATGTATATGATATCTCCTGGTGAAATGCCACTGGGGGACGCACCATCCGGAAATGTATGATGATACCACTCCTCATACCATGTGTCCTGTAGTGAGCTGACCTCAGAGATGTTGGATGCTAGAGCACCTAGACAGTGATCGAAAGACTGAAACTCTGAGCGGACCTCCTGTCGCCAGAGCTCGGAGATATGCAACTCGCGCTCCAGCATCCGCTCTAGCTCCGCAACTTGCCAGCGGAGGTCAGGAGTCCACTCATCGTAATCTGCTGTAACAGCGGGCCGCTCCTGGGTATGGTCTGCTCCTGATAATTCCCCCACACGTCCACGACCCTTCCACCGTAGCCCCTGCGGCCCGACAACAATGCCGGATTGAGCGAGCATGCGACGATCCAAGCGGCAGTCCTATCGAACCATGGGCACAATGCGGCCCTGTGAAACATCGATACCTACGGACTCCAGCCAAGCAATAATGATATGGCCAAAGGGCATGTAGACTGTCTGGCTGGACATCAGACCGTGGACGATGATGGAGAAGTAGATGGAAGTCACTGGATCAAAATCTAACTGCTGATGCATCCCGTAGAGCATCAAGCAGTGGAATGGATGAATCTCATCTAGGTCCTTTGTAGTGGTAGGAATAAGACAATTTGTGATAATCTTAAACAAAACATAATCAATGGGAGAAAGATGAAGAGCAGGAAATGTGGGAAAGTCACGGTCACGCTCACTGGAACCCTTTGGCCTGGGATGACCTAGAAAATGCTCATAGATGGAGTCAGGAGTGACTCCAGCAAAGGGAACTGGTAGGGGATCCGGAAGATAGGGATAGAGTGAAAAGGCATTCTCGGACCGGCGACATCCAAGAAAGGTAGTGAACGCAGATAAAGTAAAGTCAAGGTCAACACTACCTACACGGGTCCTCCACCCCGTGCCCTCTCCACTAACCATATTATTATAGAATTCAGAAACCAAATCAAAGTTTATTGGTCTCTCTAAGAAAAGGATGGGTTGAAGTTCATAGTATTCAATAATTTGTCGTATCGTGGGACAATGTTCATAAATGTAGTTTTGATCCACCAATCGACATGACATGAGTTTGAAGTTATGCCATTGAAAGTCTAGAGCAAAATGGATATTCTGAAATCGGGTATGCGGAGGCGGTGGTGGTCTTAATGGAGGTGTAGATGATGAAGGGCCTTTGCCCTTTGAGCTTCCCCCCAATGGTTCCTTTCCCTTAGAAGATATTCTAAAGATTGGAATAGGTCATGACAGCGGATTTGATCAAGAGGAGTGAATCGAATCATGATATAGGTTAAGGTTTGATCAAAATATAGAATGTAATCAACGACCCAATCAGAGAATATAAGATAAAACATTTGATCAAAAGAAGGAAAATAATGAAGTGAAAAAGAGATTTGGTCACGGATAACATAATCATAAGGTTAAACATTTGATCAAGAAGGTCCCGGCCAAAACAAAGGTCACGGCACAACACAAAGGTCACGGCACAACACACCAAAACATGATTAGCTTCAAATATAAACACTATAGACTGATTTGTAAGGAAAACTGAGACAAAAGCTTACTTAGGTGCCATTGACGAACTTCTTGAAGATTTGAAGAGGTTGCGCACCAAAAAGCTCTCGCCGAAAGAGATGAGCGCAAGAAAACCTTAAATGAGAGGGAGAGACTTCACAGGAAGAAGGAAGAACTTGTAGTAGTCCTTCCCAGGATCACACGCACAGAAGCTCTCTCGAGGAAGAAGAGGACGCAGGGAGGTTTCTCGCTCACGATGAAGTGCACAAGTGGTGATTCGGCGCTAAGGTTCGGCAATGAGGGGTTTTGGAAGAGTTAATCGGTTGGTGGATCGATCCACCAACCAAACTTTAATGCGATTGAACGGATCACCGTTCGATCTGGAAATGCCTAGACCGATCAGGCTCCAGCCTGATCGGACTGGCCTGGGCCTGATCGGTCGGGTGACCGATCAACAGGCTCCTGATCGATCGGCTGATCGATCAGGAAGCGAACAGTAGGTTCGGATGAAATCCTGGAAGCCCCCTGATCGGTCTGTGGACCGATCACAATAGTGTGCCAGATCGGTCTGGGGACCGATCTAGGCCAGGCTAGAATTAAGAAATCTCGCGAAGTTCCTGTGACCCCTCTGATCGGTCTGTGGACCGATCGTTATAGGATGAAGTCAGATCGGTCCGGGGACCGATCAACCCTACTCCTGATCGGTCCGGTGACCGATCAGGGTTCCTGAAACTCCCAGATACGATCTGAAACTTTCAGTTTCAGATTGTTACACGATTTCCCAAGGGATATGGTGAAGGATATCGATCTTGAAAGCTGTCCCTCGTCTATAATTGATCCCCAACCAAGGATCAAAGGTCCTTAGGGTTTGAACAAGTCACTTTGCTCCACCCAAGTGGAGTCAAACTCAAACAACAATCATTCAAACAATTTGTGCCAAATCCAAGTTTCCAATCAAGTTTCCTTGATTGGAATGTCCAAGTATGATCATGGAGCCAAATACACATATGTTATGCATTGGTTTTTCCCATACTTGGTCACCGAAGTGATTATTATCTCGTCAACTTAATTTCTCAAGGGATGCATTGGCATTTTGAGAAATTGAGTTGATCTTAACATCTCACCCCATATCTAGCAAACAAAAATGTTTTGTTAAACCTTATAGTTTGTGTGAGATGT
Organism: Boesenbergia rotunda; assembly: GCA_024364735.1. NCBI lineage: Eukaryota > Viridiplantae > Streptophyta > Magnoliopsida > Zingiberales > Zingiberaceae > Boesenbergia > Boesenbergia rotunda. The sequence continues at coordinate 51,352 of JAGFNQ010002453.1, forward strand.
CCCCAAAGTTACACAATTGTATCCCAACAATTTCGAAATGATCACAAAGGGTTTTGGATGCGTTTTGAAATTCATGAAGCACGACACATTCCCAACTTCCTTCTTAGGAAACTAAATTCATTTTCGGGGAGTGGTTTAGTGAAAATGTCAGCGAGGTTTGATTTGGACTCTACATGTGAGAGTGCAATATCTCTCCTAGCTACATGATCCCTAATGAAGTGGTGGCGTACTTAAATATGTTTGGTCCTAGAATGATGGACTGGATTCTTAGTTAGGTTAATTGTGCTAATGTTGTCACATAACACTTGCACACCCTTGTAACTCAATCCATAGTCCTCTAGAGTGTGAATCATCCACAACAATTGCGATACGCTCTCTCCCATAGCAATATACTCTGTCTCGGTCGTGGAGAGAGCAACACAATGTTGCTTCCGACTTGACCAACTAACTAAAGATGAACCTAAGAATTGGCAACCCCCACTTGTGCTTTTCCGGTCCAACTTACATCCAGCATAGTCGGAATCCGTATAGCCAATTAAATCAAATGATTCGGTACAGGGTACCAAAGACCAACTCCTATTGTGCCTTTAAGATATCTCAAAATTCGCTTAACAGCAATTAAATGAGATTCCTTGGCACAGACTTGATACCTAGCGCACATACCCACAGCGAAAAGAATATCAGGTTGACTAGCTGTGAGGTATAGCAAACTCCCTATCATGCTTCGATATTGAGTCAAATCAACGGGTTTACCACTCTCATCATTGTCTAATCTTGTGTTCGTAGTCATGGGAGTGGTTACCTCTTTTTACTCACTCATATTGAATTTGTGGAGCATTTCTTGTGTGTATTTCGATTGGTGCACATGGATCCCATCTCGGGTTTGTTTAATTTCGAGTCCAAGGAAGAAAGTCAACTCTCCCACTAGACTCATTTCAAATTCACTTTCCATGTGTCCAATGAATTCATTTAAATAGCCCTTGTTGTTTGAGCCACAAATTATGTCATTGACATATACTTGGGCCACAAAAATATTGTCACCATCTCTACGTAGAAATAGTGTAGGGTCAATTTGGCCTCTAACGAAGCCTTTGTCAATTAAGAATGTCGACAACCGCTCGTACCAAGCTCGGGGTGCTTGTTTGAGGCCATAAAGTGCCTTTTTGAGCTTGAACACGTGGTTTGAAAATTCAGAACTCTCAAACCCCGGAGGTTGTTCGACATAGACCTTTTCCCTAATCAAACCATTTAGAAAAGCCGATTTGACATCCATTTGGTATAATTTGAAGTCTCGATGTGCCGCAAACGCAAGCATCAATCGGATGGATTCTAATCGTGCCACGGGAGTATAGGTCTCATCATAATCAAGGCCTTCAACTTGACTGTAGCCCTTGGCTACTAAGCATGACTTGTTTCTAATGATTTCTACCTTATGGTTCAATTTGTTTTTGAAGACCCATTTGGTTCCAATGATGGTGGTCTTCTTAGGTCTAGGGACTAAGTCCCAAACTTGACTCCTTTCAAATTAACCTAGTTCATCTTGCATTACAATGAACCAATCGGGATCACTTAATGCTTCATCAATTTTTCTAGGCTCAATTTCGGAAATTAGAGCAACTTCATTAGCCTCATTCCGAAAGAATGATCCTGTCCTAACCCCATGATGGATGTCTCCAACAATTTGGTCTTGGGGATGACTAGAGGCTAATCTAGTTTGCCTAGGTGTTGGTGGTGCTTCTTGAATAGGTTCACTAGACATAAGCTCAGCCTCAGGATCCGGCTGATCAATGGGTTGTCTAGGCTCACCGTCATCGGATTCATCACCATCAACAAAATTTGGACTCTCATTCAAACTTAGTCTCCTAAGTTCGAATTGGACTTCATCTTCTGGTTGACCATTGACTTTCGGAATTTCTTCAAAAACAACATCAGAAGACTCTTCAATTAATCTAGATTTCTTGTTGTAGACTCGATAGACTTTGCTAACTAGGGAATACCCGACTAGTATCCCTTCATCAGCCTTTGCCGTGAACTTTCCAAGGTGGTCCTTGGTGTTTAGAATGAATACCTTACAACCAAACACCCTAAGGTGTTTAACCGTAGGTGGTTTCCCAAACCAAAGTTCATGGGGAGTCTTTCCTAAAAACCTATGGATGAGGACTCGATTTTGCACATAGCAAGCTGTATTTACAGCTTCAGCCCATAAGTAACTCGGGAGTGAGTACTCATTAAGCATGCTTCGTGCAGCCTCTTGTAGAACACGATTCTTCCTCTCTACAACACCATTTTGTTGTGGTGTTCTCGGAGTGGAGAACTCATGTCTATAACCTCTATCTTGACAAAATTCTAAAAATCGTTGGTTTTGAAATTCACCTCCATGATCACTTCTAATTGTCTTAATTGTTGATGATTTTTCATTTTCAACTCTTCTACAAAAAGAAATGAAAACATCTAAGGTTTGGTTCTTATATTTTAAAAAGTAGGTTCATGTATATCTAGTGAAATCATCAATGATCACAAAACAATATCTACTTCCATTCAATGATATGATAGTACTACAATCAAATAGATCCATGTGAAGTAAATCTAAAGCTGTAGAAGTACTTACAGTGCTCTTACCTTTATGTGTAGATTTCGTTTGCTTTCCCATTTGACATGCATCACAAAGTTTGTCCTTTTCATACTTGATGCTTGGTAAGCCACGAACTAATCCCTTGTTGGCTAACATCCGGATGTTCTTCATGTTCACATGTGCAAGTATCCAGTGCCAAAGGGTGGACTTTTCGTCTTTTGACATAAAACACTTAGCAAAAGCATTAGTAGCACTTTTAAATGAAACTTGATAAATATTGTCTACTCTTGTTCCTACTAGTACCATGTCCAAGGTGTCATGTTGTCTAACTAGACATTGATTTGGTTGAAAATCAATTGTGTAACCTGTGTCACACAATTGACTGACACTTAGGAGATTAAATGTCATCCCCTTGACTAGAAGGACATTTGAAATTCTAAGACATTCGGATATTTGAATGTCTTCCTATTCCTACGACCTTAAGACTACCATTGTTACCAAATGAAACATTATCTCTACTTTTCTTGTGAAGTGTGGTAAACAATGATCTATCCCCGGTCATGTGTTTGAAGCATCCACTATCAAAGAACCAAGTTGATAGATGCTCCCCCTCAATCATAACCTACACAATTCGAAAAATAGAAGTTTTAGGTACCCAAACCTTGGGACCTAAAGCATCAACTAAACAAGACTTAGGCACTCATGCCTTGACAACTTTCTTTTGGACCTTGGGTGTCCTAGATTGTCTCATATCAGTCCTAGATATAAGAGACACAAATGAAGATTCTTTAGGGCGGTAACCAATACCGACCCTATTGTAGACTGCCCTTTGGGCATTCAAGATCATGTCTAGGGTTTTAGAGCTAGTTGAAAACTTCTCAAGAATATTCTTGAGTTTCTCAACTTCACTCTTTAATGATTGGTTTTCTTCTACTAGCAAATCATCATGCAAATCATCTACATCTTCAACCTTAGAGGATTTCAAACTTTCAACCTCAAGTTTCAATGACTTAATCTCATCTTCTAACATTTCAACATGCAAGTCATCTATATTATCATCCCTAGATGCTTTCAATTGATCAATTTCTAATTGCAATGATTTAACCTTATTTTTAGACTTCTTTAGCATATTGGTTAAACATGCAATAGCTCTATAACATTTCTTAAACTCGGGAGAAGTTACCTCTTCATCATCCGAAGATGATGAAGTCGCGTTTGAGGAGTTGGAAGATTCATCACTGCTCTCTTGATCTCCCAATGCCATGAGTGTCACATGCCTTGTGCTCTTCTCCTCCTTCTTCTTTAGCTTTGGGCATTCATTCTTGAAATGACCTTTCCTACCATACTCAAAGCAAGAAGCATTAGTCTTATCAACTTTAGCTTCACTAGAATTACCTCTACCCTTGAAGCGTCGACCCCTTCTCATCATCCTTCTCACAAAGTTCGCCATCTCGGAGGATGAGGAGTCGCTACCATCTTCCTCGGAATCGGACTCGAATTCGGAAGAGGATGAAGATGAAGTGACTTCCTTCTCCTTCTTCTTCTTATTGGATCGATCCCCTGCAACTAAGGCAATCCCCTTCTCCTTGGGGCCTTTGTTAGCCATTTCATGTAATTCCATTTCACAAAACAAATCATCTAACTTAACAATGGATAAATCCTTGGATACTTTGTAGGCATCCACCATGGATGACCACAAAGTATTCCTTGGAAATGCTTTTAGTACATACCTCACAAGGTCGCAATTCTCGACCTTTTCATCAATTGAATGAAGCCCATTGAGGACTTCTTTGAACCGGCTATGGAGCTCACTTACCGATTCATTTTCCTTCATGGAGAGATTTTGTAATTGGTTGAGAAACAAATCCCTCTTGGCAATTCTTGAGTCTCGAGTGCCCTCGTGGAGTTCGATGAGCTTGTTCCACAAGTCATTTGCACTTGTGAAGGGACCAACCTTGATTAGTTGGTCTTTGTTCTTGCCGCATTGTAGAGTGACAACCGCCTTCGCGTCGGCTTCACTCTTCCGAGTTTGTTCGGCTGTCCACCGCCATGATTCAAGTTCCTTACCTTCATCATCCTTAGGAGGAGTGAAACCCTCCTTCACCGCGAACCAAGTGTTGATGTCCATCTTCAAATAATACTCCATCTTTGATCTCCAATATTGGAAATCAGCGCCATCAAAGAAAGGAGGTCGGGTGGTGGAAAATCCTTCTCTCAACGCCATGGATGATAGCTCTCGGTTGTTAATCCACAAAAACAGAGCCCCAAGCTCTGATACCACTTGTTGGAACCCGGATGGCTAGAGAGGGGGGGGTGAATATAGCCAGACACAAACTTCTTTCGCTTTAGGTCGCTTTAGGGTTTCTCTGCACTTCACGGTTAGTAGCATGGCAGTGGAAACAATAGAAACAGAGTGCAGAAATGCAGGAAACAAAAACAGACGAAACCAACTAGCAAGATCGCTAACAAGGAGGGATTACAAGGTTCGGGGACAACTTGCCCCTACTCCTTGGCGTGTCCTTAAGGTGGGCGATCCCTTGATCGTCGGCAGATCAAGCCCCGGTTAACATCGGATAGAAAGCAACCTCCTTCTCGGTGGAGAAACCTCTCCACAGCGTTTCAATCATAGATATGGGTTTAAGCACAATGAAACATAAGAAAGATCTTTCTTAGTACTTAGCAAAGACAAGAACACAGCAAGCTTCCTCCTGAGCTCCACCCAGCGACGATCTCACGCAAGAACCCTTTCCCCGTGTCTTCTCGCTGTTGGACTCGAAGCTCCTTGTTCCTTCCTCCAAGTGCTCAAGCAAGGGATGGTTGCTTCAAGATTGTAGTAGCTTGTTCAAAGTGATGGAACTTCAGAACACGCAAGCAAGTTGTGGAGAACACAAAGTCGCAGCAAGAACTCAAGCAGCAGAACCTCTACCCAGCCAACTCTTCTCCGCTCCTTTTGTTCCTCCACTAAGCATCAGGTGACACCATCTCCCTGCAGCCTCCAGCTGCTCACCTGCAACCACCAACTACCTCTGAGCTCCTCTGGACTCCCTGAGCCTCCCTCAGACCAGCCCCTGACAGCAGCTCCAGCCAGCGCCAGTGCCCGTTGCAACCTGAGATGGAAAAACAGACAAACCTGCTCCAAGGAAAGGTCTCCATTAACTCTCCTTGAGTGTTTGAATCTTCCCCTGTCACCTGCAGCTTAATCAGAGTGTTAGCACAACATATCAAGCAGGAAATCATGTATCAGACATTAAACGCAGAGAATCGGATACGTTCAGACGCGATCAGAGCGTCTGACAGTGCATTTTGAATTAAAGTGATCGGTCACCGGACCGATCAGAGAGCCTCCTGATCGGTCACCAGACCGATCAGGCTGGGTCTAGACCGATCAGGCTCCGTCCTGATCGGTCCCCAACGCTCAATTAGAAATCGTGATTTCTTTGGGACTCTCCTGGATCGATCACCAGACCGATCCCAGGTTGTGGATCGATCACCAGACCAATCCACCCCTTTATTGGGCGATTTTTGAGCTTTGCAGTCCAAACCTCCTGATCGGTCACCGAATCGATCAGGGAGCCTCCTGATCGATCACCAGACCGATCAGGGAGCCTCCTGATCGGTCACCAGACCGATCAGGTCATGACCAGACAGATCAGGCTCCGTCCTGATCGATCATAGAGAGAACCCGCGACGCTGGATCGTTCTTCAGAACGATCTGCACAGTGATCCTGATCGGTCACCAGACCGATCAGGAGCAGATCAGCAAGGGAACTTAACCTCACTGTTTGCTCCCTGATCGGTCACCAGACCGATCAGGAGCCAAGCAATGGGTGAAACGCATACTCCCTGATCGGTCACCAGACCGATCAGTCATCGATGGATCGGTCACCAGACCGATCCACGAAGGAGCACCGTGCCAACTCCCTGATCGGCCACCAGACCGATCTAGGGGCTCCAACCTAGCCTTCCAAGCTAGGGTTTCATCCACTTTAGCCCTCCAAGCTAAGGATTTTTCACCTAACCCTCCAAGTTGGGAATTTGCACCTAACCCTCCAAGTTAGGACTTTTCACCTAGCTCTCCAAGCTAGGACTTTTCACTCAACTCTTCCGGATTAGGACTTTTCCAAACCTAGCCACTCCAAGCTAGGACCTGACCCTCCAAGCCAGGACTTTTTCACCTAACTCTCCAAGTTGGGACTTTTCACCTAACCCTCCAAGTTAGGACTTTTCACCTAGCCCTCCAAGCTAGGACTTTTCACCTAACCCTTCCGAATTAGGACTTTTCAACCCCTAGCCCTCCAAGCTAGGATTTTCCACACCTAACCCTCCAGGTTAGGATTTTCCAATACCTAGCCCTCCAAGCTAGGATTTCTCATACCCTGCCTGATCCCCGATCAGGACTTAATCATAATCATCATAATCATCAACCTAAACTAAAATCGGTGTCAACACCAAAACAACAATCAGGGTCAGACTGCATCAACACCATTTCCTCCGAGGTTTGGTGTCTGCTTCCTCAGTGAACTTCTTCTTCAAGGCATGACACTCCTCTATGGAGTGAGTCGAACTGCCATGATAATTGCAGTATTTGGGCCCTGACTCCGGCTGCTCGGTGTCTACCGTCTCCACCAGCCGCCGCTTGCCGATCCAGTGATCCTTCCCGGGCGGCAGGTCTTTTCCCCGTGTCGGAGCTAGGGGCTCCCTCCTATCTGATCGAGGGGCTGCCGGAGGAGGAGCTCCAACTGGATCCTTGCGCCGGGCGTGCTGTACTTCTTCTACATTAACATGCTTGACTGAGCGTCCCAGCAAATCATCAAAGCTGGCTGGGGGCTTCCTCACCAAGGATCGGAAGAAGTCCCCTTCAGTGAGCCCTTGGGTGCAAGCGCTGACGAGTATCTCCGATGTCGCGCTGGGTACGTCCTGTGCCACTCGGTTGAACCTCTGTATGTACTCCTTGAGCGATTCCTTGGACTTTTGCTTGAGGGCGAACAGATTAAGTGTCGTCTTCTGGTAGCGCCGACTACTCGCGAAATGATGGAGGAATGTTGTCTTGAATTCCGCAAAGGAGTTGATGGAACCTTGTGGCAACCTCTGGAACTACCGCTGAGCTGCTCCAGACAAAGTGTTCAAAAACACCCGGCACTTCACCCCGTCACTATATTGGTGCAGAAGTGCCGCATTCTCGAATTTACAGATGTGATCCTCTAGATCAGTCTTCCCATCATACTCAGGGATCCCCGGCCCACGGAACTGCTTCGGCATGGAGTCCTCGACAATCTCGGACAAGAAAGGGGTAGAGGGAGTCTTCTGAAAGATCTTGGGTCCATCCCACTTCCTCGGTCCCTCTTCATGCCTCTGAGCACTGGAGGCCACCGAATGAGCCTTTTCCTCATCTCCAGGGGATTCTCTCTGAGGGCTTTGGGCGGCTCCATCCTGTCGCTCAACAGGGGTGACGGATCTTCAGGAATGCGAGGCGGAGACTCTGGGGATCTCCTCCCTTGCCGGACCCACTGGTTGTGGGGCAGTCTGTTCGATTTGGTGTTGCTCCAGAGCTTCTTTGATGGCGTTAGCCACCAGACGGTCAAAATCCTCTCGTGTGAGGGTGAGGAGTTGTCCCTCCGATCCTGCAATCGGTGCTCCTTCAGGTGCTTTGCTAGTTTCCCACATATAGCGCCAAATTTATTCTGGAAGGAGTCGTCGGCGATGACCAGTCACTGAGGCTCAGCCCCTGTGGAAGTTACCGCGCCATGGAGGAACTTGGGGTCCTGCAAAGTTAACACGAGCGTTAGGGGACAAGCCGACAGGGGTCGGGCGGAGTCCACTCCGACGCTCAAGTTAGTAGGTTATCCGATGTGTAATCACAATGAGAAAGAAAGACAGTATGTAAAACAAGAGATTGTAACCCCCCTACCGGAAGGGTTGAACTACCTTTTATACCGATGACGCCGGGATAGACGTAGCCCCTGATCAGTGCCGCATCTCCTGCACTTAAGCCACGTCTCCCCCTTTATTCGGTGGTCAATGGATATCCTTTTGAAAAAGTCGGCTCCATCATCGGCTTCAGCCCGTTGCGAGATTCAGGGGACGTGAAGACCTTTTATGATGGGGGTGCTTATCCACACCTCGAGGGAGGTCAGCATCTGAGGTCGGTTGCTGCGGGGACTCCACCCCCAAGGAGAGCTCGGGGTCTTCACATGCTACGGCTCCCGAGGTGCTCTCGGGGCCTAACCCCCCGAGATGCCCCCAAGAGGGATTTCTAGCTGTCCCTCCCGGGCATGTCACCCTCGGGGATTCCCGGGACCCTAGATGGAGGGTTATCTCAACCTACCGCTATTGTGTTGGACAGCTTCTTCATCATTCGTCCCGTCCAAGGCTCGCTCAACCCTATCATACCTATTGGCCAACAACTGAACCCTGCATCCTGTTTATTAATTAAGTCTCAAAGATGGAAAGAAAACATCACATTATGTCTTAGGTAACATACATGATCAGAGGCCTATGCTGCTTCATGTAACTGAACCAAAATAGTTGGAAGAACAATAATCACAGGTCTATGCTGATGGATTGGCATGCATGGGAGGTGTGTCGGCATATTTCCAATTTACTGGCTCAAAACTACCGTATGACCTATAACCTGCAACCTCTTCTTCCCGTACCGCGTCAGACAATTCTTCCAAATCCTCCTTTGTGAGCTTTACCTTCAAAGACTCAATGTTTACATCCAAGTTCTTCACCTTGGTTGTACCTGAGAGGTCAAAATAGAATTATCAATTAAATCCAGCAAGAATTTCATGGGTACTCTTAGATGTTTGAAAATAAATAAGAATTTCAAATATATTATCATTGGTAACAAGTCCGCCACAATAAGTCATATCATGCAATTCTCAATTTCTCGTGATGAAATAGTAATAGAAGTGCTGCGTGCATGTATAAGTCAATGATTCAACAAATTCTTAATCAGATCAAACAAGGATAAGACCATCTAGAAACTACGCATAAATTCAACATATCCCCATGAAATAACTCGGGTACAATCTTTTATAGGATGGTTTCGGAAGACACTATCTGCAGATATCAGTAGCTGATAATGAAAATTTATGAATTTTAATGGCTACTCATTTTCTCAATGATGTTATCATCTGGAGATTACCAGGAGGAAAAATGCTAACCTCATGAATCTTTGTAAGTGCTTCAAGTTAATTTTTGAATAAGAGCTAAAGAGGAGACTAGAATCATTTTTTCTGAGCCATCATTTCTGATACATCACAACCATCTCTAAGGCTTCCAAATTTACAGGAAATATGGAGGTAGATTCTGCTAAGAGTACAATTTCTCCTGTTATTGACTAAATAAGCTTTATGCACAAGAACCCAACTATCTTTTTCTTGTAAATTACTAACGACATCCAATTTTATAATCTTTCCATACCAAGTGAAGACTTAGCAACTCTGTAGCTATAGTTTTATATGCAATTTGTGATTTGTTTACAAAATTTTAAAAGGGAAGGATGCTATATTGGTCCATTCATAAGAACACTTGGTTTAAAAACTCTCTGCTTCATGCAGAATTTCAATCTACTTTACCAAACACTTTTTATTGACAGCATGCATCAACTTTTGGTAAAAGCTCTTATATGAAAAGACCAGCCCCCACGGGCTGATCGGATGGTAAGGCGCCTGGTCGATTTGGTCGAGGTCACAGTTTGAGGGTCGCCAGTTGTGCACGGGGATAAAACCCTGGTCTGCTGGCATTAATTCCCTCGACCCCAGGCGCCTCACCACATCAGTGATAACCGTGATTTACCTCCTTCGTGTTGGTCCTGGGACGGGCTGGCGGGGCGCTGGGGGCGAGCGTTTCGCCTTTTGGTCTTATATGAAAAGACCAAATTCCCGAGAAAAATTTCACATAGAAACAATGATCAATGTTAATAACAGAAAAGGAAGTGAAGATTCGTGGATGAAGATTAAAAAACTAGGAAAAGGAACAAATAGATCAAGAACACTGCATACAAATATCTCAAATAGAATATTCATATAACAGAAATTCTACAATGAGAAACTGGAAAAATAAATACAGGAAAATAATTTAATTTTTCCTAAGAAGGTTTCTACATAGAGGTCAAAAGAAATAAGATTCTTTTTTCATTTAAAGAAACTAACCCCTTCATTCACCTAGCTAAAGGAACTGAATTCATTCCAATTAAGAAATAAATTAACTGGATTAGAGAATTGGTATCGTCCAAGAAATTTGTGTGTGTTTGTCAGTGTGGCTCCGCATGCTCGCTTACATGATCCAAATAATTGATGGTCATCAATTATTGAAATCCTAGAAAGAATTGAGTACTTTTATCTAATTTCGATAGATAGCAGAGTCTTGTAGGTGAGACTACAACATTAACCAAGAAATGAAACGTAGATGGGTTTTACATAGTGTTCTAAAAGGTGACGCCTAGGACAGCCTAGGCGCTGGGCGGTTGCCCACCGCCCCGCCTTTTGCAAAAGCGATACCTCTAGGCGTCATCATATTAATCTGCCACATAGGCGGCTTGGGCACCGCCTACACGGGGGCGGCTGTTTTTCTTTTTATAGAACCCTGCTAAATCGATTGGTCAGTCGGTTGAATCGATTGACTAATCAATTGGTAGGAGTTTTGCGAGAAATAGAAACTTGCCAAATAGATTAGCAATTGATTGAATATTGCCAATCGATTGGCCGGTAGGAGTTTCACGAGAAACAAAAATCTGTCGATTGATTAGCCAATTGATTGAACTGTCGATTGACCAATCGATCATGAGTTTTATGAGAAGTATAAGTCTATCGATTGATTAGTCAATCGATTGAACACTGGTCTAATCGATTGAACACTGCTAATTGATAGAGAAAAAATATTCCGCCTAGGCACCGGGCAGTAGATGACCGCCCGTAGCGCCTAGCGCTTTTTATAACATTGGTTTTACATATGTTATTCATCAGTTAAATCTTCAGTTATCTCACCTTTCGGAGTGATCACAATGTTAAAACATCTAGACGTGAAAAAGGATTATAATAAACTATTCCATTCTCAACCAACTAGACATAAAGCACTTTGCGGCTAAGAATATAGCAGTAACATTACTGCTTCAATGGAACTTGCAATATTGATGCATGCAAACAGTCCTTACCTGGAATAGGAACCACATCGTCACCTTGGTGGAGAACCCAAGCCAAAGCAAGTTGAACAGGGCTACAGTGATGTTTCTTGGCCAGATTCTCCACTCGCAGATAGAGAACTTTGTTCTTTTCCAAATTCTCACCACTGAATCTTTCGATATTAGTCTAATGAAGTCATATAAAAGGCACAAATTCAACATTAGCAACTAGCACGCTGTCATCTATCTATGAAAAATCACCCACTTTAATTTGCCAAAATGCACAAGGTATGTTGTAGATGATGAGAGTGGATACCATATTTGTATCTGAAGGCAAATTCTCAGTGACTCCTCTACCAGCAAAAAAACCTCGTCCAATAGGGCTGTATGGAACTATTCCAATACCGAGTTCCCTACATGAACATTTGAGGGAAAATGAGTATTAAAACTTCCAGTACTACAAAAGTAGCCCATCTAGTAAAAATAAAGCTACGTGAAAAATCATATGCTCCCATATGCATCTTGCATCTTTGAGGTAGAAGCTAAAACGCAGGACGAAGCATTTGTCTCTATGTTCCAATATATCAGTGAATATTTGAGGACATGCTGTGACAATGTTTGCTGTTTCACACCCTTAAATTAATGGTATTGCAAAAACTACATAGATTGGGCATTGGCTCGCAGGAAGCTAGACAAGTAAAGTAATTAGACCTGCAAAGTGGGACTATCTCTGGCTCAATATCACGAGTCCAAAGAGACCATTCCATTTGTAATGCAGTAATTGGATGCACAGCATGAGCACGTCTGATAGTGTTTGGACTAGCCTCTGATAGCCCAATATACTTCACTTTTCCTTCTTCCACCAACTTCTTGAGCTCCCCCATCTTCTCAACCAAATAAATAGCATGAGCCACTATATCTCAAATTTCAGATCTATGTAGCAGACACCATTTTTAGAGTCAACTTACAGTCTCCTCTATCGGAACAGTCTTATCAATTCGGTGCTGGTAGAAAAGATCAATGTAATCCACTCCGAGACGCTCTAGGCTTTCTTCACAACAAGCCCGCACATACTCAGGCTTACCATTGACCACCACACCTTTTTCACCAATACCTACAACCCCAAACTTTGTGGCTACTTGGATCTTTTCGCGCGGCAATTGCTTCAATGCCTGAAGAAATATGTCAAAAAGCCTCAATTTCTCTTCTTTCCGCACTATCTTTAAGCGAGAAATGTAGCGACAAGATACAAAACCTTCCCCAGCAAAATCTCATTTGTGTGGGGTCCATAGACATTGGAGGTGTCAAAGAAGGTGATGCCCCTGTTGAAAGCATGCTTGATGATTGCAATGCCAGCTTCTTCACTGACAGGGGAATTGTACACGCCGGTGAGACCCATGCACCCAAACCCTAGTTTAGAAACCTGGCGTCGCCACAACAAATAGGAGTAAAAAAAAAAAAGGAAGATCTTTGGGGAAATTGCAACGCGATCCATGAAGGAAGGGAAGATGAACCTCGAATCCATGGCTGCCCAACTTCACTCTGGGGATCTGGACTTGGACCTGCTCCGCCATTACATGAATGTGAAGATTGTTGGGGTGTAACTGGGATCACCTGCGCTGAGAAGACCCTGGCAGAGAGATCGATCGATTTTATAGGGCTTGGGAAGGGTCAAGAATTGGGTGGTTGGTTGTGGGTTCCATGGAGAATTCGGTCACTGGGTTGTGAACTGAGGTAAGCAAGGACGTCATGCAATGTTTACAATCGGTAGAGATTTCCGACGGGCCGACGGGCCGACCTGTGACAGCCTGGTTGACCTGCCAAAGTAAGTCATCTGTCGGGGGAGAAGGCCGGTCCGCCATCCGATTCAGTCCAACCCAAGAAAGTTGCGTATTGGTTCGGACAGTCCATTAAAAACTATAACATAAAATCGTTATTATCTATCTTTTGTAAATAAATATTGTTTAAAAAATTCTTATAAAATTAAAAATCTTGATTTTAAACTCTTACATATTTCCGAAGCAATTCGCATGAAAAAAATTCACAATTTTTTATTGAAAAAATACATATATCCTCATAAATCCAAAAATCCATAATCCAATTTTAAAATTTTATTTCCAAGTCTCGCAACCCACACGAGCTAATCAATCTAAATTAGTTTTAAATGATGATCCTGTCGCGAAGTGAGGTGACGGTCTCAAGGGTGAGACGGTCCTTCGGGGATCACGAAGTCGCTAAGGGTGGCTGCGAGGCTGGCTCGCTCCTGTCTTGTAAGACAGAGACCGTTAGAATCCGCCGGAAAAAGTCCCCGGCCAGGCACTTCGACGGTCAAGTCAGTACTCGACGGTGGCAAGCGAATGGAAAGCAATAGAACAGTAAGTAATGCACTATTACGCGTACCTAAGAGATGCTAAGTGAATAGGCTTATATAGCTGGGGAAGCTGACAGCTCCTGCCTCGCCTGCCACCTATTGCCATATAGCGAGGACAAGGTGATGCATGCCCAGAGGTGGCAGGATAAAGTAATGCATACTGGGTTAAGGAAAGGGGCACTGTTAACTTAATAGCCGACGTCATTTGGTGCCGCTTGCCCTGACACCAGCGTATGTGGTCGTAATATGGGGGGACAGAGTATGGCAGGAAGATCAAACCATCAGCGGGATATCCGTCGTTTGAGCCAGGGTGACACCAGTCCTGTACCGACCCCGTACTACCTCGGGTAGTCTGATGTCAGGGAGTGGTTGTTGTTGATGCAGTCTGGCCCTGATTGTTGTTTTGGTGTTGACAACGATTTTAGTTTAGGAGGATAATTATGATATGGAAAATCCTAATCTGGGAGGTTAGGTGGATTATGATTAAGTCCTGATCGAGGATTAGGCATGATATGGAAAACCCTAACCTGGGAGGTTAGGTGTGATGATTGTGATGATTATGATTAAGTCCTAATCGAGGATTAGGCATGATGTTGGAAAATCCTAACCTGGGAGGTTAGGTGTGGAAAATCCTAGCTTGGAAGGCTAGGTGTTAAAAATCCTAACCTGGGAGGTTAGGTGTTGGAAAAGTCCTAATTCGGAAGGATTGGGTGAAAAGTCCTAGCTTGGAGGGCTAGGTGAAAAGTCCTAACCTGGAGGGTTAGGTGCAAATTCCCATCCTGGAGAATTAGGTGAAAAAGTCCTGGCTTGGAGGGTCAGGTGCCTAGCTTGGAGGGCTAGGTTGGATGATGTTCTAACTCGGAAGAGTTGGGTGAAAAGTCCTAGCTTGGAGGGCTAGGTGAAAAGTCCTAGCTTGGAGGGCTAGGTGAAAAGTCCTAACTTGGAGGGTTAGGTGCAAATTCCCAACTTGGAGAGTTAGATGGAAAAATCCTTAGCTTGGAAGGCTAAGGTGGATGAATCCCTAGCTTGGAGGGCTGGGTAGAGTCACTGGATCGGTCTGGTGACCGATCAGGGACTGTTGGCACGCTGCTCCTTAGTGGATCGGTCTGGTGACCGATCCAGCTATGTCTGATCGGACTGGTGACCGATCAGGGAGCGCACAATGAGATTGGGAATCTACTGTGTGGCTCCTGATTGGACCGGTGACCGATCAGGGAGCAGGCTGCTTTCTTGCTGTCTTGCTCCTGATCGGTCTGGTGACCGATCAGGGAGCAAACAGTGAGTGAGTTCCCTTGCTGATCAGAGTCTTGGATCGGTCTGGTGACCGATCAGGGATCTTGGAATTGATTAAAAAACAACTGTTCATCTTGCCTGATCGGTCTGGGTGACCGATCAGGATCCAATCTGATCGGTCTGGTGACCGATCAGGATTCACCCTGATCGATCCGGTGACCGATCAGGCGTGTATAGCTGCGAGAGCTGGGAATCCCAGCAAAGCAGTGGATCGGTCTGGTGATCGATCCACACACCCTGGATCGGTCCGGTGACCGATCACTTTAATTCAAATTTCACTGTCAGACGTCGTCAGAGCGTCTGATCGTATCCGATTTGCTGATGTATGTGATATGCTTTGTGATCTTCTGCTCTAATGCTCTGATTGAGTTTCAGGTGACAGGGGAGGATTCAAACACTCAAGGAGAAGTCAAAGAGTGCTTTCCTTGGAGCAGGTTTGTCCCTTTTCCCATCTCAGGTTGCAACGGCGAGCTGCGGACTGGAGCTAAGACTGGAGCTCGACTGAGGAGCTCAGTGAGTCCAGAGATAGCTCAGTAGAGGCTGGCGTTGGCAGAGGAGTAGCTGGGAGCTACAGAGATGGTGTCACCTGTCGCTTGGCGGAGAAACAAAAAGGAACGCGAGAGTTGAGTTCAGTATCAGATTCAGTTTTGAAAACCTGTGTGTTCTTGCGTTCTGCTGATAGAAGCTTGCTGTTCTTGAGTTCTTCATCCATTCTAAGCAAGCTATTGAGAAGCATTCATCATACTTGAGCGCTTGAAGGAGAAAACAAGAAGCTGGGAGTCCGACAGTGGGAAGACACGAAGCAGACAGGGGTCTGCGTGAAATCGCCACTGGGTGGAGCTCGGGAAGCTTGCTGTGTTTAATCCTTGCTAAGTGTTTGAGTAAGATCTTTCTTGTTGTTGTTTCATTGTGCTCATTATATATCATTGTTTGAAACACACTGTGGAGAGGTTTCTCCACCGAGAAGGAGGTTGCTTCATATCCGGTGTTAACCGGGGCTTGATCTGCCGACGATCAAGGGATCGCCCACCTCAAGGGCACGCCAAGGAGTAGGGGCAAGTTATCCCCGAACCTTGTAAACCCTCCTTGTTAGCGATCTTGCTAGTTGTGTGTGCTTTGCTCTCATTTGTTTTTCTGCATACTCTGTTTTCCATTCTTTCTGCTGTGCTACTGATATTTGAGTTGCAGAAATCGTGATAAGTTCTCAAGGGACAAGCGATTGTCTATATTCACCCCCCCCTCTATAGCCATCTCGTTCCCAACAGTTGTGCTGCGTGCTAGGGCAGGCTAGGGTCGACTGAGGGCCCTTAAAAGGAAAGTACCGATCGCGACACCAAGTAACGAGGCCGATTGAGGGCCCATGATGCGGGTGCCGACTGAGGCACTGGATAGTGAGGCGGGCTGAGGGTCTGTGATGCGAGTGCCGACTGAGGCACTAAGTGACGATATACCAAGTATCGCCTCCTTTGGCTCGGGCTTATCCCAGGATCGTGGGCCGCCACGCGTCGGCTGGGAGCCAAACCTAGAGGGGTATTGGAGTATGGATGTCTGAGCATCGGTCGAGTCGATTCCGGGGAGCGTGGATCGCCACGCGTCCGATTGAGGGCCTTGAGCCGAGTGCTGCGCGGGGACTGGCCCGCAAGTACTTTCACCATACCCTGGGTCAAGATTTCCTAGAGGCGGACACACTAAGACCTACCAAAGGTATTTGTTCCCTTTTCCCTGTCTCGGGTCTTTCTCGGCTCGAGGACCCCGAGTGAGGGCTCTGTTGTCAGGGTATATAGGAGGTCCGACCCTCCTCGACACTAGTATTTTCCAATAGGCCGGGTCGACTAAATGACCCGAGCCACCTATCTGTTGGGCCTTTTTAGCCCATGCACCCGTCTCCTCCTGACTGGACGCCAGGTTGCCGGGCCAGGTTACACGCACGCTAGCCCGGGATCATAAGCATCCCCCTCAAGTCTAGTCGAAGGAGGCGTACAGGCCGACTGACTGGACACTGACTTGGACCTGAGCCTGGCACACCCGGGTGATCCGGCTTGGTGCTTAGTCGTCATGATCAACTCTGCATGGACGTCTAGTCCATCATGTANAAAGCTAAACTCATACTCAGGTAAGGGTTTGATAAAAATTTTAGCTAGATTAGATTTTGAGTCCACATGTGTAAGTATGATTTCGCCCCTGGATATGTGATCCCTAACAAAATGATGTTTTACTTCAATGTGTTTGGTTCGGGAGTGATGAATAGGGTTTTTTGTAAGATTGATTGAGCTTATGTTGTCAATGAATACTTTAGTTTGGGCATAGTCTAGCTTGAAATCCTTAAGGGTGTGCATCATCCATAACAGTTGTGCTACACACTCTCCTAGGGCAACATATTTTGTTTCAGTTGTGGATAAGGCAACACAGTGTTGCTTTCTGTTGCACCAACTGACTAGACTGTGTCCTAGTAATTGATAACTCCCACTTGTACTTTTTTTATCTAGTTTACACCCGACATAGTCTGAGTCAGAGTATCCTGATAATTCAAAGTTGGAGGTCCTAGGATACCAAATACCTACATTTAGGGTACCCTTTATGTACCTAAGGATTCTTTTTACGGCAACTAGGTGAGACTCCTTAGCACAGGTTTGGTATCTCACACACATTGCCACTGCAAACAGGATGTCAGGCCTACTAGCAGTTAGGTATAGTAAACTACCTATCATACTTTTATATTGTTTTAAATCAACAAACTTACCTTCAGGGACATTGTCTATTTATGCATTTGTGGCCATGGGAGTACCTAAACCTTAGAGTTTTCCATTTTGAAATTTTTGATTAATTCTTTTGCATATTTTGACTGATGAACGTAGTTACCATCCCTGGTTTGTTTTATTTGGAGACCTAGGAAAAAGGTCAGTTCACCTACTAGGCTCATTTCAAATTCACTTTCCATAATCTTAACAAAATCTTATAAAAGTTAGTATTAGTTGACCCAAAAATTATGTTATTTACGTAGATTTGGGCTATAAATATGTCTTTTACTAAGGTTTTAACAAAAAAGGTTGAGTCAATTTGGCCTTGGTTAAATTCCTTAGAAATCGAGTAGGTTGATAGTCTTTCGTGCCAGGCCCTAGGTGCTTGTTTTAACCCATAAAGGGCTTTCCTAAGTTTGAACACATGCTTTGGATTATCTAAGTCCTCAAATCCTGGGGGCTGCCCTACATACAATTCCTCTTTTATGAAACCATTAAGGAAGACAGACTTGACATCTATTTGGTATAATTTAAAGCCTCTATGGGCTAAAAAAGCTAGTAACATCCTGATTGATTCAAGTCTAGCAACGGGGGCATAAGTTTCATCATAATCCTGTTGGATCGAGAGAAACGATAGAGGGGGGTTGAATATCGTTAAAACATTTTCTTCATATTAACGAGAGAGTAAATGCAGCAGAAAACAAAACAATCACACAAGAACACAAGTCTTTTACTTGGTTCGGATTCGCGGTCGGCTCCTACTCCAAGGCCCACGGTCCTTGATCGTTTACTGCGGGCAATTCTATAATCGCGCAAAGGTTTACAGATTTTGGTAGAAGAATATTGCAGTAAATAAAAGAGTTACACTTTTCATTATCGACGCCCGATGTGGATCGTACTTCGAAGCAGAGGGTCGTCGTCGACGTTGGAATCTCGAGATCAGAGTTTGCCGGAGCAGAGCGCTTGAACGAAAAGCTTGGAGGCGTTAGAAAGTTATGTTTTTGAAGCCTTGGGGTCGAGCCCCTTTTATAGTGCTCCTGGGGGCACCTGATTCGCTGGGGGCGCTTGACACATGCCTTCAGATCGGAGAACCTTCACCCGCAGCTCGGTCAGCGCTTGTCCCATTCGAATCGGCCTCTGGAGCTGACTGGTCCGCCCGGGACCTCCTGGGCGCCTAGCTTGACTTGGTCCGCTGGCTTCGTGGCTGATTTTGCTTCGATTATTCTTTGGCTTTAACCTTGGGCGCCCGGGACCTCCCGGGCGCCTAGCCTAGCTTCTTACCCCTTCCTTTGGGGCATTCTAAGCTGCAGACACACACTACTTCGGTCCTGCAACCAATGTTAGTTCCAAAACAACCAAAGCAAGAATATTAGTCAATATTTACAGTCGTAGCTGTCATGGTTCTGACTTCGGGTCTCCCAAATGGAACCCTAGGTCGAACCGACGCCTACTATTCCCTCGACGGGGAACGCGCCCTCACCTACTCCTCTTAGGAGAGTTTTACCTTTTGCCAACCTGCTCCTCTAGTTGGACTTTTGCCCTATCTACCTGACCAGGTCTTCATGCCCAACTTCCGGTCAGGTCTTCTTGCCTAGTCCTTGACCAGGACTTCTTTGCCCAGCCCTTTGCCAGGACTTCTTGCCCAGTCCTCGACCAGGACTTCTTTGCCCAGCCCTTTACCAGGACTTCTTGCCCAATCCTCGACCAGGACATCTTTGCCTAGTGTACCTAGGGCTTCTTTCCTGCACACTTAGTAAACACATTAGACACCAATAACATCTTAACTTCACAACCCTTTGCCATTATCAAAACCCAGGTTTGACTTAGGTGTTGCTTGCACCAACAATCTCCCCCTTTTTGATTTATGGCAGCCCGGTTCAAAAAGTTAAGTTAATCATATAGATAAGTAGGTAAAGTAGCAAAGTTAATTTCCTCCCCTGGAAGAAATCTCCCCCTGAATTTTTCAAAAGTTCGTGGGGTTTTTGAAAAAGTTTCTAAGTCTAAAAGTGAAACATTTTTCAGGTTTTCAATACTTAGAAAATTTTCAAGAAAAGATTTTTAAGTTAGAAAATATTTTCCAAAAAATATTTTGAGTTGGGCACTTGAAAAATTTTTAGGAGAATTTTGAACTTTGCACTTAGAAAAATTTTCACCAAAGATTTAGGGTAAGTACTTAGAATAATTTTTGAAAGCAAGTAATTTGAAAATAATTTCCAAAATACATAGTTTTTGCACTTTAGAAAATTTTATAAACTTATTCTGAAGTTTTAACACTTAAAAAATTTCTAGCAGTTTAAATACTTAGAAATATTTTTCAAGTAGTTTAAATACTTAGAAATATTTTTAGAAAAAATTTCCAGAAACTTTTCAGAATAAGTACTTAGAAATTAACTTTAAAAAAGAACTTAAGTACTTAAAGAACATTACTTTTTGAAAAAAAAGAGATAAAAGTTTTTGGGAAAAAAATTTAATTTTGAAGAAAAAATTAAATTTTGAAACCTTCTTTTCTCTCCTTTCCAATCTCTCACCCTTTGCCATATATCAAAAAAATATAGCAAAAAAATGAGTAATCAATGTAAGATGGTGTACTGAACCAATTCTAAGTTTAAACTGGACCAAATTAATTTGAATTTTCACTTTCGGGTCCTGTTTAACCCAATTAACTACTTACTGACTGTTATAAACAGCAGCTTTCGCTAGGGTTAGTCATGTTAAGTGATCTGATAATGTTAGATTTTCTACGCTTGACACTTAACCTGATTACTGTTTAATTGGTATTTAGTGCCCCAATTACTGCAGATGCACTGACTTAAAGCATCTTGAATCAAGGCATAGACCTAAGCATCTGAACCCATTCTAGGTTATCAATCAAAAGTACCCTAAGGTGCTTGTGAGATGCTGGCTCCTAGATCTATAGGTGCATGCAATTCTATGGTTAGGGCCTAGGCTATGTCCATTTATGAAAAAGCCCTAGTTTTGAAGGGGCTAAGTTTTTTAAAAAAAGCTAAGTCGGAAAAATCATTTTAAATAAAGAAAATAAAGAAATGATTTTGTAGAAAATAAAATAGTTTTTAAAAAAATATAATTAGAGCAGTCCTATTCTACCAAGCATAACCCTAACTGCCTTCTTAATAAGCTGAACTCAGACTCAGGTAGGGGTTTGGTGAATATATCAGGTAAGTTAGATTTTGAGTCTACATGCTTAAGGACTATCTCACCCATGACTGCATGATCTCTTATGAAGTGTGATTAACTTCTATGTGTTTAGTTCTAGAGTGTTGAATTGGGTTCTTAGTTAGATTAATTCAACTTATATTATCAATGTAGACTTGGGTTTAGGTGTAGTCAAGCTCGAAGTCTTTATGAGTGTGCATCATCTATAAGAGTTGTGCTACACACTCTCCTAAAGCAACATACTCAGCTTCAGTTGTGGATAGAGCTACACAGTATTGCTTTCTGCTACACCAACTTACTAGACTATTTCCTAAAAGTTGGCAGCTTCCACTTGTACTCTTTCTATCTAGTTTACAACCAGCATAGTCAGAATCCGAGTATCCTGACAGGTTAAAAGTTGAGGTCCTAGGATACCAAATCCCTACATTTAGGGTGCCCTTGATATATCTAAGTATTCTTTTTAGGGCTGCTAAGTATGTTTCCTTAGCACAGGTTTGGTATCTGACACACATTCCTACAGCAAAAGGATATCAGGTCTGCTGGCTGTAAGGTAAAGTAGACTACCAATCATACTTCTATATAGTTTAAGGTCTACGGGTTTACCATCAGGGTCACTATCTATTTTTATATTTGTGGCCAAAGGGGTACTTATGCTTTTGGAGTTATCCGTTTTGAATTTCTTTATTAACTCCTTAGCATAATTGGATTGATGGACATAATTTCTATCCCTAGTTTGCTTGATTTGTAATCCTAAAAAGAAGTTGAGCTCACCAACTAAGCTCATTTTGAATTCATTTTCCTTTATTTTTACAAATTCTTTTAAGAAATTTGAGTTGGTGGATCTAAAAATTATATCATCAATGTAGATTTGGGCAATAAAGATGTCTTTTTCTAAGGTCTTAATGAAAAGAGTTGAGTCAATTTGTCCTTGTTTAAATTCCTTAGAAATGAGGTAGGTTGATAGGCGTTCATACCATGCCCTAGGTGCTTGTTTTTGTCCATACAGTGCCTTATTGAGTATGTAAACATGGTTAGGCTTTACTAAGTCCTCAAAACCGGGGGGTTGTCCTACATAGACTTCTTCTCTAATAAATCCATTTAGAAAAGCTAACTTTACATCCATTTGGTAGAGTTTAAATCCTTTATGGGCTGCAAAGGCTAGAAACATTCTAATGGACTCAAGTCTAGCTACTGGGGCATAGGTTTCATCATAGTCTAACCCTTCGACTTGACTGAACCCTTTTGCTGCTAAGCGGGCTTTATTTCTAACTATTTCCCCTTGTTCATTTAGCTTATTCCTAAAAACCCACTTAGTGTTAATAATGGATTTGCCCTCAGGTTTAGGTACTAGTTCCCAGACTTGGTTCCTTTCAAATTGGGCTAACTCCTCTTGCATTGCTATGATCCAATTAGGATTAGGTAAGGCTTCCTCTATAGTCTTAGGTTCAATTTTTGAAATTAGTGCAATCTGACTAAGATTTCTTAGGAAGACCTAGTTCTGACTCCTAAGGTTGGATCACCCACAATTTGATCAGTTGGGTGACTGTGTCTAGGTTTCTTGGTTTTTCTAAAACTTAGTTCAGCCTCAGGTCCGGCTGGACGGTTTGGTTCAGTATGTGGTTCAACTACTTGGGTTAGTTCAATTGACTCAGTAGTTAGTTTATTTAGGGATTCAATTAGTGATTCAATAATTTGTTCATTATCTTCGTGATCACTATTTGATGGGTTTAAATCTGGGTTATTAGATTTTGAATTAGTTTCTTCATCAAATATTAGATTTGTTGTTTCTTCAATTTTGTTAGTTTGTTTATTGTAGGCCCTATAAGCCCTGCTTGTTGTCGAATATCCTAAGAAGACCCCTGGGGTTGACTTAGACTGGAATTTACCTAGATAGTCCTTAGTGTTTAGGATATGGACTTTGCACCCAAAGACCCTTAGGTAATGTAGGTTTGGAAGTATATGGTAGTATAATTCATTGGGAGTTTTATTATGTCGTTTGTTAATTATGACCCTATTTTGGATATAGCAAGCCGTGCTAATTGCTTCTGCCCAAAATTGGTTCGCTAGGTTGAATTCATTGAGCATAGTCCTAGCGGCTTCCTGTAGGGTTCTATTTTTCCGTTATACTATCCCATTTTGCTGGGGGGGGGTTCTAGGACACGAAAATTCGTGTATATACCCGTTTATTCTACAAAATTTCTCGAACCGTTGATTCTCAAACTCTCCCCCATGATCACTCCTAAGTCTTTTGATTTTGGCATCGTTTTGATTTTCAATTAACTTACAAAAATCAATAAATAGGTTTAGGGTTTCATCTTTCATTTTTAGGAACCTAACCCAAGTAAACCTAGAGTAATCATCAATAATTACTAAGCAGTACTGGTTTCCGCTTAGTGACTTGGCTCCATGTGAATCAAATAGGTCAATGTACAGGAGCTCAAGTGTGGTTTGAGTTAGGTCTGATTGAATTTGTTTGTAATTAGACCTGGTTTGTTTACCTTGGTTGCATGATTCACATATTATGTTTTCATGGTTCTTAATTTTAGGTATTCCTTTAATTAGGCCAAGTTGGGTGATTTTTGAAATTAATCTCAGATTAGTGTGACCTAATCTCCTATGCCAGAGGTTTGATTCTTCTAACTGAGTTAAGAGGCATTTAGGTACTAGGGGTAGGTTTATAGTGTAAATATTATTTTTCCTATTGCCCTTAAGCATGATTTCTGAGTCTTGCAAGTTTCTAATCAGGCAGTTAGAGTTGGTAAAGGTAACTACATAGTCGGTATCACACAATTGACTTATACTAAGCAACTTAAATTTAAAGTTTTCGACCAAAAGTACCTTTTTAATGACAAAATCAGATTTGAGTTCAATGTTACCTGACCCAATGACTTTGAGTGTAGCATTGTTGCCAAATTCTACTGAGCCTAGGTTCTTGAACTTAAGTTTGGTGAATTTCAATTTGTCCCCAGTCATGTGTCTGGAGCACCCGCTATCCAACATCCATTGGTCCAAATCTTTATGTTCCTACACATAAAGAGTTTGTTGATTTGGATTCAATTAGAATCAAGGATAGCCTAAATTGATTTTCACAACCTAGTCTGTCTCACCCAATCTAGAGTTATCAATCACATTAACCTTATTGGTTTTTGTGAGACAGGTTTTAATAGAAGTAAAGATTTTATTTTGAAAAACTATGATTAGTTTTGAAAAATTAACTTAATTTTGAAAAACAATTAATTATGTTTTAAAAATTAATTTTGAAAACAATGGTTGAATCTAAGATTAATTAAAATCTATGTTAGATTCAAATCTCACAATAGTAAAGTGAATTTGGTTTTCAATAATCGGCTTCCAGGTCTTGGTGAGGCACTAGGCCTTCTTTGGTCGTCTTATTGGATCATCAACCCTTTCCATGACAAAGCCTTTTATTGAAAATCCATTTTCAAGTTACTCCTTGAATGATTTTTGGTCTAACTAGCTTGGGTCTTGGATCGGTAGCTTCGGCTAGTTCCGCCAAAATGGCTTCCCTAACGTACTATCATCTCACCTCAACCCAATACTATGTTGTTCAAATTTCAATTAATCGGTTTCGTCCTTAATCTAACCAGCCCTAGGTCTAAGCATGGTAAATTACAGTAAATAAATAAACAAGCAAGCATGCAATTTTACAATAAGAAAAATAATTTATTTAACTATAAAAATGGTTTTTAAGTTGGCTCCCCCTGGACTAAAGCCATGGTAATGATTAGGCAAGATATGAATCTTGTCCTTGGGGATCCAATACTGGTTTCGTCTAGCTTGGTTGCTTAGGCAAACTTTGGGTACCCATGCCTGATCTTTGTGTCTAGACTGATTCAGTACAGCATAATATGAACTTTGTCTAGCCTTGGTTCTATACCCTAACCTGGATCGATTTAGAACGGACTTCTGTTTTCCAAGGATCATATCAAGACCCATGGAACCCGAAGTGAATCATTCCAAAGTTGCTCTAAGGTCCTTGACTTGAGTTTTCAAGGAGGAGTTCTCTTTCTCAAGATTTTTAACTTGAGTAGAGGTTCCTTCTTGAACCTTCTCAGTCAAGGATCTAGAGTCAGCGTCCTCTTTCAAGAGTTTTACTTCCTGTCGGAGAGACTCAACTCGAATTTTGGCTTTCGCCAAGTTACTATATAGGTAAGCAATTAATTCTGCTAATTCAGCTTTTGAATAACCACTTATAGTTATTTTGCCGTCTTCCGAAATGGTGAGCTTTCCGTCGTCCGGTTCCGATTCTGATCCGGTGTTGATTTCCTCCAAAGAAGTCAGGGCATGTAGGTTCGATTGTGGGGCCTCTTCTTCTTCTTCGGATGAAGACTCGTCCCATGTTGCTTGAAGGGTCTTCTTCCTTCTTGTCTTCTTGGCTTCTTTTAGATTAGGGCACTCCGACTTTTAGTGTCCCTTCTTGTTGCATTCGTAGCATGTTACGTTGGATTTGGTCTTGGATGGTTCGGTTGGATCATCCTTCTTTCGATTGGCTTTTCTTCTATTGGTCTGATTCTTCAATTCCTTATAGTAGTCCCGGGCTAGCCGCACCAGCTTGGGTCGATCCCCTTCGCTGTCTTCTGAGTCTGAGTCTGAGTCAGACTCGGGTGCAGGTTGAGGCTTCTTCTTGGCCACCTTTCCTATTTTGGCTGCAACAAAAACAATGCCTTTCTCGGCTAAGGTGCAGTTAGACTGCTCATGTAATTCAAGTTCAGAAAATAACTCATCTAATTTGATTTTGGAAAGATCCCTTAAAACTTTGTACGCATCTACCATAGATGCCCACAAAGTATTTCTCGGGAATGCGTTTAGGGTATACCTGATCAGGTCACGGTTTTCTACCTTGTGACCGATTGTATGTAGACCGTTCATCAACTCCTGGATTCTGGCGTGGAGCTGGGTTGCTGACTCGCCATCGTTCATTTTGATTGTGTATAACGTGTTCAGCAGTAGGCCCCTCTTGCTGATTCGGGTGTCGGAGGTTCCTTCGTGCAATTCTATCAACTTACCCCAGAGTTCCTTTGCACTGTTGAATGGTCCCACTCGGTTTAGCTCTTCTTTGGTTAGACCGCATTGGAGTGTCTGGGTTGCTTTAGCATCAGCCTCGATTTTCTTTTTCAGCGAGGCATCCCAATCTGTGTAAGGTTGTGCCACTCCTTCAGCATTTTTCGGGATTTCTAGACCAGATTGGATTATGATCCACATGTCCACCTGAGTTTTCAGGTGGACTTCCATCCGACTTTTCCAGTAGGAGAAGTCCTCCCCACTGAAGAGTGGTGGTCTGGCTGTACTGAAACCCTCTTGTATGGCCATTTAGAATTCCTGAAGTAATAATAAAAAAAAACTGTCCCAAGACTTGGTCTTGGATTAGTAGTGCGGGAATAAAATAGTTAAAAGGAAACGATTGAGTGGTGTTGCAGCAACCTCGATTAACGATAAAGATTCGATCGAAAAAGAAATTAAAAATTTTGTAAAAATCTAAAAAAACTCCCAAATTGGTGGTTGCACCAAATTTGAGTTACCCCGCTCTGATACCACTTGTTGGATTGAGAGAAACGATAGAGGGGGGGTGAATACCGTTAGAACTTTTTCTTCGGATTAAGGAGAGAGTAAATGTAGTGGAAAACAAAACAATCACACAAAGAACACAAGTCTTTTACTTGGTTCAGCATTGCGGTCGGCTCCTACTCCAAGGCCCACGGTCCTTGACCGTTTACTACGGGCAATTCTATAATCGCGCAAAGGTTTAGAGATTTTGGTACAAGAATATTGCAGGAAATAAAAGAGTTACACTTTTCGTTACCGACACCCGATGTGGATCGTACTTCGGAGCAGAGGGTCATCGTCGGCGCTGGAATCTCGAGATCAGAGTTTGCCGGAGCAGAGCGCTTGAATGAAAAGCTTAGAGGCGTTAGAAAGTTGTGTATTTGAAGCCTTGGGGTCGAGCCCCTTTTATAGTGCTTTTAGGGGCGCCTGATTCGCTGGGGGCGCCTGACACATGCCTTCAGATCGGAGAACCTTCATCTGCAGCTCAGTCAGTGCTTATCCCCTTCGAATCGGTCTCTGGAGCTGACTGGGGCGCCCGGGACCTCCTGGGCACCTAGCTTGACTTAGTCCGCTGGCATCGTGGCTGATTTTGCTTCCATTACTCTTTGGCTTTGACCTTGGGCGCCCGGGACCTACCGGGCACCTAGCCCAGTGTGATATCGAAGCGTTCTTGCTTCTTTGCTTGTTTGGCTTTGACCATTGGCGCCCGGGAGCTCCCGAGTGTTAGTAATATGAGAGAAGTGTCCTAAGGAAATCGTCTTATGATTGTAATCATTTACTTTAATAAATGACTATTCACTATTTGAGTATACATGTTCGTGTATTTGATTGAGATCTTAAACTCATTTACTGAATGTCCGCAATATAATTCACAGCATGAGAGAATTTGTGATGAATTCACAACTAGTGATTATCTCTACATGTGCAATTGTGAAGTATTGAAATTGTCCCTAGTCGATGAATTGATAAATACGGACACTATCAATTCTGTGAAGACTAGCATGGGTTATTCTCTAATCAGCTGATTCTCACTGGCTGGTGACATTGGGATGTCCGGAGATAAACATGCATGCTAGTTAAGGGAACTAGTTCATTGGAGTGACTAGCTGTAAAACTTCATATGGTAATCTACATATAGATATGTCAATGAAGTTCTTACTGCAGCTTAAGTGCGATGTTCCTTTGACTTGCGGTGTTCAAGTCATCTTGGTCATGAAGACTTATACTTTGACATCTTAAGCAAGCATCTCCAAGGAGGTGTGGACCCAAGATGATTGGGTATAAGCCGAAGTGCCCGAAGATGTTTGAACAGCCTACAAAGGATTCACCACTCCTTGCGAGGAGACGTATACCCAAGGCCTATCGTCGGATTGTTACTCGAAGCCTCTGGCTAGAGCATCACATGTTCCGAGTATGAATCTCTCAGAAACATGAGAGTAATTAGAATTCGTTGGACGAGAAAGACATTACTTGGGCTAGGTGTGACGTAGTCAGCCTAGTGGGGACTGACACACATAGACCGTGTCCTGAACCAAGTGGGTATAAGATGGTGAAGGGAATGAGGCACGACTCATTATAGCTGCTGAAGAGTTTCAGAATTATATCTGAGATCAACCGTTGATCTTTCGATTAATTGGGGGTCATGATGTACTACTAGGTGCCACTCATGATCGTTCTATAATTGGTTGATTATAGACGGCCAACATAAATCGAAAGCCTATTTAGTCACACGCACTACGAGTAATCCGAGGGATTTAAAACGAGTTGAAAATTGGATTTTTCGATCATGAGAAATAAGTCGAATCTGAATTTATCAGAGACGCAACAGAAGCGTAAAATGGCTAAGTCTTTTGAAGGCTTATTGGACGAATTAAATGAGTTTAATTCGTAAGGAAACGACATGGATTTGGTCGGCCAAAGTGGGTCCCCACCCTCTTTGGTTTGGCCGGCCAAAATAAAAAGGGAAACGAAATTGTTTGGTTTAAATTATAAAATAAATCAAGCGTTATTTGTTTTATAAAATTATGGGTAAAGAAATTTATGTAAAGAAATTTATATAAAGAGATTTATTTTCATGGAAATTAAAATAAACCTTGGATTTGTTTATTTTATTTTATAAAATCAATTATGAATTGATTTTTCCATGATAAGAAAAATTTATATAATAAATTTCTTGTGTAAATTTATTCCATAATAATAGGGGAGATATGGTTGTTTTTATTATAAATTAAGTTATAATAAAAACTTGGCATAACGGAATAATTCGTAGAAAAATTTATAAAATAAATTTCTTATGAAAACTAATTCCGTTAAAGGGAGACTTGGCGATAAAGAGGCTACTATATAAAGGCACCAAGGCAAGGCTTGGAAATTAATTAAGAGATCAAGGATTCTTGCCTAGCCTCTCTTCCTTTCCTTTTCTCCCTCTCCCTCTAGGGTCGGCTACCCTCTCCCTCTCCTAGGGCCGGCTGCCCTCCCTTCCCTTGCCGTGAGCCACCACCAAGAAGAGGTCGAAGAAGAAAAAGAATCGGGGCGCGACTCCTTCCTTCCTCCCGGAATCTTGATTCCGTTTTTCTTTTGGTGATTAGTTTTCCATCTCTCTCTTGTTACTCTTGTCGTGCCTTTGGAGAATCTAGTGGTTCTTGTTGGCACGAAACTCGTGGCTTTGCGAAGTCATCCCGAAGAGAACTCGGCGTGGACGCGAATAGAGGCGGAGCTTCCAAGGGACGCTACGGTTGGATCTCGTCCCTTACTTCGAGTTACGCGAGGTATTGAGTAAATTAGTTTACCTTCTACAAAATTTTAATTTATGATCATGTCCACACATCATAAGGTTGCATGCTAGATACGTGGTTAAAATAATATGAGAAATTATTTATGCTAATTCTTCCGCTGCACGTAATTATTTTTTTAAATTACGAACCCGTATCCATGTCATCATGCACCCGGTCCCAACAGTGGTATCAGAGCAGGTTAGTGTTCGACATAATCATATAATTGTTTTGCGGAAAACTTTGTCATGATCTCAATTTTGGAAAATTTTCCAATTATGGAAACTTTCCAATTATGATAAATTTTAGATTTAGGAATTTCAAAGTTTGGAAATCCTAATGAAATTTCGCAAACTTTTGAAATATCCTGGTTTCTGAAACTTTATGATAATTGTGAATACTTCCCATCTTTGGAAACATTCCAATTTTGGAAATTTCCTATTTTAGGATATTTTCCAATTTTGGAAATATGTAAGTTTTCTTTGTACCAGAAACTTACAATTATTCTGAAAACCTATTATAAAATCTCGCAATTTTGGGCATTTTCTTTCAAGAAAGTCTAGACAAATTTATGGATCATTAATTGACAATTAAATTCGAATTGGTTTTAAATTATTAACAAAATTCTTTATTTTGGATTGAGCCTCGGGGAGCCATCCAATTTAAAGTTAGTTGTTGTAATTTAATTTCTCATTTTGAATAAAATTGTCATGTTTAATTTGGTTACGCCTCGGGGAGCAGACCAAATTGGATTTACGACAACTTTCTTTTCTTTGGGTATCTGAGCCTCGGGGAGCCACCCTTAGAAAATAATTTGTTGTAATTAATTAATCCATAAATAAAATATGTGATCAAATCTTGGAAATTTAGGATAATTTCCTTATTTGATTTAAGAGGTGATGCTCTTACATATTGTTGTCTCCAAAATTAATTAGAAAAATGGTTCCCTATAGAGTTTTCTTAAATAAGATTTTCATGAAAATAATATGTAGTTGAATTAAGGGAATCTGTCTCGTAATTTAATAAGATTTGATTTAAAAGAAATCAAAGTCTTAAACATATTATTTCCGAAATTGATTATGACAATTTAGGAAATTATTTCCCAAAACAATTCCTTAAATAAAGTATGAAATCGGGATTAGGAAATCCGGTTCCTAATCCAATTAATGAGACTTGATAAATTAAGTCACATACATACTTTATTAAGGAAATCGTTAGTCATGACATAATTATATGTCATGAATGTGCTTTGAAAAGAAAGGATGAGACCCAAAACCCCTTACAAAATATTAAGGCTAACACCTTCCATTAATATGGTTAGAACCGGAGTTTTGTTTCTCGTTTGGGTTGATGGACACATCCATGCCCGGCTTGAACCTCAACATGTTCAAACCATGGAATTAGTTTATGAATAATATAGTTGGAGTCAGAGGTCAATCCTTAGTTTTGGTTGTTGGACACATCCAAGCCTGACTAAACGGTTGAATGAGCTCCAACCATATTAAAACTATTTCTTGATTAATGGGTCAGCCTTAAGCTTGGAGCATCGATTTGTTGTGCCACAGCCAAGGTCGATGTAAAGAGAGGTGCAGTTGGGTGCTATGTATATTGTTGCATACTTGTTAATGAGTTACAACCCAATGATTTATGCAAACATTCAATTAGTTGATAGCATAAAGTGATAGTTACATATATGTGATATGTAATCGGTATAATTACCTACCTTCATAGCTAAGAATAACTTGATGCCACAACCATGGTTGTTCTTATCTATGGTTGGATATCAACCTATTTGGAGATGTTCCTACGATCTCCCGAATTGATAAAAGGGTTATTCAATTCGAAAAATAAATAGGATTTAATTAATGTATGTTGATGCATTCTTTATCATTCTTCTCACATAAGCTCAATTTGTATTTCTAGGATAATCACTCGATCATGTCTTCTCTGAATTTGCGTTCCATTTTGGACACCAAAACTGACTGGGCAAACTTCATGGACTGGCTTCGAAACCTGAGGATAGTCCTCAAGGCAGAGAAGCTTGCTTATGTCCTTGAAGAACAACTTCCTAACCGTCCTCCTGAAGATGCAACTCCAGACCAGTTTCCTGAGTTGCTCAACCTGCTGAAGACTGTAGAGCCTTCTTGAAGCAGGATCAGAAGACGGTACTGTTAGTTGGTTCCTCGAAGAAAGGTTCTAAGAGGAAGGCCAAAGAACAGAATAAGGGAAAGAAGAAAAAGGCCAAAAGACTGAAAAGACCCCAAAAGGCACTTGCCATCACTGTGGCAAGGAGGGTCACTGGCGAAGAAACTGCAAGGTTTATCTTGAGTCCTTGAAGAAGAAGCATCCGATGCCCCATCCTCTTCAGGTATCTTCGTTATTGAATGCACTCTATTTCCTGTACACCTGGGTACTGATACTGGTGTAGCTCACATATATGTAATGACATAAAGGGGCTAAGGAATAGAAGAAGACTCGTCAAGGGAGAAGCGAATTTGCGAGTTGGAAATGGAGCAAAGATTGCTGCTGTTGCCATCGGATCATATTTGCTAAAGCTCCCTACTGGACGTGTCTTAGAATTGGATAATTGTTATTTTGTTCCTTCATTAATAAAGAACATTGTATCTATTTCATGTTTGAATGAAAAGGGTATCATTTAACTTTTAGTAACAATTGTTGTTACATAACTTTAAATGGCGTTCTTTATGGGACTGGAACTTTGTGCAATGGTATCTACACGTTAGATTTATCCGGTGACGTTTTCAATATCGAAGTAGCAACAAACGTGCTCGAATAGATAATCGAATAGACTCCTACACGTGGCATTGTCGTCTTGGCCATGTAAGTAAGAAACGCATGACCAAATTATACCGATGTGGAATTTTGGAGTCATTTGAACCCAGTTCATTTGATACATGCGAATCATGCTTAAAGGCAAGATGGTCAAATTACCCTTTTCTGGAAAAGGTAATCCAGTGGGAGAATTGCTTGGTCTAATACATACTGATATATGTGGACCAATGTCAACTCTTGCACAAGGAGGCTATAGCTACTTCATTACCTTTATCGATGATCACTCACGATTCGGGTATGTGTTCTTGATGAAACACAAATCTGAAGCTTTTGAGAAATTCAAAGAGTTCAGAAATGAAGTAGAGAAATAGCTTGGCAAAAGTATTAAGATACTTCGATCCGATCGGGGTGGTGAATACTTAGTCAAGAGTTTCAAGATTATCTTAGGGACAATGGGATATTGTCCCAATAGACTCCGCCGTATACACCATAGCATAATGGTGTATCTGAGAGGCGCAACCGAACCTTGATGGACATGGTTAGGTCGATGATGAATCATGCAACTCTTCTAAAATCCTTTTGGGGCTATGCACTAAGACAGCTGTTTACTTGCTAAACAGAGTCCCGACCAGGTAGTCTCTACTACTCCATATGAGACATGGAATAGTAAGAAACCTCACTTAACTCACCTTAAGATATGGGGTTGTCTGCTTATGTGAAGCGGACTATATCAGACAAATTGGATGCTAAGTCTGATAAATGTCTATTTATTGGATACCCTAAGGAAACAAAGGGTTACCAATTCTATCATCCCTTGGAACAAAAGGTGTTTGTTTCAAGGCATGCTGTATTTCTAGAAAAAGAATTTCTTTACAAGAAAACAGTGGGAGTGGCATTGAACTTGATGAAGTTCAAGAAACTCCAATAGACATTACAGAGACACCTAGTCTAAACCCACAACCAATAACTCATAATGATGAGCTATCAGTTGAACCTAAAACAACACCATCTCTTCGTAGGTCTGATAGGACACACAATATTCCAGAGAGATACGGATTTCTCATAAGTGAATCGAACGACGACGAACCTATCAGTTATGAAGATGTTCTGAAAAGTTCAGAAAGGGAAAATGACTTGAAGCCATGAAGTCGGAAATGGATTCCATGTACGAAAATCAAGTATGGGACTTGATTAACCCACCTGAAGGGATTAAGCCCATAGGGTGCAAGTGGGTTTTCAAGAAGAAAACCGACATGGAAGGTAATGTTGTTACCTTTAAGGCTAGATTAGTGGCAAAAGGATATCGTCAGAAACAAGGAATTGATTATGACGAAACCTATTCGCCAGTAGCTATGCTTAAATCCATTCGGATGCTCCTGGCCATAGCAGCTCATTATGATTATGAGATATGGCAAATGGATGTGAAAACAGCTTTCCTTAATGGAAACCTGCTTGAGGATGTATACATGATACAACCTGAAGGTTTCACATCGGTTGATAAAACCAAAATATGCAAGCTTCGACGATCCATATATGGACTGAAGCAAGCATCCAGGAGCTGGAACATCCGTTTTGATGAGACAATCAAAGAGTTTGATTTCTCACAAAATCCTGACGAACCTTGTGTGTACAAGAAGGTTAGTGGGAGTGCAGTCGTATTCCTAGTATTATATGTCGATGACATATTACTTATAGGAAACGATATATCAGTCTTACAGTCGGTTAAAATTTGGTTGTCCAAAACTTTCTCCATGAAAGACCTGGGAGAAGCAACCTATATCCTTGGGATTAGAATCTATAGAGATAGATCAAAACGGTTGCTTGGTCTTTCGCAGTCTACATATATAGACCGAGTGCTAAAAAGGTTTAGCATGTCGGAATCCAAGAAAGGTTACCTTCCCATCAGGCATGGGATCAACCTTTCAAAGTCTATGTGTCCGCGCACAGAAGACGAGAGGATTTGCATGAATAAGATTCCTTATGCATCCGCGATAGGATCTATCATGTATGCTATGTACTAGGCCCGATGTATCGTATGCTCTGAGCGTCACGAGCAGATACCAGTCTGATCCAGGAATGGATCATTGGGCGGCTGTCAAGACAATCCTTAAGTACTTAAGAAGAACTAAGGATGTGTTCCTAATATATGGAGAAGGAGATATGGTAATACGTGGGTATACAGATGCCAGTTTCCAGACAGATAAGGATGACTCCAAATCTCAGTCTGGATACGTATTTACTTTGAATGGAGGCGCAATAAGTTGGAAGAGTTCCAAACAAGACACCGTAGCGGATTCTACCACGGAAGCGGAATATATGCAGCTTCGGAAGCAGCAAAGAAGCAGTCTGGATCAAGAAGTTTGTCTGAACTTGGTGTGGTTCCAACCATTGATAATACCGGTTTACTGCGACAACAATGGAGCTATTGCACAAGCAAAGGAACCAAGGTCTCATCAGCGATCCAAACACGTGCTTCGCCGCT